>OX104027.1:15561262-16001124 GCA_944470205.2 Schistosoma margrebowiei
CTAGTGAGCAGGTGTTCGTTTTGTTTAACAGAACAAATCTTTATATTTGAGTAAGCATATATACATTTCAGTGATTTCTTTCCTATATCAAAACAAATGATAGTTGGGGATATAGAAAATACCATTTAATTCATGTCAATAGCAACAAATGCATTGGGGCTTATAACTATATTTAATTTCTTGATAGTAACTAGAAACGGAATTTAAAGTGAACGCATTGTTTTATCCCACTTTTTTATTTGTTTTGTTAATGATCGACTATTTATTATTTATTTATTTGAACATATATTTACTGGTACAATAGGGAGCCAGATACATATGAGCCACACAAATCTCATTTGATTTGTGTGAGGGCCAGGTTACTGCCCGGGTACCCAAACTGAAGGAGGTGGTTTTCTTAGGGGGACACACTCCAGGCCTTCTACCTGAAGATCTGATCCACAAGGCAGTGGTGCAACGTAAGGAGATGCTGTCCCATGGTACCCGGTGACCAACGATTGGTTCATACGCCTGGAGCCCATGTGCACCATTGGCTTGGAATCAGGGTTTTCCAACTCTCCTAGATGGACTCTCCATGTCCACTAACCCGGTCAAAGCGGTGGGCATTTGCTTTTCGTCCTCTCAAGTTGGTAAACAACAGACCCGCCATGAGAAGGCAGCGAGTAGGACTTCCCTGGCAGTGGTTGTATGCATATGGCCATGTGAGAGCATTTCGACAGGGAGAGCTGACTCACCCCACTCCTCTCGGCCCTACCAGGGCATTTGGGGGTCAGTGGTTGATAGTGTGGTGTGAGCTACTTATATTGATATAAGTAGTATATAATGCGCGTTAAAAGAACGTAATGCCTGGCAGCGGAAGATGGCGAAGATCAAGAAAGGTAGAGCGAGAACACAATGGAATTTGTAAGAAAATGCATGAACAATGGAATGGGAGACAATGGATTGGTGTTTGGAACAGAAACAGTCCAGTTTGGTTTGGTGCATGAATATTTTGCAAATTGACGATTTACTATATGGTATTCGGATTTTGTTGAGATAGTCTGTAATTGTTGAACTAAATACATCCGTTTGTCCCCACCTGTTAGGATGTGCAGAAAAATATACCAATAGTTATCATGTTAGGTCTAATGTTGTCCTTGGACGCTAAATGTACATTCCCTATTGGTCGATATTTACTTCACTTGTTTAATATTGTGTAAATGTTGTTGTCTATTTTTATGGTACGATGTGGTATGTTTGGTTAGTATATAAACAGAGTGTGTTTGAAATATAATGATTCATATCTCAGAGGCTGTGACTTTCGTTCTGGACTCAACTGGCTGGGTTAAACAGCGAAGCAGGGCCAATCAGGACACTAGGTCGTTCGTACGTGTTTACGTGTCATAGAGGCGATCGATATAAACGCTGCTTATCATAACCTGCACCCACCCGTTACAACACCACCCGTGTTCTTGTTCGCTACAGTAGTACTGCGTTTTCAGTTTCATAGTAAGAATATCAACACTGGAGTGTTGATACATTCAGTTGATCAGTGATGAAAAATAAAACGAAATGCAATTATCTTAAATTTCATTGTCAGATATTTTTAAAATGTAATCAACTTGTACACGTGAACAGATATTAATCTAATTAAATAGTCCAGTTCTTTTAAAAGAGATTCATAATAAATCTAATCCTGTAACCAAAATTAACAGAAAATAAAGCGACAACTTACAAGTATTGTTTTAAAACTTCGATATGTCCCTAGAAACAAACTGACATAGATAAACATGACAATATAGCTTATAGCTATAGTACTTATATCCGAATTTGACTGACGTTCAATTTCATCTTCTACGGAACGCTAATCGGGGAAAAAAACAACGAAATAATGAAGGATGAAGAGAACTATGGGTTCTTCTAATAAAACATGTATACAATATTAGAATATTTGTAATAAGTAATTTATTTATTTATTTCAACACATAGATATTAGTACAAGGAGGCACCAAATACATATGCGCCACACAAATCTCATTTGATTTGTGTGAGGGCTGTGATATTGACAGGGTACCCAAACTGAAGCAGGGGGTCACGCCCGCAGCCTTTAACCTAAAGTTCTGATCCACAAGGCAGTGGAGCAACGTAAGGAGATGCTGTCCCATGGTAGCCGATGGCTAACGATTGGTTCATATGGTATTTGTTCCTTTAGGACACTGGAGCCCATGTGCACCAGTGGTTCGGAATCACGGTTTTCAAACTCCCCTAGATGGACTCTCCATGTCCACCGACCCGGTTAAAGCGCTGGACATCCGCTTTTCTTCCTCTCAATTTCGTAAACAACACCCCTGCCATGAGAGGTAAATGTATTGTTGATTAATATCAACAGTACGACAGCACACCAACTGTTTGAGTGTTCATAATTTTGAAGTCTCAAAGTCTTTCAAGATAATTAATAAATAAAAGGCGTCGAATTTGCTGAAGTAACCGAAAGCAATTGCCACAACAACAAAAAACTTAAACCAAATTTATGTATCTAAAATGATTTGAGTTATTAGTCCTCCTTTGGCGTGCGACCTCATTTATAAGTGTTTGTCACGTAATTTTTTTCTTTTCATAACACTAATTATTATTTCTCATTATCAATCTATTCTTTACTCAGTTATTCAGTTGTTTTAAGTATTACGTGATTATAATATTAATATTTCATTTTCAAGTAATTGTCTTTCTATGCTTATAGTTTTGGTTCTAGAACATTCATATACCTGATGCATGAGAATTCACATTGTTTAACAAATGAAAATACGTAAGGGGATTTGTGGAGATTGTACTACTTTCACTATTAAATTCACCAGTCGATCTAAGCTAGACCATCATTAAAAACCTAGAAGCGTTGTACGATTGATTCATCCTAAAATGGTACACTTTAATAGTACATATTGACGAACCCACAAGTGGGAAGCTACGATCTCTTACGCAAATCATTAACCAATGCTTCCAGGTTTTCAATGGTAGTCTAACATGGATCAGTTCACAATATCTATGAAACGCAACAACATCAAAAACCCTATACTGATATAACTCAATTTTACAAAGTACAATAACCCATGGTGACAAAATTAGTTCACGTAATGGTTCTACAATCACGTCATATATATATATATATATATATATATATATATATATATATATCAAGTGTATCTTAAGGATATATGTATGAAACTCGTTGTCACTGAATCGGATTAATATATTTTCCAATCGAACCATAAAATGAACACTATAAATATGTGATATTTACAACAACAACAAAAAAGAATTACAAGAGTACAAAAACCATCGTCAAAACAGTTGATATTGAATATTTTCTTTTATAAATAATAATAATATCAACTTAATTACCCTGTAAGACCACCAAATAAGCAAAGTACAAAATCAGTAGTCTTAATAAATAGAAAAAAAATAATTCTTTTTCCTAATCAAACAAGAATAGTCTCAATTATTGTTTAGTTCATACTATACGGACCATTATCACATGTAGATATATACATATAGGTAGATAGAGTGGAATTATTTATTCTATAAACAATTTAAATCATGTTATTTAAACAAACGCTCAAAGTTTAATGATAAATCATACGACTATACACAGTTTGTCAAATTAAATACATATTTTTTTAAAAGTTTATTTATAAAGCAATTTTAATAGTTGAATTCATTAAAAACCTGTAAGGATTGGACGGTTGTTTCTTCCTCATTTGTGACTCCTCAGCAGTGCGCATCCACGATTCCGTGCGCGGGACTCGAGCCCAGGACCTTCGGTCTTGTATGCAAACGCTTAGCTTTAGGCCACTAAGTCGGCACTCGACCGTATTAATTTCTAACTCCAATCGATCAATGATATTTAGCAACCCCTCATTCATTGTTTGAAGTGAACAACTGTCTTATACTCAACACTGACTGGAATCCGCTGGTCACAGCTTCTTGCTAGAACACCAGGAAATTCATCTTGAAGCTTGTCGAGTGGAGAAAGCTATTCATTGAAGTTAGACATAAAAACGGTTGGATGTTGGCCCAGTGGTCTAAAGTTAAGCGTTCGCACATGAAACCGAAGTTCCTGGGTTCGAATCCCATGCACGGGGTCGTGGGTACGTACTGCGAAGGAGTCACATATGAAAATGAAACGGCCGTCCAGTGCTTCCAGGTTTCCAATGGTGGCCTAGCTTAGACCGACTCATGAATTCACTTGTGGAAATACTACAATCTCCTCAAATCCCCATTCTGATTATAAAGGAATTTACAATTATAAACATGTTCGAAATTTGGAGATTACTTCACAATAATAATAATAATAATAATAATAATAATAATAATAATAATAATATTAATAAAAAGAATGTAATAAAGTAATTTCAATTCGATAAACCAGTTGTGCTTTAAATAGCTCCGTGATAACATCTTGTTAAACCGTGGCAGTTAGTGAAACATATTCGAATGGATTGAGCATATAACAGTTTACTTAAGATTGTAAATGATTTTTGTTGTGCAGTGACAATTAATATGCGATTAAGGTACCGGGAGTCTTGAAGATTACTCCAAACATTTATTATATCAGGACAAAGAATAAACGAATAGTGACGGATAGGAGTTATTTATGGACTATTGTTCTTATTGGACAATAATAAGGTAACTAGATTATATACGAATTCATATTCATTTCACTTATCGGCAACTGTCATACGATTTACCAAGCCATTTTTGTTTTGACCTTTTATCGTTATTATTTTGCACTTTATGGTGTGATGTGATCTGATCAGTTGGTATGTAAACCACGTATGTCTGAAATATACGATTCACATAGCGGAGACTGATATTTATGTTCTGAACTGGGCTGAGAGAGAAGTTACTATAGAGAAGATCAATAAGTACTCAAAGTTGACTTAAGGCTGCCAGTATTGTTTGATGCATCATCGGATTAGCACAAGTACAAGGTCATATAAGTCAGTATACTGATTGGCGACCCCGGTCATATGATATTTGACAGGGTCATAAGATATAAAAACATCAAACCATTTAACAGTAAAATATAACTGTCGTTTAAAACTATGTAGCGGAATAAACTTTTCATAACTATAATCTATGGGTCAAATAAGCTCATTTTAGAATTATTCGCTACAGAATAATATCATATTACTAGATTCATTTTTACAAACAAAATTTTACAGTCAGTTGACCTTTGACCGAAGTTTATTATCATCTCGTTAATTTAAGTGTAGTATTAAGTCTAAAAATTATTTTTTATTTATTTTATTTTAACACATAGATATTGGTACAAGGAGGCACCATATACATATGCGCCACACAAATCTCATTTGATTTGTGTGAGGGCTGTGATACTGACTGGGTACCCCAACCAAAGCAAAAGGTTTTTTAGGCGGCCACACCCGAAGCCTTCGATCTGAAGGTCTGATCCACAAGGCAGTGGAGCAACGTAAGGAAATGCTGTCGCATGGTAGCCGGTGACCAAAGACTGGTTCATACGCCATTTGTTCCCTCAGGATCCTGGACCCTACGTGCACCATTGGTTTGGAATCAGGGTTTTCCGACTCTCCTAGGTGGACACTAACCCGGTTAAGGCGCCGGACATTCGCTTTTTGTCCTCTCAATTACGTAAACAACACCGGTGCCACGAGAAGGCAGTGAATAGGACTTCTCTGACAGAGGCTATATACGCGTATCCATGTGAAATCATTTCGACAGGGAGAGGGGACTCTCCCCACTCCACTCGGCCGTACCAGGGCATTTGGAGGCAGATAAAAAATATAGTTTCATGAAAAATTCAAGATCTTAAATGTAGTGAGATGCAGGCTCCTTGTCTATTTGTAATCCTTGATTACATTTTCAAAGATTTTGGCTTAGAATAATAAATAGAAGATGTGTTTACCGTAACGTTTATGTTATTATCAGAAAAGGTATATATTATCTTTGAATTAAATGGAATAATCCAAGAAGAAAGATACTTAGGTAGTGTTTTTTATGATTGTAACTAGACTAACAAACGATAATAAAGATGCACTGAAACCATACTAAGTGTGTGACAGCTTTAGATATGAAAAAAAAATCTGTTGGATTAGATTATCTTAGAAATTATTCAAACGGCGAACACAAATTGATATTACAACCCATCAATTTTGAAGAAATCAGCAGCGAGTTATCACATCTTCTAAATTACATGCCATAAGTTTGATCATGCTATCATGTAACTATATAGCTGTTTGTGTTTACTTAAATATTATTATTATTATTATTATTTTCAAATACAAATTAACTTGGCAATTGGTGTAAAGTGATAGGGTTTTTTCATTCTTATATGATCTCAAATAATTTAATGGTACAGTGTGAAAATAACAATGTTGATGATCGAAGCAAGCATTAACGTGAAATGTTTTGATAGCTCCTATTCAATCAGTGAATATCTAGTGGCTCAGTAATTACATGTTAAACTACTGAAGTATTGCCCCCGAATGCCCTGGTACAGTTGAGGGAGGAGAGAGTCAGCTCTTCCTCTGTAAAGACCGTCACAATACCACGAGTATACAGCCACTTCCACGGAAGTCCTACTCACTGTCTTCTCGTGGCGGGGGTGTTGCTTACGGAATTGAGAGCAAGTAAAGCAAATGCTAGATGCTTTAAACGGGGTGGTGTATATGGAGGATCCACCTGGGGGAGTTGAAAAACTCTGACTTCGAGACAATGGTTCATATGTGCTCCAGGATCCTAAAGGAACAAATGACGTATTGTTGGTCACCGGCTAACATGGGATTATATCTCCTCACGTTGCTACACTGTCTTGTGGATTAGACATGTAGGTCAAAGGCTTGTGGAGTGGCTCACTAAGAAAACCACCTGTTACAGTTTGGGCGCCCGAGTAGTATTCTGGTCCTAACAAAATTTGAATGACGAAGTGTGGCGCATATATATTTGGTGCCTCTTTGTATGAATGTTTGCGTTTGAATAAATAAATAAAGTATTATCAGAAGGGGTTTGTGGAGATTTTAGAAATTTCACAGATTGAAATCATGAGTCAACTGAAGCAAGACCACCATGGAAAACCTGGAAACACTGAACGGTCGTTTCGTCCAAGTATGGGACTCCTCAACAGTGAGCATCCAAGATCCCGCACCCTGCGACATTTGAATACAGGACCTATCAGTCTCCCACCAAGCGCTTAACCATCTAGGTTTTCCATAGTGGTCTAGCTTCCATTGACTCATGATTTCAATCGGTCAAATAAAGTATTGTTATGATTTTTAATGTTTCCAGTTCTCTATAACTCCATGTATAATTAATCGATTTAATTTCAGTAAATGGATAATAATAAACTTGAATCGATCTACAATCAGACTTAATCCGATATACTTTTGCAAATTGAATTATGATTAGCAGTGGAGAGTTTAAACCTCATCAGGTGAGTTGTAGTTGCATCCTAGTGTTTGCATTCTATATGGAAGCTCGAAGCTAGATGGTTGTAACTAAATGGCAATATTGAGGTAATACCCACTCATGACGTATATAAATATGAAAGAAAAACTCAACTGTCGTCGTTAACATCAACAACGAGAAACTATCTCATTTTGTTTAAATCTTTTTTCTATTTTAATGTTACTTATAAATATTACACTTAGAATGGATTCAGTCTTTATTGACTATTCTCTAATCTGATAAATAAAATATATCACTTGAAATCATGAACTGATTACATAATAACTTACTTCAGCTGTAAAACTAACAATAATTTCTGTATTTTTAAGTTTCCATTCTTTAATCAATTGAAGATATTTTGATTCCCATAGTTTGGCTTTTTGAACATGAATTGATTTTGGATCAGGATTATTGTTGACAAGAAATGTGAGTACTACAGCAGCTGATCCATTGTAAAATGATGCTTTATGAAGTCATATAGAAAAAGAAAACGACAGAATATATACATGTATATACTAACTTATAGAGATCTAGAAAAAAGAACAATGTACATCTAATTAGTATTAGCTTCATGCTTGTATGAAGTTATTTTGCTGAAAGAAATCCAGTGTAAAAATAAACATCTAATAATTTGTTGTTTAATTTATCAGTTTCAAAACTCATAACAATAAATTCGATTACCGAGATTTAGTTAATCAATAAAGAATTGATCAATCATTGTGATGATGTTTTTGGTGATTAGAGGTAGTCAGAATGAAACTCTAGATCTAGATTTCGAGTCAACTGACAATCAGCAAGTTATTTAAACTACAATTGATCTCTTGTAGGACTGAGATACTTATAATTGACTCATTATCAAGTAGTGATCAATAGTTCTTGAGTGCTGATCAAATTCTACAGGTCTAGTGGGCACATAGCAACCAATACTTTACAATAAATTAATTGAATAGTGGATGATATTGAAATTTTGCAGCCAACATAATCATCTCTACATTCAACAACCGCATGACCGTGTTATATCACTGTAATCCTTTCAGGAGCGCCAAAGATTGGAAACATGTGTAATGTTTTTTTTATTTACAGTAAAACCAAGCGAACGAAAGGATGTAAACGACAAAAGCACAACCAAACCACCTAGTGCATAGGTACAAAACTCCGGCAAAAATACATTAATAGGAAGGTATTGAATAGATTGATTACATATCCTTTAGGAGAAACAATACAACAAATGAAGTATATAGGCTCGTGCAGTCAGGTCATAACAAAATCTAGTCATGATATTCAATGTTTCCAGTAAATTACCACAATATCAGTAATTCAAGTTTGTTGCAAAATCTTCGTCATAGACAACGAACCTCAAAAGAAACATCTTTTCTAAATTATTTACGTAATAAAAAACTAACATGAAGTGAAACCGCAACTGATACTTTGGCCGGTTTATGAGAAAGTGTAATACATATCCTAATCACCTCAGTCGAATAACATTCACTCGAATTGCCATATTTACTTAATAATGTTTATCTAGACTTAGAAATAACTCAATGGTCCCAAAATATATGAGCAATAGTTTGAATAAATCTGACAGAATAGTAACAACCTATGAATAACTACTATTTGTAGGTTACTAATTAGTTAGGAAATTGTACGCCTTGTAAGTTAATTCTAACCAGCAAACAATCAGTCTGGAGGTTAGCTTGTACGGAACATCCAAACACACTGTAAATGATGTCGAGTTACTTGGATTAACGGATATATTTCAAGTGTAATCGACAGGATTTAACCAAGTGTTAAAATTAAACAAACATGACACTGTTCTTGTCATCATATTTGATTCACATGAAATTTGGTACAATTGGGGACCAAAAACGTGGTATACACGACACACAATAGGCTTTTTTTAATCAGCTTAAACGTTGTCTGAACGACCAAACGGAAGATGGTTTTCTTGAGAAGCGACTCCATGAGTTTTTGACATTAAAATCTTTTCAAAAAAGCCGTGGAGTAAGGTTGCCTGATGGTAGATAGCGATAAAAAAAATGTTGGTACACCATTCGTTTCCTAAGAATGCTGAAGTTAATTTACACCATTAGTTTGGAATCAGGGTTTCGCAACTACCCTAAGTGAACCCTCCGTACTCATCAGCCCGGTGTCAAAGTGCTAGACGTTCATTTTCGTGTAAAAAAAACAACATCGCTGGGTAAAGGTAGTGAGTAAGACTTATCTGATAGAATATATAACCGTATGAAGGTATTTCTAGAAGGAGAACAGATTCTACACACTCTAACTTTTAAAAACATATTGTTGATTAATTAGTGATCAATTAGTGTAAATATCTTATTCATAGAGGAGATTGATTGTGTCCCGAATAGCTCACTAGTAGGATTGTTGGGATATTCAGGAAAATACCCCAAAAATTATCCCGTTAAGCCTAATGCTATCCTTGGACATGAAATGGTATCATCTTATTGGTCAATATTTATTTGTGTCATTTTCCTACTGGCCATTATTGCACAATGTTATTTTCTATTTTATGGTACGTTGTGGTCTGCTTGACTGGTATATGAACAAAGTATGTTTGAAATATAATGATTCATAACTCAGAGGCTGTGACTTGCGTTCTGGACTCAACTGGCTGGGCTAGACAGGGAAGCGGGACCAATCAGAACCCTAAGCTGTTCTACGTGTTTGCGCGTCTTTGGTCTGATCAATAATTCGCTACCCCTTAATCAGCAGCAATTTTCACATCATAACAAGGATCTCCATATCTGACAACCAGTAATGTGGGTTTGAAACCACAGTAACCGTTACCTAGTCCAAAATTGCAGATACACCTTGATAACATGCTGAACATGCCGAAGATTGTCTCTGGCCACCTAACATCAAAAAAGGGAAAAAATAAACAAATAAACTAACCATTAAAACTGCCTAATGCAACTTGAGGTAACACTGGCATTCCAGATGATGACAGACAACCAGCAGTTGGGTCTAATGGAGAACCATAAGTAGATAATGGAGCTTCAGTACAGAACATCAAATGATCTAGGTAATCATTGATAGGTAAGTCAAAATCATCTGTACGCTAAAATGTAAAAAAGAAGATATACAAACATGCACATATAAATACATAGAACCATGATTAATCAATTACCCAATATGACTGACTACATATTCATGATCATAAAGAATTTCGAGCAAATTGAATAACTTAACAAAATGTTGTGTACGACAACTTAAAAAATGTTGAAAGTATGCCAGAGATGAAAGTTAATATACATTGGAACGAATCCATATAATTGATTATCTAGGAAATTGGAAGGAGATCCTGTATAGTAGGACCACTGAGTATGCAAAGTCAGACATAACATTTGTAAAGTGTGAGACTCTATGGATGAAAATGGTGAAGTCATATTTGATAAGATACTATCTCAGTCAAATGTAGTAAAGTTCAGACATTTTGAATGAGCTTTTTAGTTTGATAAAAACAAACGATAAGACAACATACATAACGATAATAATGTACAAACATTCACTCTTTATCATCTAAAGATTGAATATTAGAACACTCTATTAATTTTCGATTTTTAACCGAAATTCTTAAAGTTTAAAAACAAACAGATCTTGACCGTTGAGTAACATCCTGAGACTTTACACAAGTTATTAACAATGTAAATGACTTAAAAATAGAAAAGCCTGAATTTATGAATGGTTACAATAGTTGAAATCATGAGTTCATTGAAGCTAGACAATGAATAGTTAATCATTTAGTTGAAAACTTCTAACCTGACTGAAATCTATTCTTTCTATATGATATTATAGTAACTTTCAATGGTTAAGATCATGATGATGATCTCAATCATTTTATTATATTGAAGAAGAAAAAACAACACTCAATTGATTGATTAAATATCAATAATGAATAGTTTTAAAAACCTCTACTTAGATTCTATCATAGCACGAATCAATAGAAAATTATTATTTCATGGATTGACATTAGCAAGACAATAAAAACTAAGAAGTACTGAACAGTTTATTTTATAATAGTACAGGTCTATTCAGTAGCATGCATGTATGATCCCATCTGAGATCGAACCCAACAATTTCTTATTTTATAACGAGTGAGTAAATTTGAAACATTAAATTAACATCCAATGGCTTACATTTCAAGCTTTAATCAATTTGTGATATTGCGCAACCATTTCCGGGTATCCGCAGCGCATCCACAAGGAGGGGTGGGGTTAGAAAAGGTCGACCCTAAAAATGCACACCTCGCCTTATCCCACGGATATCCGTCTCCGGCGGTAAGGTCTCAGTAAGTACGGAGCTAACACAAAATTACCCATAACAAGGTCGTGTGTGACCGACCTCAAGCAGTTGTCCCTTGGGCACTGCGGTCACGCTCTCAGTTCACTAAGACCACCTTTAATCCAATTTCCTTCTCAGGTACCTCCAGAACAACCCTTCCACGGTGTGGGCAACCGGGAAGTGATGACCGCCTTCATACTTCTAACAGCACTCAAGACCACTGACTGACTGACCCGACATGGTTATATATATATAAACCCTCTGATGCAATTGATCGACTTTGATTATGTATAAATCAGAAATACTAATATTGCGCTCCAGATATAGTTAGTTTATGAGTCCTAAATCAGTCATTAACAATACAGAATTTGGCACGCATATGTGTACACACACATGCACTGTGGAATAATAAGTAACGAGGTATAGTAAAATGTATATTATAGAATTAAGTGTAATCAAATATCTAATATGTAGTATGCAACCGAACCATATGATTTAAATAAGAAACATTAGACAAATTATGATGAAAAAACGGATTCGAACTTAAGATCTCAAGATCTGTTAACGGGACATAGATTGGATTAAAGCATGCTCAATGCATGATTGAGTTGGTGCACGCTGATTGACTAATTCTTATCCAATCAGCACTAATCGACACTTGAAACACTCAAGAAATCTCATGTAAAAACTATAAATATACTATTATATTTCCCATTGTGCTTCTTAATTCAACCTAACCTTGTTATTTGGAATATAATTTCTCTTCTGTTCAACTATGTTCTGATTTGGTGACTTGTCAAGTGAATTGATGTCCGAGAATACTAAGCAATAGGAATAGCTGGGTTGTAACCAACATTTTAGCATTTCTCAATATTATCCATATACTTCATAGGATTTAAAATTTACTTGACAGTTTACATCTATGCAAATAATGTGTAAATCAAGAGTAAGTGAGAAAGAATTCAACAGTTCAATCAGTCAGTACATAAGTGTCGATATAATAATATTCAAATTGATTAAAAAGTTGAATATTACACTCAGTCAGTCAGCTACAACGTAGAACCAGGCACATATATGCATCGGTCCAAGTTGTCATACCTCATTAACACAACAAGATGAACACTGGATTCATAAAAGTAGTTAATTCAGGGGTGGTAATATATAAAAGAAAGATTGCATATAAGGACACAAGTACAGGAAGAAAGAATTAGTTCGCAGAAAGAAATATATGAAGCGATTCAAATCTCTTAGTTTGAGGGAAGACAGAGAGTGTATACGAATATTACACTAATTCTGTAAATTGAATGAAATTATTTAATTATCATTAGATTAGAACAGAAACTGTTATATCTGAACGAAGAACAAATGAACGGTTACTGCTAAGAATTAGATAACTATTCAGTAACTATATTATATAAATATTCGTATTCCTTTTATCATAAGCTTTAATTTGACCTATTGACTACTGCTGTACGAATTATTATTCTTAGGTTATTCTCAATCTAATAGTTACAGTCTCTTACAATCACAACTACTTTTTTGGTTGATCTTGTATCGTTATTATTTTTCATTTTATAGTGTGATGCGATCCAATCTATTTCTGTATAAGCCAGATATACCTGAAATATACAATTTATACCGTGGAAGCTGAAATTGTGTTCTGGACTCAAACAAACAGGGCTAAGTAAGAAATACCAATAAGGATTAAGAGGTGACCCAGGGCTGATACAGCACAAGAACAAAGTCATATAAGTCGGTATTCGAATTGATAATATTGTTATATTATTATTATTATTATTATTATTATTAACAGAGCAAAAGTCATAATACAAACAATGATTACTTACAACTGTATTAAATAAAGTTATATTATTTTGAAAATATTCAATTGGACTTGTAATAGCACAACCAAGATTATCCGGTTTCAAGGGTTGAAAACATATATCTGATAAATTAATAAATTTTTGTTCTATTTCAAAATACACTGAAATATTTTGAATTTGATTTTGTAAATCCATTACCTATTAGTTTATACAAGAAAAATAAAATAAAATACTTGAAGAAAGTAAAAAGATATTTCAATAAATGAAATCATGAATCAAATGAAGCTCGACCACCATGGAAAACCTGGAAGCACTGGACGGCCGTTTCGTCCTATTGTAGGGCTTCTCAGAAGTGCTTATCCACGACCCCACCTTGCGTGATTCGAACCCAGGATTCACTAATGACTATGGTGGATGTGTCGTTCAATTTCGTAGATTAGTTGAAGTTAGACATTAACACCGTTTGATGCCGGCTTCAGTGGTCTAGTGGTTGAGCGCCTGGGTTCGAGTCCCGCGAGACGAGGTCGTGGATGCGCACTGCTGAGGATCCCCACAATAGGACGAAACAACCATCCAGTGCTTCCAGGTTTTTTAGCTGGTCTAGCTTCAACTGATTCATGATTTCAACTACTGAAATTACTACAATCTTCACAAAACCCCTTTTGATACTAAAAAGATATTTTTCAAAAAAAATTTAAATATCACATAGTATACTACTGATTAAGTGTATTTGATCGGGTTTTCATTAAATTTAAATGATTAGTTTATTTTTTCAACCTATTTATCAAGTACAGAGTAGTGTACTTGACATTGAGCTACATTGTTAAGTATGAAGGCTAATGATGAATTTTCAGATGTTAAAATCGAAATAAGAGGGTTCGAAAATGAAATTTGGAATGGTACCTGTTAAGTTACGGCACCTTAATGTAGTTAGCAATACAATGAAGGCAGCTCGCATAAGTCTACCTTTTTTTCTTCTCAATATAACTCAAACAGAGTAAATAACACGTGAGGTATTAATCACGACGTTACACGCGTCAAATATAAAAAGACCTAATTATAACAAGAAAATGTACGAAACCAATTTACCAATTCATATTCCCGACAAAAATAAGATAGATTCAGATATTGCTGAATAAAAAAACATGAGCGTTTAATTATCACATTATCTCTTGGAGAACGTATGTGCACTGTAGGGCTGACATAATGCCAATGAATAACATATTCACAAACTATCGTCTAAATACCTGATAGGAAGCAATAACAACCAGTCTGGTCGTTGGCATTGATCAAGTTGTAATGTTACCAATCGGTAAGAGCAAGGGAAGATGACTAAGAAGTTTGACTAGAAGTCGCTGAAATGCAGGCCTGAACCTCCACCTAATACAAATACTTCAGTTCGGGCAACTGTGTAGTAACACTAGCTTTCCCCAAATACCCTGGTACAACTGAAGGCGGGGGGAGTCAGAACTCCCTCACCAAATGCTTTCACATGGCCACGAGTATAGAGCTATTTCCATGGAAAACCTACTTATTACTTTCTTGAGGCGGGGATATTGGTTACAAAATTTAGAGGACGAAAAGTGAAAATCCGCAGCATTAATCGGGTTAGTGGATACGGAGGATCAACCTAAGGAAGTTGGTAAATCACACTTCCAAACCAATGGTGTATATGAGCTTTAAGATTCTGAAAAAAATTACGTATGAATACAATGATTGTCACCGGGTTAAATTGAAAATTAATAGAATGTTCTAATATTCAATATTTAGGTGATAAAGAGTGAATGTTTGTACATTATTATCGTTATGTATGTTGTCTTATCGTTTGTTTTTATCAAACTAAAAAGCTCATTCAAAATGTCTGAATTTAACTACATTTGACTGAGATAGTATTTTATCGAATATCACTTCATCATTTTAATCCATAGAGTCTCACACTTTACAATTGTTTTATCTGACTTTGTATTGCCTACTCAGTGGTCCTACTATACACGATCTCCTTCCAATTACCTAGATAATCAATTATATGGATTCGTTCTCATGTATATTAACTTTCATCTCTGGCATACTTTCAACAGTTCTTAGGTTGTCGTACACAACATTTATTAAGTTATTCAATTTGCTCAAAATTATTCATGATCATGAATATGTAGTCAGTCATATTGGGTAATTGATTTATCATGGTTCTATGTATTTATAGGTGCATGTTTGTATATCTTCTTTTTTACATTTTAGCGTACAGATGATTTTGACTTACCTATCAATGATTACCTTGATCATTTGATGTTCTGTACTGAAGCTCCATTAGACCCAACTCCTGGTTGTCTGTCATCATCTGGAATGCCAGTGTTACCTGAGGTTACGCTAGTCAGTTATTCTTTTATAACTACAGATATATTTCTCTGACAAGTGTTAATTAATATCGAAACTAAATCAATGGATTCCCCTTGATCGTCTACAACCAAGTGATATAAACTAAAGTGCACTATGACGTTCAGTTATCTTATCTACTGAATTCATTTACCGTGTGAGGATTTGTGTACTTGACTTTGAGCCTTATTTATTATTTGAACACATAAACATTAGTAGAAGGAGTCATCAAATGTATATGCACCACACTATTTCATTCAAATTTTGTGAGGACCGGAATACTACCCGGATGCCTAAACCGAAGCAGTTGGTTTACTTAGAGAGCCACTCCACAAGGCTTTGACCTACATGTCTAGTCCACGAGACAGTGTAGCAACGTGAGGAGATGTAGTCCCATTAATAATAATTTTATATTCTGAAAAATAATAATTACAGAATTCACGCCAGTTTACAGTCATGATCAATTTGATATAAATAATAACGTTAGACGGGCAGAACAAACATGTGATAAAAGAAAGTTTTAAGTATACTAGTTCAGCAGTTGTTTAAGTAGTACATATATTACAGCGATCCAAAGCATCAGCCGGGAATTTTTAACGTTTCTTAAATGGACAGCCTGTTGATTTATGAACGGTGTAATTAAGGTTAATTCGTGTGCCAGATCGAAATAATGATAATTATCTACAACAAGAGAAATGAAAACGAAAACAGAGAGCACGGAACAACAAAAAAGTAATTACCAAAATATATCAATCAGGTCTACCTAAATGCGTGTGTCATGTGACACAGTGATATACCGTTTATGTTATTCAAATTAGTTAAAGTTGCTAGGGGCGGTGTCAACATATTGACAGCAAGTGGGTGGTTTTACTAAGAGAATTTACTAATAAAGATGGCTAAACATTTAAGGTTCCTGAAATATCACTTGTGGAATGAGATACACTTAAAAGCGCTAGACCATTCAATGCATTTTCAGAGGAGCAGTAAGCATCGATGCAGCGAACAAATAATGGGAGTGATTTTATCGTGCGGATAGATTGTGGTAGGTTATTCCAGAGTCTAGAAAATTTACAGGTGAAGTAATTCATATAAAGAGATGATTTAGAATGAGTTTGTTTCACTAGTGCCAAGGAATTACGGATGTCATAATGAGAGGTTTCTGCATATTGAATCGCGTGATCGGATGTAAACGATAGTTTATGAAGTAGTTTGAAGAAAAAGATAAGATTTAGTTCGAGTCTCTTCCTCCATAAAGGGTCTACCCCAAGTTTATTACATCTGGAATTATAAGTTAAGGTACAATCAGCTCCAAGAATACGAAGTGTAAATCGTCTCTGTACTGATTCCAGCCTTAATTTATCCTTTATGAGCGCACTGCTAAGAATAAACGTGCAATATTCTAGAAGAGGTCGAGCACAAACTTTGTACATTAGAATACGTGACTCAGTGTTGTAAAGATTTCGAGTTATGTAACCTATTAGACGCTGAGACTTAGAGGTCTGTTTTAATATATGTTATGTAAACGACAAATTTTGGGAATATCTGAGTCCTAAGTCTACTACTGTACGTAACCTAGATAACACTTCACCATTTATGGTAATGTTTAGGTTGAGTGATGTATCATTATTTTGATAAACTGGAGCTTAACAAGGTAGCACAGTGGTGCTTAAAATGGCAACTTGAGCTTAATACGGCTAAATGTGGATAGATATGCTTCGGCGATACATCACTCAACCTAAACATTACCATAAATGGTGAAGTGTTATCTAGGTTACATACAGTAGTAGACTTAGGACTCAGATATTCCCAAAATTTGTCGTTTACATAACATATATTAAAACAGACCTCTAAGTCTCAGCGTCTAATAGGTTACATAACTCGAAATCTTTACAACACTGAGTCACGTATTCTAATGTACAAAGTTTGTGCTCGACCTCTTCTAGAATATTGCACGTTTATTCTTAGCAGTGCGCTCATAAAGGATAAATTAAGGCTGGAATCAGTACAGAGACGATTTACACTTCGTATTCTTGGAGCTGATTGTACCTTAACTTATAATTCCAGATGTAATAAACTTGGGGTAGACCCTTTATGGAGGAAGAGACTCGAACTAAATCTTATCTTTTTCTTCAAACTACTTCATAAACTATCGTTTACATCCGATCACGCGATTCAATATGCAGAAACCTCTCATTATGACATCCGTAATTCCTTGGCACTAGTGAAACAAACTCATTCTAAATCATCTCTTTATATGAATTACTTCACCTGTAAATTTTCTAGACTCTGGAATAACCTACCACAATCTATCCGCACGATAAAATCACTCCCATTATTTGTTCGCTGCATCGATGCTTACTGCTCCTCTGAAAATGCATTGAATGGTCTAGCGCCTTTAAGTGTATCTCATTCCACAAGTGATATTTCAGGAACCTTAAATGTTTAGCCATCTTTATTAGTGAATTCTCTTAGTAAAACCACCCACTTGCTGTCAATATGTTGACACCGCCCCTAGCAACTTTAACTAATTTGAATAACATAAACGGTATATCACTGTGTCACATGACACACGCATTTAGGTAGACCTGATTGATATATTTTGGTAATTACTTTTTTGTTGTTCCGTGCTCTCTGTTTTCGTTTTCATTTCTCTTGTTGTAGATAATTATCATTATTTCGATCTGGCACACGAATTAACCTTAATTACACCGTTCATAAATCAACAGGCTGTCCATTTAAGAAACGTTAAAAATTCCCGGCTGATGCTTTGGATCGCTGTAATATATGTACTACTTAAACAACTACTGAACTAGTATACTTAAAACTTTCTTTTATCACATGTTTGTTCTGCCCGTCTAACGTTATTATTTATATCAAATTGATCATGACTGTAAACTGGCGTGAATTCTGTAATTATTATTTTTCAGAATATAAAATTATTATTAATGGGACTACATCTCCTCACGTTGCTACACTGTCTCGTGGACTAGACATGTAGGTCAAAGCCTTGTGGAGTGGCTCTCTAAGTAAACCAACTGCTTCGGTTTAGGCATCCGGGTAGTATTCCGGTCCTCACAAAATTTGAATGAAATAGTGTGGTGCATATACATTTGATGACTCCTTCTACTAATGTTTATGTGTTCAAATAATAAATAAGGCTCAAAGTCAAGTACACAAATCCTCACACGGTAAATGAATTCAGTAGATAAGATAACTGAACGTCATAGTGCACTTTAGTTTATATCACTTGGTTGTAGACGATCAAGGGGAATCCATTGATTTAGTTTCGATATTAATTAACACTTGTCAGAGAAATATATCTGTAGTTATAAAAGAATAACTGCTTCCTATAGGATAAAATCTTGTGCATTACAATGTAATCAATTAGTTAGTCTGAATTCAGTAGATAAGATAACTGAACGTCATAGTGCACTTTAGTTTATATCACTTGGTTGTAGACGATCAAGGGGAATCCATTGATTTAGTTTCGATATTAATTAACACTTGTCAGAGAAATATATCTGTAGTTATAAAAGAATAACTGCTTCCTATAGGATAAAATCTTGTGCATTACAATGTAATCAATTAGTTAGTCTGTTCAATGGAAATAGTTCCGAATAGAGAAAACAAAAAGAAAGAATAACAAAATAAAGATTACTTTCAATAGAAAATCTTTATTGAGTCCAGCACCGAATATTGCATCACCTGAAGCATCTCCTAATGCTTTATGTGTAATATTTGAGTTATTTTTTGGGCGAAGGATTATTTGTTCAATTCGATAAAATGCTCTATGAAAGATAAAATCATGAAATTAATTAAGAATACATTATGAAAACATTTAAAATTGATAAAGAAAATAGTAATATTCCATCATATTAAAATACAAATGATATATATGAATGAAAAATATTCGTTTTAATACATTCACTTGAAGTTCTACCATTATATATTCAAATAAACGATCCAAATAAAAAATTACGTAACATGTAGAATAATATGGATTGGGTACGAATTAGTAAGCAGGGATGGATACTGAATAAATTCCTTGAAGTGTTTGCAAGATTTATAATAATAGTAATAATAATGTGTGTGGTTAAGATAAGTTTAAGATTGGGAACTCCCTAAATGCCCTGGTACAACCGAGATTCGTGAGAGTCATCTATCCCTCTCGAAATGCTCTCATATGGCGACGGGCATACAACCACTGCTACGGAAGTCCTACTCACTGCCTTAACGTGCCATGGATGTTGTTTACGAAATTGAGAGGACAAAAAGCGAATGTCCGGAGCTTTACCTGGGTTGGTGGATATGGAAGATCCACCTCGGGGAGTTAGAAAACCCTGATTCCAAACCAGTGGTGCACTTGAGGTCCAGTATCCTGCGGGAACAAATGGCGTATGAACCAATCGTTGATCACCGGGTACCATGGGACAGCATCTCCTTACGTAGCCCCACTACCTTGTGGATCAGAATCTTTAGGTCGAAGGCTTCGGGTGTTGTTTCCTAAGAAAACCACCTGCTTCGGTTTGGGAACCCGAGAGGTATCCCAGACCTCACACAAATCGAATGGTTTATGTAGCGCATATCTAATTGATGCCCCCTTGTACCAATGTTTATGTGTTTAAACAAATAAATAAGATTTGGAAATGAAACGAGGAAGGTTGTATTAAGCTTAGTCGGATTATATCACCATTTCATCAAAATGATTATTAACTAATCAGGTCAGAAGTTAGACAAGATGAAAGAAGTGGTTGAACATATTTTTTTCTGGACGCAAACATCCAGCTTTTTGATTTAAATAGCTATTGCTTCAGCCGTCTAAAGGATTCTTAGTCAGACAGATTTAGGCAGATTTTTGTTAACACAATATAATATTGTAAATGATTGCTCCATATTATCTGTATTAAATAAACTAGAATCATATTGTTAACAGTTTTAAATATGCCTTTACTTAACCACATTGTGAGGTGCTCTGATAGTTTATCTCATAATTTCATTTAGCTTATAAACCTTATTGAAGTCAACACATCACTTTACTCATCTTAACACTAACGAGTTTATTTTATTTAACAACCCTAAATTCACATGCTATAATTTTTTAGACGATAAATTTTACTTTAAACCTGGTTATTTCTTAGATTATGAATGTAAATATGTAATTGTAAAACCTGAGGAGAATTTATTGAAAAGAATAAACTTCATTCAAATATATATATAATGTGATTAAAAGTAGTGCAATTAGTTGACTTTATGAGTCTATTAATATTAATATTATTTCTTTGAGAATGAAACTACTTATAAGATTGTGTGGCATCAGTGCTTGAAGACACTAACCTCTAGTCTGAGTCAAGTTGGTAGATGCAAACTACTTGGTTGGGGTCCGTGTGACTTCCGTAACCGATGATTGGAGACTCTTGGTGACATGGCTCGGAATCGATCAGAATGGGGTAGGTGTATACACTCTCTGTCTTCTCTTAAACTATGAGATTAAAATCGCTTCATATCTTTTTTCCTGTACTATGTCCTTACATGCAATCTTTCTTTTATATATTACCACCACTGAATTAACTACTTTTATGAATCTGGTGTTCATCGTGTTTTGCTAATGAGGTGTGGCAACTTGGACCGATGCATATATGTGTCCGTTCCTACGTTGTATCTGACTGACTGATAACATGGTTAATTCTGAGCACAATCTTGGGAACAGTACCGTACAGCACAATAATCCATCATTATCAAGCTAATCATTAATCAAAACTCAATTACAATTCTTTTCATTTAAGTATATTGAATTAAATAAACTTGTCCATTTACTTGAGTGTGAGGATTAGCGGGAATAAAACAGAATCATATGGTGCATACAATAAATAAGCAAATGATTAAAATAATAGGAAAATTAATAGAAAAACGTGAACTGTTTATGAAGTGATACATTAAAGAAAACAATTGTTTTCATGTAGGGCAAGTATTCTAGTGAGGAATATAGAGAACTAAATGGTAAAGTAAGGTCAGAAAAACCGCTAAACCATTATGTTGATTTAAAAATCAAACCACCACCAATTCATTGATGATTGCTGATGGACTAATTTTCGGAAAATTCTTCGTACACACCAATTACGACTGAGAAAATTGTACGCGAAAATCATCCCAAAGCTGCTGACATCTGATAAAAAGCTAAGAAGGATTAAATAGTGCACTGACTTCAAAACCTCTTCTTAAACCAACATTTTCTTAGATGATTGGTCAATGAAGAAAAATCGTGATTCCATGAAAAACAAATCGTGTATGACTTTTGAGGACTTATAGGGATGTTTTGAACGATGAAAAACAGATTGAAATTCATAAAATGTGTTCAAGATAGACACTATCAAACCTTAGCAAACACTACCATGGTGCAGCTGTTGAATGTCAACAATCCTTCAAAGATAACGACTGGATACAGAGTTATCAGACATCCTTAACTCGGAGAGGTTAGGTATCTCAATCATACAGGTAAAACTGTTCTCACTGACGTATTGCGTAGATCATATATAAAGAATTTACTTAGTTTGAAAACGTTTCATAATTATTATTTCGACATTATTTTTGTTGTCAGGAAAAAAAACTATCGAATTTCACTAAACACTTTGTCAACTAATATAAATTGACAATATCAATGAATCCAATTTAGTAATACTTACCCAAATTGTTGATCGAAATAATTTTTCTCTAATCTAGAACGTGATTCTTTACCAGACCATAATTCAACTGGATCAGTAGTAACTTGAAGAAATGCTAAACCACCTGAAAGTCCCAGTATAATACCCAATGAAATAAATAATATAATAATTGGATGACGAGCAATGAGTCTTCCATGTAATGCGAACATCTAATAAAATTGGCAAATATTTAAAAATAAAAAATGATAAGCGATGATGATAAACACCTTATGAATGATTTGCTACCGATTAATGAACAATATTCTGCAATAATGACAGATTTTTACTAAGTTTTAATATGATTGATCACTAGTCTAAATGACTTGTGATCACGTGCACTATGTTTAGATCCATGTAGGAACAGAACCTGTGTCACGTAGTTTTACAATATGAGACGTTACCACTATGTTATTCTGGTGGCAAATGACCTATAGGATTCTATCAGTCCTAAATGATTAAGTAAGCATGAAATTCGTCAGCGATCCATCGATCCTAAGTATTTCATTCCTACACGTCAGTTGCCACCCAAAAAGCTCAGTGGTAACATTAAGAAACTAGGTGACCACGGCTGGAATTTCATAAGGTAGTAGCGATTGCACAAGGACTGCAGTTACGCCTTGTAGACAAGTATTAACTAGTGAGAGAACTAACTCCAGGGTTTACTGTAGACTACCACCAACCACTGAACATACTATTCAGTATTTCACACCATTGATCTTAACATTTCATAGAACTGCGATTCTCTGGTTAAGGCACTTCACTTACAACCAATGGAACCACAGATCCTAACATTACTTGTTCTTGTTATATCAATTGAATTACAACTATAGATACAACTTAGCCACATATTAATTAATGAAACAAGCTTAAAAATTAACAAGATTATTTATGGTTGCTAAAGAGCCCCGATGTATAACATAGTTGTTGGAAGATCAATTACACCACTTGTGGTCAACTTAATGTTTCGAAAACCTTTACTGATAAACCATAAATTCTGTAATATTTTAATGACAAAACGAATAGTGGGAATGTATTTGCCAAAAAAGAGTGCACTTTGCCATAAAGCTGAATATATACACACTATTGAGGAAAATAGAACAAAACACTTGTTTCAATGTTATTACTTTGTTTCGAATGGCTTTCTGACTCTCTCTAGATCATTAAATAATTCCTAAAAAGTAATATTTTGGTAATTAACTAACATACCTTCGTCAGTATTTCATTAAAATAAGCTGTTAAGCGAGCCAACAAACAAATTCTACCTTCTGGATGATTTTCACTTTGAGTTTGTTGTTGTTGTATAAGATGCTCTCTATCCGAGTCTGATGTACAACAACTGCTAATCGATGCGCTATTATAACCGTAAACAAATTTTGTAATTTGATATGTAACAAAACCGATTGTCAGTATTGAGAAAACAATATAACCACTGAATAGATAAACATCGATATCTGAAAAATTTATTTTAATATTAAATAGAAAAACAAATCATGAGATTAGTGAAGATAAAGTTTATTTAAATTTCTAGAATAACTTGGTCGCTATAATCAGAGTACAAATAACCAGTTAACAGACTACCAAGTTATAATGAATTTACGCATCATCAGCATTATGATCAACATAGAAGCGGTCATAATTATGCATTGGATCGAGCTGCCATACCACAACAGTACAATGAAAAGAAACTAGCCTGATAAATACTGTTAAATACAGATTTTTCCCCAATCCGGCAGTGTCAGAAGGAAAGTCACCAGCTGAGTGAATGTTCGGAAGGAAATTTAGAAAGATCGTTAACGGTATTTCGCCTACCAGCAGGACAAACAAACCTACAAACGAGTATCGGACGGCCACTCGCAGCTTCCAGGTGGGCGAAGGGGTATTTGTCAAGACGTATCAAGGTAACAGGAAGTGGGAAGCAGAGATTATCGGACGTCGGATTGGAAATGTACTGTACTAAGTTTGGAGAAATGTCGGGATATGCATAAAACATGTAAATCGAATTCAAAGGGATGGTAGAACATTGATCGCACAAAGTCAACTTCCGTTCCAAATACCCATGGATTCATCTCAAACAAAGAGTAGTCAGCATAATGAGGAAGGTACTATCCAATAAATACATGAACTCAGGTTATGGAAGCCTTAATATACAAGATTTATAGTACAAAAATGCTATATCTCCCACTTTGCTAATACGCTTGTTTCCTCTGTGTTTCCATTTTTCAAGACATCCCTGGAAGTCCTCAAATAGTTAATTCATTTATATTTTCTATCATTTGATATTTCATTACAACTGCGACGTCACAATACCGTCCGCGCATCACCATCAAGCATTTTGGGGACAGAAAGCAATTGAAAGTAGATAATTCTAGTAAAAGAAACCTAGTGTGGTGACAGTCACGGCTCACGGACTTGTTGTAGCTCAGTGCGAGTACTCATTGGACAAACCCAATACTTATATTGGTCACCGATTGACTGATCCGCGTTAGGCATCAAATCTAACTAATTTAGCAAATAATTTAGATTTGTAATGAAAAAAAATGTTCATATGTTTTAGTTCTTAAAAAAACATACCGAAAATTTTTGTCGGTTCATTAGGCTGTGGTGGTAAATCCGGTGGTTCTGATGAACACGCACTTGAACAATCCATACATGAACAAGCTGGACCACCAGGATCACTAGCGCGTTTCGGAACACGTTGATTACATTGATAAGCCAATGAATCAAATGGCCGAATAGTTTGAAAATTTTTATAAGTTGACGAATTGACAACATTAAATCGAATGTCAAATGGGCTACGACCACCATCAGTTGATTTACCAAGGTTCTCTAATAATAACTGACGTGTACAATCAGCAGTACCACACATTAAACTTATTGCACGACTACTACCAAATGTAACCTCCTGTCAAAAGTTTTTTTTAAAAAAAATGTGATGGTTTGATTCAGTTAAAGGACTACTATTGCTTTGGGTAAGCAAACAAATAATTCATCTATTCGTGGAGGTTTGTATGATTAGTTTTCTTATTATTATCATTATTATTATTATTATTATTATTATTATTATTATTATTATTATTATTATTACAACAGTTTTGATTGATGCTGGGTTCAAGTCCCAATGTGAACATCAACACTTGGGTACAGATACATTCAAGTGATGAGTCCTAAATGAGACGAAATGCTCGCAACAAATTACAATGCTAACCACAATCCGAATGTACAAGCATATATCATCTGTCTTCGAGAGTCTTGGAAAGCTAAAAAAATGAGAAGTTCTCCATTACTCGAAATTTACAGATTTCCGTATTTAGCACTACACTGCATTCCTAACCTCACAGGAAACAGACGATACTCAATGTTATATTATTAAATTAAGACCATCAACGACAATAGGGTAAACAGAAACAACTTACAGCACTTCACAGTCACATTTTTTAACTAGATTTTGAAGTAGAACACCAGAACTACTTAATATCACGAAATATGGTTTACCAATGATAACTCCAAGCCGGTTACTTTCAGTATAAATACTGGAAATAACCCTAAAACTCTTTTCGCTGAATGTTTCACACCACCATTCAAACTATTCACCACAATGTACAGCTAGACCGAACAATAATTATATGGAGTTCAACTAGCCTATTAATATATAATCGCTATTTTTAAGGTGAAATTACTGGATATAATTTGTTTGCCAGTCGCTTACTATTCAAGTTTCATGTACCTAAATGCAATAAAAACATATTTCCGATCTCAACCAATTCTACACGATTAAATTTATTGCGAAATTCAGTAAAATATTGAATAAAAATGACATAACGCAGTAACAAGTGATCATAATGCCATACTGCTCTGAATTGCAACAGGATTATTACGCCATAGCAGGTTGAACAGACTACATAAACCGTATTAGTTTCTAAAACTAGTCTAGCTGATGACTAACGACGTCATTTCGCCAAGCCATCACACTAACACAAAACTCCATCATTTTGTGTGATGAACGAATGTCAAGTTCAGTTTTAAAGATTTCGTTTAATAATAACTGATTCCTGTAAAAGTGTTATATCCGGAATTAAAATCCATTTGTACCTTATTGAAAAATCTATAGAACAAGCTGATTAAGTATCTTCACAGTTAATTAAAATAGTGAAGTAATTAGTAAGGAAAATGACTTCGAAAGGTGATTCGGTTATAAGACAGTTTCTAACATCAAGAAGTAAATGGGATTTAAATATGGTTTAGGGATCATATTTGGCAGAAATCTTCTTGAAGACAACAGGGTCCTGTGAAAAAAAGTTGAAAGACTGGTCTAAATAGTACCCAATAAGATTTAAATAACTATTTAGGGAATATCAAAACTGTTACTCAATGATATTTGTTTCTTAATATTCACAGAACATGGCTTTTAATATTCAGGTATTTAAACAAATACGCAACAGACAGTAAACTAAGTTCTTAATCCAGTTAAATAGGACTACTCAACTTCTAAGATACTTGAGTCAAACAAACAATGTTTTATATTACAAAATTTATAAACATCCTTGAGAATCGAATAACTACTAAATCGTAAACCTTGAACTACCATAATCATTTTATGAGTATGTTCTTTGGCAATCCTTTTTAAGAAAAAAATGCCTCTAAAACCGATCAAAGTAATCATGTTTTTATGTAAATAAATATTTTCAATGTTAAATATCATATTACCTTGCAACTATTAAAAAATGTATCTGCCATATGATCGGTTAATGTATACGTAATAGATTCAACCAATTTCCCATTAATAGTAGGTGTAATAAACTGTGCTTGATTTGGATCACATGTCATAGCACAAAAAAGCAGTCGAAAATTAGCGAAACATGCTGGACATCTAAGAAGAAAATGGATGACAATAAGGTAAAATTAACTACGACAAAAAAGAAACATCATGACAAGAGAACCCGAAAGTACCGGTTAAACTATAATATTAGCATTGTTTACCCAGTTATTTCAGTGCAAACAAAAGTGTTACGAAAACATTTATTCATTTATAAACAATATGAAGCCTGGTACAAATACATATCAGCTTAAGTTGTAACTGAAAATAGAAAACGGATAACATTCTTAATAAAGCTGTAAATAGATAGCTCTGTGTGGCAAATATTTTCATAGGAAAGTAAAACCATACAAACACATCTTTTAGCATTGATAATGCAACTAACTAGTTAGGATTATAACTTGGACTATAGATTAACAGTTTACTTTCTCAAACTTATGGACACAAATTTAAAAGGAAAACGAAATGAAGTGGTGATGAAAGTAGAAGAGAGACATATATTTTGAATTGAGAACTATTGAAAAACGACTTATCTGAACTACTATTATTGATGCACATTTCAGAATCCATGTTGACGCTTCCTATAGCATAGCATTTTTTCAACCATCCGTGCTTTTAAATGTTTTCCTCAGGAACCACCCAAATATTACCAACAGCTATTATTTGACCAAAAGTGTCACAAATTAACGAAAAACATTGTTTAAATGATCTGTGGTGCTTTGGTCTGCGCCATTCTGGGTACAGAGTTAAAGGCTCTACCCCTAAATACGTGAAAAATGGTCAGATGTTCCCGTTACGACATAGGACAATTTACAGTTCAATGAAGGTGGTATACAACGAAAGATAATTTGGATATCATAATCTCAACTAGCCCTGTGTTTAATGCATGATTCAAATGAAAACAATACGTGGGTGTTATAGAATTGAGATAATTGGGTAAAAAGCAAGCAGAAGTATACCTTTTTAACAACATAGCAGCAAGTGAAGCAGACCTTGAAAAATAGTTCAACTGATTTTCATCACAACAAACTTTGGAACTGCCCACAGCATAATTAGGACATAGACTGGACAGTGTTTTGAAACCATCGTTGCTTAACGCTTTCGCAGTACCGTTATACGAACAATATCTTGGGTGTACAGGATCAGACGAATCACAAATGCCATACCAAATACAGTCACTGGATACAGAATGTATCCATAGGATAAAGCATACCTGGATATTGTGATAAAATCATGTCAGTATAGCATGATGAATAAATTTCAAATTGTTGACAGAAAACTAGTTAAAAAAAATTTATTCGAATAGAGCTTACGACTTTTTGACTCTCATGTCTGTTCATACAGACTGCATGTACAGCATTTTCAAACGGGAAATTTTATTAAGTCCCCGTAAAGACATCGGAATCTGATTAATCAAGACACGCTACTAGGTGAAAGGTAGTAACCTCATTTAGTAAATAACGGAAGATGCTTTAGTACATCACAGCCATTATCAGTAGTGATCCTGGTTTCATTGGAACGACATATGAATTTAACAGTTTATCACGTAGCAATCTATAAAAATGTCTAAAACAATGAACAAACCACTTTGAAAGACGTTTCGACCTGTTTGCCCAGCGAATTTCACTGCTATTATGTGCTCCAACTTGAAAAGCTGAGCTACAAAAGTAACCCTTAATGCTTAGATACTACTAGATACTTTATCACTTACAAGGATGGAGACAGAAATTTGACCGAAAAGCAGCTATGTTGAGCGAAAATTAACGCTCAGCAGTGCTGTACTACTAAGGAGTGATATTACTTTTGTAGTTATCAAAATTATCATGCGTGATGTAACGATTATCAGGGTGTGGGTAGATTATGTTACACCCATAATATTGGTACAACATAGTGGTAAAAATATTACCAAGATATGTCAACTCATCACAAAACTTTAGAGGTTTATGATGAGAGACAAACGTACGTTCATTCAGGCATATATTGTAAAAGTGAGACGGTGAAGTTTATTCCAGAATCCGAATGAATATGCCATATTTTTATCCACTTTTAACACCGTCATGGTCCGTCAGCAATACGCAACGCAGAACCAGGCAATATCACGCGTTTTGACGGATGACGCTAGGGTTATATTTGATTTTCCGCACTAGGATCTGCTTCAGAGTAGTCTTCTACACACAACCAATCACCATTCCTTGATAATAGCAGCTGGAAAGATTGGTGTTCTAATATCTGAATAGCTACTTGACTCATACAGGTAGAGTATACAAGATAAACTCAGAGCTCTTTGCGCGAATACGGGACATACTTGACCTTTTTGCAACGTAAGCATGGATGGAATAGTCGGTCGTACAATATACCTGTTTCTATGTGACCTGAATTTGCTAAGCAAAGGATATTCGACAAATGAGTAATTTGAAATCGATGTCTATTAATGATGTGTGTGCGAGAGTGATAATGATTGGTTGTCTGCTTAGTCAGATATGTAGATAGTCCGATAGGTGTTAGATGAGTTATATATTCCCCTATCCTTATTATTATTATTACTCACTTATTATTGATTATTCACTGTTGTTGGATTGTCAGGTTTTGGTGTGTAAATATATTTACGTTGTGGTCAGGCTAATCACATTTTCTTGATCTGAGTTGTGTTGAAGCCCTATAGAATAGAAACTGGGAGGGAATCTGGTATACACATTCGTTTAAAGTAAATTAACATCCCATACGTGTAAACGTGGAAACCCGACCGTTATAACAATTAACGACTGCTCGAATATGATAATAACGTTTTTAGATTAAACAAGTATTATGGTCTACGTTTGTTAGGTGGAGGTGATGATTTAATGTGATACAGTCTCAAAATACTGACTTAGAAGACCCTAATTTGTTTTACGTACACCAATATTGGGACTTCCATATGAAGTATTATTTGTCAACTTGGGTTAGTATGAAAGGTGGAAAAGCAATCAGTTTGTAATATGGAGGTCCGGAATATAGAATAGCAGTACCAAGTTGATAAATACTGGTTTATAAAGGTTCCTAGAAATATTAAAATCAAATAAAGACTAAGAACTAAGCAGGCAAACACGGCGCTAAATCCTGCATGTGTCGTTTCAGACTACTTTTTTAAAATAAATCTGATAATTGTTGGGTTAAATGAAGAACTGAGTACAAGTTCACAGAGAACACTTATTAAGTAAAACTAAATAAATCGATTTTGGAACAGATAAGTTATAGAGCGCTTTTAGGTAGAGCCAATTTGACGAGTATTATTGATAAAAATAAATTATGTGGATCTTGATAAGTGGCGTTTTGTTCTTGTAGTGCACTCAAAGATGTTATCACAAACCAGATTAAATAACTGAACTCATTTACTTGCTTATACGATCTGTCCAATTTTAATTTATTAGCATTCGCATATGACTTGGGACGGAATATCGCAGGGCTGTTTGTACAACATAGTGTTAAAAATAATACCACAAAGATATTATCACAAAACTCTAAAGGTTTATGATGAGATACAAACGTATTGTAAAAGTATACGTTCACTAAATAGATCGTCTCCATTGCAAAACAGATCTGCCGACTTATGAAAAATATTTTCTGGACAACCACTTTTATCCAATAGCAAAAAATCAGCTGTTATGGAAAGCATACTTACAAAAACATAAGCTGCTGAACACAAAGCCATACGGAAGGTAAAAGTTCACGACTAGCGCTACCTTTACAAGGATTTTTACTGTTGTTGTGAGTAAGTTAAACAAGTAAACCCAAGCCCCAGTAATAAATTTCTATTGTCTTCATTATGATTTGGCACAACCTGGACAATTTCTTCTCATATACATCACGTGTATCAGCAACCGATAAAGTTCTTTTTTGAAATGTTACTCAGCTACAGTGAGTTTTCTCTCAAACTTCAGTCTTCAGTAATAAGGATAGTAGGTTGATGAACCTGTATTAATCCTAACACACTGCTTTCCAGTGAAGGTCCAGCTTCTTCTTGAAAGTATTCACTGATGGGGCTGATCCATTTGTTCGGATAAGGCGTTCGAATGATTGACTACTCGATGAGAAAAACCGGACCCCACTTTAAGTTTATTAGATATTGGTTTATGAACCTTCTTGCTATGACCTCGGAGATTAGTAGTGCTGGAGGGAGCAAAAAGATACGACATATTAACACCCAAGTCATAATTAAAGATACGAAATGCCAGTATAAGGTCACCTCGTGTCCTACGATACGACAAGAGGAAAAGATTTAGGAGTTTTAAACGCTCATCGTAAGGGAGTCTAGAAAGACCCTTCACTAATTTCGTTTCCACACGCTGGACACGCTCAAGGGAGTTAGTATTCTTTACCAGACACGGGCTAGCTGCTTGGATACAGTACTCTAAGTGTGGTCTTACATAGGTGGGATATAAAATTCGAAACGTTTCCTCGTCAAAAGATTTGAACGCTTGGTGAAGTGACCATAACGCACGAAAACCTTTGACAGCGGCTGCCTTGCAATGCGTAGTTGTTTTTTAATCATGTCTTAATACTACTCCTAAGTCTCTATGCTCTTGAACGCATGGAAGAGGTTTACCCTCAATAGTGTAACGGTAACTATTACTGTGACCGATGTGCATTAGCACACTCTTTCTAGCATTGATTTCTAAGCCCATCTAACTAAATCGTCTAAGTCAGCTTGAAGATCCAGATGATCAGCCGCATTTTTCATTGTTCTCCAGATTTTTACATCATCCGCAAACAATAATGTCGACGAACTAAGTAACAGCGGTCACTCGTTAACGTAGAGAAGGAAGAGCAGAGGGCCTAAGATGGTGCCTTGGGGTACATCACTTTTAACTGGCTTTCAATCGGATAGCGTTCCGTTGACCCTTACTATCTGTCTGCGGTCATATAAGAAATTTCCTATCCGTTCATGTACAGTACCTATTATTCCGAAGCTCGTGGGCTTCTGCATAAGACCTACGTGTGAAACCTTTTCAAATGCTTTGCTAAAATCTATGAATATCACATCGACCGACAGACCGTTATCTAGGGCTGCTTTCCAGTCCTCCCTCGCAATAAGCAAGTTAGTCAAGCATGGACGCTTGTTACGAAATCCGTGTTGCTCAGCAGCTAACAGATTGTGTAAATCCATGTGGCTTATCAACCTAACCCGAATTAACTTTTCAAGTAACTTAACAACTATGCTAGTTAGACATCAAGTATGAGATTGTTATCTCATTTCACGAAAAATAAAGTAAGAAGGAAGTTCACCGAACTGAAAGTCTATCAAGCATATCAGTTATTCAATAAAAATTTGGGAAAACTAATTGAAAATGACATCATGCCCCTCGGGCAGTCAACTGTGAATAGCACGATATTGATAAAGTTCATCTATCGTGCAACATATGGGCACTAGTACGAAAATTTTTCCCTAGTAGTTTGGGAGCCAAAATAGAAGTGAATATATGAAACCCATCTTCACAGCCTTCGCAGAGATGAGTACGTGAGGCACTGTATAAGGCGTTTACGAAGTAACTTTCGGTCACAACATGTTGTATGGTAGTCCTATACTATCAGAAGAAATATTTTCCTACCTCCAGCCTAAATGTGTTCTTCATTATATATTGATGATTGTTACAATACAATGAGTCAGGGTAGACAATGATGTAACTTCCACATGATATCTTATAGGTTAGGCTGTTACATCATGACATATCTACAATTTTTGGATTAGGTCTATTATTGGAGCGGTACTAATATCGAAGTAGATCACAATTCTGCAAAAGCAAAGACATCCTGATTTGTAGGTTTTTGGTTAGGTCATAAACACATCGAAATATTTTAGTTTAGTCTGTACTTTGTCTGCTAGATTAATCACGAAGTATTTCCTGTCGTTCCTAGCCTTGGTATCGCATCTGTTTCTAAATGTTACTGTCAGAATCCTTCAGAGGAAATTTCCATTTGTGGTAGTCTCTCAGTTTCGGCTGTGGCTAGCATCCAGTTACTCTCCATAGACAAGGTCATCTCTTCACAGATGTGCATTTTATCTCTCATTGATCATTCATTGTTAACCACCACCACTCCCTTACAGTCGTAGAAAATATGGGAGTATTCTTGTCCCTCAGAAGCATATAGTTTGTGATGAGGTTAAATAGGATAGTTCTGTGGTTACCACTTCTGTTTGGTACTTGATAATGGACACAATCGACTAGAAACTGGTGGAAGCTGGTTGTACGTAAACAGTATGATCTCTGGGGTTATCTATCCATAGCATATTTAGTGTAGTCGCCCACATGTTTAGTCAGTCTCGAACTTCTAATGGCTGTAGTAGGTCCATTCAACTATTCCATTATTTATCTGCTCACTTTAATTTAGACACCTGATCCACCATATAATTTATTATGAGAATCTGGTTGAGCACATGTCAATTTTTAATCTATTCCCCCATTGGTTGTAATACACAGACAATCAATAATTTATCCATACTTGAGTAATGCTCATAAATATGTATAGATTTTTAACACTCACTCACACTCTTGGTTTCATTATGTGCTTGCTTCCTATACGCTTGTGGATTTTACCAATCTTTAACAATAAACTATCTCTATAACTGGCGTTCAGGCTTTTGAATAATCTCTAGTAAATCCATAATTCTACTAGGAGATTTATTCTGCATTAAATACTCAGTCAATGGGATGTTATTTATTGGGATCTGATATAAAGGAAATGAACCTCTATAGACCCATTCAGTAGAAATTTTATTCTGTGTTCTGAGATCGAGCGATGGAGTGTAGAAAAATCAAGCTATAAGTATCTTGTCGAACAGCGGATGTGATAGCTGTCATACCACCTATGTTATCTAATCTTTTTAGGCGTTGCCTTCAAATGCCTTGGTATGGTCAAGGGTGGAGAGAGTTCGGCCTCCCTCATGAAAGGCCCGCACACGGCCACTAGTATAGAGCCACATCCACAGAAGTTCTAATCACTGCCCTTCCATCGTGAGGGTGTTGTTGACGAAATTGAGAGGACCAAAAGCGGATGTCCGGTGATTTAACTTGGTTGTGTGTACAAGGCATCCACCACGTTGAGTTGAAAAATCACAAATTCATGTCATTGGCTAACATGGGAGCAAGTGGTGTATAAACATATTGTTGGTCACCGAATAAAATGAGACTGAATCTCCTAAGGTCGCTCCACTGCTTTGTGGATTAAACCCGAAGGTCAGAAGTTTGGGGATTAGTTCCCTGACAAAACTACCAATTTTTGATTGAGCACACGCTCAGAGTCACAGCCCTCATATAAATCGGTGATAAGTGCTACTGGCCTCATTATTATTGTGTGGCGCATATATATTTGGTGCCTTCTTGTAGCAGACAAATAAATAATTTCTGGGAGTTGAAACCTGTGGGGTGCCAGTATTTTTGTTCAGTCACGTACCTTGTGTTATCTGCGGTAAAGCAACTTCAGCATGTTCGTTTATTTCCGTAAAGTCGATTTTGTGTCGTATTAGGGCTTTGAAGTGAATATTAATTCACATTGCCATTCCATCTTCCATCTTTTATGCTTTATTTCATTGGAAAACGTTATGTCTCGCATGATCACTTCCTTGTCGAATATGCATATCGTGAATCATTTTTCTGTTAGAACTATGATATTCTAATTCAGCTGGGAGCATATTTATTTAATCTCACCTAATTTACCTATTACTTCTCCGTTGTTAAAGATGAAATTAGTAGTTTGCGTATCCACTTGGTGCTCCCCCAACACAGGATCTGTTATTAAAAGTGGGTTAATCAGTTCCGTTGAGATTGGCCGCTACATGATTTCTGCCTTTGTAAACAGTCACGCGTGACCGTGGTCTATACATATTTAAGACACAAAGACTGGGAGATAATTTGAGCAAATGAGACGCATTTAAGTACGTTACATGTTAGAGCGGTGTAATTCTATCCCGAACTAAATCAACCGTAAGACAACTGCTAGAAACTCCAAATCTGTTATCACTATAAACCCAACTCATTTAAAGAGAGGTCCAATTCTAATCCTACTATTATTCCAGTCTAGTTGTCCATTTAATTATATAATAAGATTTGATTCCGTTTATTATTACTGCACTTGTTAGTTGATACCATCACCTAAATATACATGCACGAACTTTTGTACTCAAGTTTTTATGTAATCCATTTATTCCTAAACATCGAGTTAGAGATATGGAAAATAACATTATCATATGCTCAACTGTTTTTGGTGTAGAGGGTAAAAATTATCCCCTGAAAGTCAGTGTTGTGTCTGTGTCAATAATAGTTTAATGTGAGATACAGAATCGCATAGTGAACGATTCAAAATAATTTCGTATGCCTTCTGTGACCGGTAACGTTGAACATCTGTTGCTAACAATACGCTATCAGAAGGTCACATCCGGAAATTTCATGATTTAATGTATTTCTCACAAAAACGTCAGCAGCAGAATAACTTAGAAGAACCACCTAACATACAAATCCTAAGGAGGATTGACAAAGAAAGTTCGAAATAAAAAAATTGAATATAGTTTACAGCTCATGCAATACAGTAGTTTAAATTAATAGGTCTTTACATCTTCTGTTGCCCTTCCATTCAAATGTTTTCATAGCACTTTTGAGTCTACATAAGCTCATCCGTCTATAGATAACATATTGTTTTTGATAGATCCATCGATTGATTTATTGCTAATGTTGAGTAATTTGTTTCCGCAAAGCCAACATAATAATATTGACTGATTCATGTAACACCGTAAATTTATGTCTAACCGGTCGGAACATTAAATATACAGTCACGCAAATCAGTGAAAACAAATGAATAATATGAAAACTATAAGAAGCCGAATGATGTATTACATCGTTTAGAAAACTTCGATAAAGCTAATTTAACATAAATATTTCGTTAAGCATCAATACACACTCATCTCCATTAAAGAAACATCATTTCAGTTCAATTGCGTTTAGTCATTTCTAATGTACTTTAGTTGTCTAGTACCACTGTACATGTTAGTTAATTCAGTCATTTAAATGCATATTCAGGAACGATTGTTTTATAGTTCATTTCTTCTTAATCATTGAGTACAAAGATAAAGAATAAAACTGCTTGGCAATTCATCAATTTGATAAATTCAATGCAAAATGACTAAAAAATTAAAGTATTTTTATTATGCTAACTGTAGGATTACCCATTTAACAGAGTATATTTCAATAAGAAAGAGTTCACGAAAAGTCATGCATAAAGCCAGAAAAAAGATCCCGTAACTTAAGAAAGTGAATAAACAATGACATCAGTTATTTATACCTGCAATTTTTTCTAAAAAAAAGATCAAGAACATAAATGACATGGATTTTCCCGTAACTAAACAGAAACTTATAATAACCACGTATGAATTTACTTCAATGATTCATACTACTTATGAGTAGTTAAATGTTTATTACTCAAATCTTATCTATACAAAAAATGAGACAGTAGCTCAACTATACTAATAATAATGGTAAAGGATAAAAGATAAGCTGAACAACAACAAGAAAAAACTCTGGTTAAAAAATAAGAATAAATTAAAATTTTCGGGGGGTTATTGTTTTTTTTTGTTAAAATTAGCATGCTTATTATAAATAAAGTAAATGCTTAACATAAAGAAAGCTGATTCCCTTATATAGAAAGAACTATTTCAGGTGAGTTTTTTGTATTTTACATGATAAATGAATTTCATTTGTTTCGGTAATTTGGGTACTTTTCTTTCGTTTTCTTTTTCTTCTCAAAATTAAATGCATGAAATACTGTTTTTTGTTTTAAAAAAAAGGTTTATGTTTAAAATATTCAAAAATGAACTTGATGAAAAAAACAAAACAAAAAGGAACATTACCACTTCTTGAATACACTCATGTATAATTGGATAATGTAAGTGTATTTGAGATTGAGGGTCATTTATTTTTGTTGTCTTTCTTTTGATTTCATGGAATTAATACATCAAATGTTGAATACAGTTGATTCATTTATTATAAATAATGAATAAATGAGCATAGAAATATTAGAATTATTAATATTCTAGAAAGATTACATATAATAGCTGAACATTTTGGATAACAGAATAATGCAGCTGATACAACAGCATTTGGACGATAGAATGTTTGAAACCAATCAGATTTTTCAAATCGATTTCTTGTAGCAACTTCAATCTAGAAAAATTATATATAAAAGAAAGAATCATTGAGTTAATAATATGATCAAAATATTTTTATGAAAACTACATATAATAGAAATAAAAACCGATAGAAGACTTTTATAGTAGAATTATAACAAATTCAATCAAGCAATACCTTCAAAACCATCACATGAAATATTGGATCTTTATAGTGTTTGTATGAACTAATGATTCCTTTGTACTTGTTGACTGCTTTGATTTCAAATACCAAATACAATACGTTCATTTGTGCTTATCTAATACTTCTTGTTGAAATTGCGTTATTTTGTGAGATTCCTTGTTTGTATTATAATTCAAATACTTCTAATTATCACATTGACGTCGTGATGAAGCATGTGATGGAATGGTTGGACATGCATTCCGATTTTGATGCTTTTGAGGATTACTTGGAAAGGTTCGTAATCTGGATTATGATTAAGGAAGATGTTGAAGATGTAAATATTGTGACACATTTCTTTACATTAGTCGGAAAGGAAGCTTACAGATCAATGAAAACTCTGGCTTTACCAGAAAAGCCTATTTCGTTTCCTTACGCAACTCTGAATGAACTACTGCCAAACTATGCTAATTATACAAATTTCGAATGCGGTAAAGGAGGGAATTTTAGTAAAATGATTCATCAGGACATCAAAACGTCCACTACATCAATATGTCATTTCAATCCAGTGCGTACTCGAGGTTATGCAGATGATTCATTGAGGAGTTGCAATATAGTTGACAAAGATGGGCACAAGCTTGGTCAATGTTTGTCTTGTGACAGGTTTCATTCATTTAATTCCTGTGTATTTCGTAATTTTAAATGCTTTAAATGTGGTAAGATTGGATACATCCAGTCAGTTTGTAATACTACAGTTCATTCAGCTGCAACTAATTCTAGAATATGTTATTATGATCCTATTAAGTTGGGTGCTTCTAATGATCATTTATCTTTATCTACGACTTCGAAAAGCGGTATAGGGTAATATAGCAAACCAGAGTTAAATGAAATTCAGAATTCTTGTGAGATAAAAGTTTCTAATCAATCAACGTATCTCATGTTATTGTACCAGATATGATTTGTTCTGATGATTCACATATTTCTAATGAAATTTCTTACAAATCTAAGGAAAACATGTTGAGTGAATCAAATCATGATCGAAAACCTTACACAGTTTTGATAGATTCTGATTTTTATAGTGATCCGTCACTCTTCAATGAAATTCTTAATGAATTTGAGGGAAATATTTCAGAAAAATCAAATCTTGATGTCATATCAAATGTTATCCGTTTTCAGAATGCATTTGTTTCTTGTGGAGAACTTGTTCAATGAAAAGCACGAGTCCTAAATGAACTTGATCTTGATCACAACTCTGATGATTTCATATCAACTGTTATTTCTCCTTATCATGAAGTCACTTCTAATGAATACTCCAATCAGTACAAAAATTATGATTTAAATGAAGCCACAACATTCATAACTTGGGGATATTAAGATCCAAAACTACTTCGTGGGGTAGGATAGTGTTGGAAAATCTATGATTCGAATTCGAGATATCAATGGTTTCAGTACACAACCGAAATGGTGATTTCATACAATCCCAGGGCTCAGGTGAGTTCGTTTCAATGTTGGTCGTTAATTCTAATACTTATAAACATATTCTAGATCATACAGAGTCTACATTCAGTACACGATCGGACAGACACGATGAAGTTAAGGAGAAAAACCACAATTGACTACAGAAATTTGGATTCTCATTTAAGCTGTGGTGGATGTGATGTTTGTATGAATTATATATTATTATGTAGAATAGATTAACTTGCTATTGGATTAAGATGATGGACACTTGTTTCATTGTATTCGGAGCTCGTTTGTTGAACATACATCTAAGTATTGATATTCTTATTGGGTACCTGACATATCATTATGAAGAATCCAACAAAATCACTTATGAACAGTGATTTTCAATTAATATAATAATTGAATAGTGTTTTCCAATCATACTTCAATTGTTAATATTAGAGGATAAAACTTCAGTTTTATTATTCAATTCCCATTGGGATAAAATAAACTCAATGTACACGCTTGATATCGAAAATCATTGATTGATTATTTTCTTTCAAAAAAATAGGGTTTCATATTTTTCTACTACATTTGATGATATAAAGAAAAGGAGCGAGGAAAATAAGTATTCAGCCTTTAGATACCACATAATTATTAAAATCTCCACAAAACCCTTTGTGATACTAATCAACATATACTCATTAGTGACTGGCTTCAAGATGTATATCCTGAAGGTTTAGTGAGAAGCAGTGACCAATGGAGTTCAACCGGGTCTGTTGTGAGATAGTAATTCACTGATGATAATGATCGATGTGTCACTCAATTTTGTGGATTTGTTGAGGTTAGACATTAACACCGTTGGATGTCGGTCGGCTCAGTGGTCTAGTGGTTAAGCGTTCACGCGCGAGACTGATAGGTCCTGTGTTCGGATCGTGGGTTGTGGATGCGCACTGCTGAGGAGTCTAACGATAGAACGAAAAGGCTGTCCAGTGCTTCCAGGTTTTCCATGGTTGTCTAGCTTCGATTGACTCATGATCTCAACAACTGAAATTACTAAAATCTCTACAAAACCCCTTCTAATACCACATAATTATTAAAATGTATCCATATTGATTTGACCTAAGGTTACTTGAATATTTAAAACTTAGCATGTTAGATATGTATACACTTATGAATGAATGTAGTTGCTATATAAATTCCTACAACTTCCCAAATCAAATTCATAGAATTTTCATTGCAACTACATAGTAAATAAAAAAGGTTAGTAGAAAACCTGGAAAGCAGTGAAAGACTATGTTAAGACTACAATATCAATTGCAAGTAGTCTAAGCCATACTACATACATTTGTTTAGCTTAGTTATAGGACTGCGATGTTCACACTGATTAATGACTGGGTGGTAATTAATGTTGAAAACCTAGAAGCACTGGACGGTCATTTCGTCCCATTGTGAGACTCCTCAGCAGTGCGCATCCACGATCCTGCTCGTGGGATTCAAAACCGGGGCCTTGGTCTCACGTGCTCACGCCTAACCTATAGATCACTGACTGGGCATCCAGCGGTGTTAATATCTAACCTCAATCAATCCACAAAATTGGGCTACCATCTTTTAGATCAGATTGCCAGGCAAAACGTTGGATTTACTTCAAATTTATTCGCTAAGATTTTATAAATACATACATATGTTTGAAATGTTTGGTAATATTTTAGAAAAATAAACATTATTACAATATAAATTTTTGTATAATTTTTCCTAATATTTGTCAGTAGTACTTTGTTTATGTATATAAAGTGTGGAATATGCTCCCGTTAATATTGACATACATGTATTGTACAAGATTTGTTCAGATATTATGCATAACGTATTGATAAATGATTATTTATCATTGCAAATACTTCGACAAAACTGATTTGTTTTTTGACAAAACCCAACTGTATTCACTTGGTATTGTTTACTTGTATCTTCCTATTGTCATTTAGGACTGCAATTGATCAGTCTCTTGATGGCATATATGCATTCTGTGCGAACTGCCTCGAAATTACCCGAAGTCACAAGCTTTATAAGCTAAGTGGATAACGCGATGGCGTTAGAAGCGAACGGTATTGAGTTTGAATCCCAGAGTGATCATCAACTCTGAGATGCAGGTACATCCAGCTGATGAGTCCCAAATAGAATGAAACGCGCATCCTGGATTTCACTGCTAGCCCCTATCCATCTTTGCTTATAAAACCCAACTAATCTAAAATAATTTAATTAAGTTGGATAGTAACTGACAATAAAATATAAGACGAGGGTTTTGTCAGTTTTGAATACTTCATTTGAATATACCTGCATTTCAGTGTTGATATTCACCAGAAGAGTCGAAACCGGTACCTTTCGCTCTAAACGGTAACACAGTATCTATTGAGTACAGATAGGTAATAGCTTGTATAAACCTTTATAAATAAATCATTTAAACTTACTTCATAAATTACTTGGGTATCTGGTACTGGTATTTCACATGGTATTGGATTATCACCAGCCCATTTAATGCCAGTATATTCATCTTCTTCTGTACCAACAACATTAAAATTTTCAATATTATCATTTTGATTATTATTTGAATAATTTATATCAAGTGTTGATGCTGAAGCTAAATTTTTACAAACTTCCAAATCAGACCAATCACCATAACCAATTAATTGTGTTGGATCATAAGTAGAATTAGATTTAGCTAAACGATATCTAACTAATAAATCTGATAGTTCTGGTCTTGCACCACCTTCATATGGGCATGGATCACCCAAAAATGTAGAAAATCGAAGATATTGAGATGTAGGACTCAAGAATACAATATTCTATTACAAAAAAAATAAACATAAGGATAAATTATTAATAATAAACATATGGAAATAATTATGCAATCATAATTAAGTTAAATGTTAAAGAAGTTCTTATTATATTCTATGTGAATGATAAAATGGAGTATTTGTATGAATTGGGAAATTAGTTACAAAATACCCATTCACTTTTATTACTGTTTTTAAAACTATCAGCATATTTTAATTCATTGTGTATTGTTTGTTTGAATCTTCCCATTGATGTTTAGGACCGGAATTGATCAATCTCCGCACAGAATGTATATATGCCAATACAAAAATTAATTAAGCTTCATCCCATTGCACAAGCTAGTAACTAATAGGAGTCAGTAGCTAGGTAGATAATGCAATAGTGTTTGGAGCGAACGGTACTGGGTTCTAGTCCCAGAGTGAGCATTAACTCTAAGATGCAGGTACTTATAGCTGACGAGCCCCAGATAGGATGAAACGCGCGTCCTGAATTCCACTGCTGGCCACAATTCATCATTACTCATTATAATAGTATTTCATTATAATTCTTAGTATATGAAAAATAGCTCTACTGGGAATTAATTTAACTATTTCCAAATTAAATAATATTGTAGTGAAGGAGAACACAAGTGAGGACAACCGATTATATTCAGCATAAAATTGGAGTTACGTGATAAAATAGAAAAACCATACTCCAATACTTCATTCGCAAAATTTTCATTAATTGCCTTAAATTTTATTGTTCCTGCATTTCTATACCGATTGCTTTAGATTCCCGTTCTTTCCTCTTCGATCTTTTCAACCTTCTGCTGCCAGACATTCTATTTCCAACTAGCGTTACATACTATTTATGTCGACATAAGTAGCACACACTACAATGTCAATAGCCGGTTAAAAATTACAACTACTGGATTACAGCTAACAAAGTGTGTTAAAAGTAATTTTGATTGTTAACTCAAAACAGAAATTACTCAGGGTGAATATGTTGATGTACATTTCTACAGAATTTCATACAACGATGAAACAGCTGGTTTCAGTGTTTTCCCTGATATAGTCAGTCTGTGATTTAAACCATTTCTTTTTAAAAAAAATACTACTATTCAGTCTAAACAATTATCGTATTAGCCTATAAGACTAAATAACTTGTTATGAATAACAAGAAGATTTTGAACAGTTAACGATTGTTATAAATAAATTATTATATTTGTAATATCCGAATGAGTGGAAAAATTAGACGTTCTGACGTTTCGTGACTTAATGTAAGCCACTTCTTCAGAAAATAAGACATCAACTTAAAATTAATCCAAGTTTAAATCGTACAAAAGCTGAGCACTGCTGAGAAGTCCCATACTAGGACAAAACTGACGTCCAGTGCTTCCAGATTTTCCATGGTGGTCTAGCTTCAAATGACTCATAAATTCAACTATTAAAATATAAAAAGTTTGATAAACCTCATGTAACTATTATATTCAATAATACTGATGTATACTAACTAAAAGCCAATAAGCTCACATCGATGAAGTAAGATGCAAGCGTAAACAATCTATATAGTTTAATTATTTGAGTGTATATCCCCTCCTGAGTCACTTTTGATGCCCATAAGTAAATATACTTTGTCTTTACTTTGATTTGACCTTTGATTAAACAGAATTCATTTTGCGATTTTGTTTACCCTGGACTGGAGAAAGTAACAGAAATTTCGAGCAAAAATTAATCCAATACTTATTAATTTTATAGTTTACGACACAGGCTGATCTTAGTTAAACAGACATTGAGAACCGGTAGTAAGTATAGAGTAACTGTTTCGTCCTAGTATTGTACTCTTCAACAGTGCCCATTTATGACACTATCGGAGAGTGAACACTAAATCTCCAGATTTTGTGATAAATGTTTAACTTTTCTACAACTGAACTAACATCCAATGGTTCATATTTATAGCATATATATCTTTTATATGTATATACAATCAAATTTATTTGTATTTCTCAGCTATTACACATTCTTGATATATCATGCAAATTTCAAGTGATATGATAAATTATTTTCCAATGATTTCCAATTTTATCTGTTACATTGATGATAATCTAAAAAAACTTCTTTATTATATTTCATTCGCTTACATTGTTGTTAAATATTTTATGTCGTTTTTACTTATTCAATCATATGGGTACCCAAACCGAACCAAGTGGTTAACTTAGGGGGCCACACCCGGAGCCTTTGACTTAAAGGTCTGATCCATAAGGCAGTGGAGCAACGTAAGGAGATGTAGTAAAATGGTAGCCGGTGACCAATAATAGGTTCATACTGGACCCCACGTGCACCACTGGTTTAGAATCAGGGTTTCCCAACTCCCCTTGGTGGATCTTCCATATCCACCAACCCGGTTAAAGCGTCGGACATTCGCTTTTCGTCCTCTCACTTACGTAAACAACAGCGGTCCCACGAGAAGGCAGTGGGTAGGACTTCCCTGTCAGAGGCTATATACACGTTACTGTGTGAGGACATTTCGACAGGGAAAGCTAACTCTCCCCACTCTCGACCATACTAGGGCGATCGGGGACGTTTATGTGATTATCCAAAATATACATTCTTGATAATAAATAAAAGTAATAAACTCATATATTACTGGTGTCAAAGAATATGTGTTATATTATAAAGTAAACATTGAAATTACTAAGATCACTTGACACTTTATAAGAGGGCTATGAAACTGTGACTTTTATCACTTATGTTCCTCAGATGTTCAAATTTATGCTAATTGTATAATAATGTAAGATAACCTCATTTACTGATCATCTTAAAAGTAAAAATGATTTACTATTATTACTATTCAGAAAACATTCCGAAGCATAATCTAACATGTAAATTACACAAAATGTGAATGCTCTAAATAAAAACAAACCATACAAAAAGAGTATCGTTATTTAGTATGAAGAATTATGTAATGATGCATATTTTAATAACTCAAGTTTCTAGGAATCCAAATATTTAAATATTCTGACAGTTGAATTCATGAGTCAATTCAAGTTAGAAACACCAATGAAAACCTAAAAGAACTAGACAATCGTTTCGTCCTAGCATGAGACTCCTCAGCGATTCAGTAAGTGACTGAATATTATAAAATATGAAACATTATCATTTAGCTTCTAACAAGTTACAGTTAATTTGAAATAAATTAATGTAACTCAATAATTATGAACGTAATTTCACAGGTTTTTAAATCATGAGTCAGTTGAAGCTAGACCACCATTGAAAACCTGGAAGCACTGGACGGCCGTTTCGTCCTGGTATGGGACTCCTCAGCAGTGCGCATCCACGATCCCGCACCACCGGGGGCTCGAACCCAGGACCTACTGGCTTCGCGCGCGAGCACTTAACCATTAGACCACTGAGCCGGCATTCAACGGTGTTAATGTCTAACTAACTTCAACCAATCCACAAAGTTGCGCCACCGTACACCATTGTCTTCAGTGAGTTGTTATCTCACAACAGACCGGTTGAACTCCACTGGTAACGGCTTTTCACTAGAACTCCAGGAGATTTTCTTGAAGTCAGTCACTAGTGAGCAGTTGATTATTATTATCAGAATGGGTTTTGTGAACGTAGTTATTAGATTTTTACCGTATTAATGTAATGGATTCCAGAAATGAAATAGATATATTCTAGTTATTATTATTAATATTATTATTAATATTATTATTATTATTATTATTATTGGATAGGTAGGTAGGGAATGATCATGATCAAATATGTAATATTTATATATTATCCAATCAAAAGATAAAAATTTTTATTGATCAATCAATAAAGGGACATTATTAGAAATGATCATTAATGTATATATTTAAAAAATATAATGAATTCATTTATGCTCTAATTATTTTACTGTAAACTATTAGTGAATTCAATTGTTGAAGAAAATTTAAGATGGAATATATATATACTGATATGTGAAGTAACCGTTTCGCATGAAATAATCAAGATATTCAATGAGACTAAGATGTAATTCTGTATAATAGGATCACTTTTAAACTCATTAATGATCAATTTTCTTTTCTACAACTAATTTAGAATGATAATCTAATGAGAATTATAAATGAGTTTGATATAAATGGAAAAAGTTTTGGTAGTATTCGACAAAAATTGACTTCAGTTTGGTTGAAATCCGTGAGACGATAGAAACTGATGGTTATATATCGTGAATGAAATGGGTCAAAATCGTTTGCAATGGAGTAGGTGCATCCACTCTTTGTGTTCTCCCAAAATTCTAATCTTCTGAATTCTTCATGTCCCTTTTCCTTTCTTATTCGAAATTGATTTCACTGGATTAGACTCCTTGAATAACATCTTCAAACCTTAATCCTTATGATTACTACTTATACTTTTACTACCTCTACCACTATGGGATTTAAATCGACAATTGTATCTCTGTACTAATGTGGTATGGCGAATCGAACTAATGTACATACGTACGACGTTCTACTTTGTTGCTGACTAACTGATAATTTGGTTGCAACTGAAGATTAAGCAACATTAAACAACTGTTTATTAACATTGTCATTAATCATTCCAATATTGAACAGTTTCACATTTAATGACCTGATTATCTAATCCTTAAAATTAACGATGACATTCGAAGGAGATCTATATAGAATGAAAAGATCGCGAATTCCAACAGAGTTTATCTTATTAATTAAAGAGTTAATGATCATCAGGATATTCATCAGTTTTCAAGTGATTCTTCTAAAACTCAAATAATATACCAGGTAGACTTTTAAAAGTCTCAAGTTGTATTTTTTTTTTGGTGAGGATTTGAAAATAATGACTAGAATCACGGGATTCAAAATGAGAGTTTTCATCACAAACTGACATCAATTGAATTTCGTAACTACTTTGTATCTATATGAATAGATAGATTCTATCTGATTAATTATCCAATCAAATATTAAGCCAATAGGAAAAAATTTTTATTTCAGAATCGAGTATTTGGGATTGGGATTTATTGGCAGTATTCATTCGTCTGTTATATAAATCTACATAGAAAGAATTAGGGATTTGAATTTGTATAATCATTCAAGACATTCTAAAAAACTGTAAGAATATATTTTAACTAGTAGTTATATCTGCTATTTGAATTTTGCGTAAAAATTTAAAAGAAACCTTTTTTAATTTTAATAGTTGAGATCATGAGTCAATTGAAGCTAGACAACCATGGAAAACCTGGAAGCACTGGACAGCCTTTTCGTTCTATCGTTAGACTCCTCAGAAGTGCGCATTCACTCCCCACGATTCGAACACAGGACCTATCAGTCTCACACGCGAGTGTTTAAGCACTAGACCACTGAGCCGACCGGTATCCAACGGTGTTAATGTCTAACTTTAACTAAACCACAAAATTGAGTGACACATCGATCATTGTCTTCAGTGAATTACTATCTCACAACAGACCTGATTGAACTCCGTCCAGTGCTTAAAGGTTTTCCATGGTGATCTAGCTTCAATTGACTCATGATTTCAACTATTGAAATTACTACAATTTCCATAAAACCCCTTTCTGATACTTTTTAATTTTGTTTGGTTTATCTCTATACAGTACTTTTGCATCACATATTTTATATGATGAAAGTTGGTCACACATTTTGAATTTTATATAAAATCTTTAAAGTAAATTTCCTGTTTATCTCCATACTATACTTTAATTGTTATTACTTTTTTTTGTTATTGCCAAAATCAAATATAACTCTATCAATGACATATGTATATGTATATGTTTAAGAGATATTGACACTTAATAAAGTTAAGACTACACTAAAAATTATATGGACCAATATTATGCTATTCTAATCAATAAATTTCAATGGATAAATTCATCTAAACGGAACCATTTTATATTTCTCTTTCTATCTACCTAAATAGCTATATAGTCTGTATAATATTGATCAAGCTACATAGTTTGTTTTTTCCTGTCATAGTTTCTTTTCTTTTTTGTATTTCCTATTCGTCACTTATATCTCTATGTTTATGTTACCCTAGTTTCTGAAACAATACTTTTTTAAAAAAAATTTTGTTTGAAAGGAAACTTTGCTTTCTAAACATCCCTTCTTATAGTAATGAATAAATCAATATATATATATATATATATATATATATATATATATATATATATATATATATATATATATATATATATATATATATATATATATATATATATATATATTGAATTATTTAGAAGTTATATACATATACATAAAACATAATTTTCCCTATGAGATTTTTGTAATAGTCAATATATAATTTATCACTAATTATGAATTGACCAAATCGCAACTCTACGGATCATTGTGGAACAATCAATTGAATGGAATTCATCACTCTACATCAACTTCATTGACTACGAAAAGACATTTGATAGTGTGGACAGAACAACACTATGGAAACTTCTTCGACACTACGGCGTGCCTCAGAAGGTAGTCAATATCATACAGAACTCATATGATGGATTAAACTGCAAAATCGTACATGGAGGACAATTGACAAAGTCGTTCGAGGTAACGACCAGTGTCAGGCAAGGTTGCTTACTCTCACCCTTTCTCTTTCTCCTGGTGATCAACTGGATCATGAACACGTCAACATCTGAAGGGAAACACGGGATACAATGGACATCTAGGATGCAGTTGGACGATCTGTACTTCGCAGATGATCTGGCCCTCCTATCCCAAACGCAACAACAAATGCAGGAGAAGACGAACAGTGTAGCAGCAGGCTCAGCAGCAGTAGGTCTCAATATACACAAAGGGAAGAGCAAGGTTCTTCGATACAACACAGCATGCACCGATCCAATCACAATTGACAGAGAAGATTTGGAAGATGTAAAAACCTTTACATATTTGGGCAGCATCATTGATGAACAGGGTGGATCTGATGCAGATGTGAAGGCGCGGATCGGCAAAGCAAGAGCAGCATATTTACAACTGAGGAACATCTGATACTCAAAGCAACTGTCAACCAACACCAAGGTCAGGATTTTCAATACAAATGTCAAGACAGTTCTACTGTATGGGGCGGAAACCTGGAGAACTACGAAAGCCATCATCCAGAAGATACAGGTGTTTATTAACAGTTGTCTACGCAAAATACTTCAGATCCGTTGGCCGGACACCATTAGCAACAACGTACTGTGGAAGAGAACAAACCAGATCCCAGCGGAGGAAGAAATCAGGAAGAAGCGCTGGAAGTGGATAGGACACACTGAGGAAAACACCTAACTGTGTCACAAGACAAGCCCTCACATGGAATCCTCAAGGCCAAAGGAGGAGAGGAAGATCAAAGAACACATTACGCCGAGAAATGGAAATAGACATGAAAAAGATGAACAAGAATTGAATGGAATTAGAAAAGGAGGCTCAGGACAGAGTGGGTTGGAGAATGCTGGTCGGCGGCCTATGCTCGATTGGGAGTAGCAGGCGTAAGTAAGTAAGTAATCATGAATTAATCATATTACGTAATCTTGTGAATGATTAATGAGATTGAATAAATATAATCTCTGGTTTATGAATGAAAATGTAAAGTATTGTGTTTGCCAAGTGAAATGTTATTTGATCATATAAGGAAACTTTTAAAATTATTATTCCCTACATTGTTATTTTTAGTAGTTTATTTTTTGATTGATAACAGTTAATGTTATACATTACTCTAAGATGTAAATAGTAGTATAAGAATCAGTCTCTCTTTAAGTACTACAAATGTTGATAGGTATTGATTGATCCTTGAGCAGTGTTCGATTTTATGTTTGTCTAGTCTTTTAGCACTGATCAAATTCAACCAATCAAGTTATAGTAAGTTCACTAGTCTTAGTAACCCGATATTTCATGTACTATGTTTTAGTATCAGTTAGTTGTAGACAGTCTTCTGGAAATCCTAGATTTAGGTTTCATGATAGTTATTATTGTTCAGAAAGGCATACTCATAAACGTGAAGGAATTAATGGTCCCTATTGCATTCGAACCTTTTGTGATGTTTGGGTCACGAGTGACGTTCAACAGAAATGATATGATTACAATTACTTATCGCAGAATACTGATTAACATCATATCAGTATATGGATGTGGCGAGTGTTGAATTTATTCAAAATTATGAACCGATCTAGGTTAAATGAACACTGAATAACTAGATGTATTAGACATCCGATTCGTGCCAATAAAAACTTTTCAACATTGCCCATAGCAGACTCCTATCAGAGAGGATAGAACTTAGGACCTTCGGTCTAGCGCGAATTCCCGGATTTGACAGTGTTAATGTCAAACTCCAATCAGTTCATTATATGGCGTAATCATCTCACATTGATTTTGCTGAGTAATTGCCTAACACCTGACACAGTTTAACTACACTGTCTAATCACTCAGTATAGATCAAGTTTAATCCTTTACTTTAAACACTAACAACGATAACGATGAGAACAGAGAAACTAAAAGAACATAAGACAGAAAACACTCTCACTTTAATTGTTGGTGCAGTTTCAAGTTTTTTAGTCCATAAAGTAAATTGTATCATTACACTTAAACCAAATTCATTTCCAGATGACCATTCAAATACATATTCTGTATCTGGTATTAAATTTTTCACTGGTATAACAGCAGTTTGTGGTTGTGCACTAATTGAATTTAATATAGTTCTATCTAATGGATCATTATCATTAGCTGGTGATGCAGATGGTTGTCCTTCTGAATCTAAATAAACTGATAAACTTGCCAATGTAGATGATAAATGAAATGTCTATGAATAAACAAAGAAGAAACAAATGAAATCTTTAAAATTTAAAGTTAATTAATAAAAAGTTTAAACTCAGACTACTGACTGTGTTGTTTCAATGTTTAATAACTGTACTACGTTTAGCACTTTCAGTCATATTTACAATCATTTAGTTGGTGTTTACTGGATATGAAAGTGTAATTTTCACTTTACACTTTATTTAAATGGATAACGTTTACTACGTTTGTGCTTTTCATCAACAGTGTCTGACTCTCCTTCACTGGATGTGTTCACAGAGGATATTTTCAAATAGCATCAGTAGTGAGACTATAATTTATGAATGACCCTCAAGGAATGCTTAAGTGACCTTGAGCATGTAGGCCAACTTACTAGGATTAAATGAGGATTAGAAATTAGTGTAAGGAATTAGGATTAGGATTAACACTTTGATATGAGGGTTAGGAATATGAATTATACTTTTACCAAAACTTTTTCTAGCCATATAGAAGATTAGCTAGCTTCGAGTTACTGTCTAGCGGAGATTTCGTCAGAAACGGTGACAAATTGGTTTCTGACAAAGTCACTGAACGAATTCATAAAGCCTACTGGGTTTCCGATGATGTACATCACTTGTGGAGGACGTCAGACATCTATCTGCTAGCCAAAAAAATAAGTATACTAAACGGAAGTTTGTTGTGTTCTGTTTTATGGAAATGAAATGTAGCGTTTAAAAATGAGGGACATTTGGAGATTACCAGTATTTCTTGGAAGCATTACTCACATCTGCTGGAACCAGTGAAAGAGCATTGCTGAGGTTAAACACATAGCACTAGGTAAAGATGGTGAATTGATTGATGAGTTAGTGAATCTTCATTGACTAAGGTGGTTGAGACATGTATTAAGTAAGCTCAACCAATGCATACTGCAAATTTCAATGTTTTATGGTTTAGGAATAGATGGGAAGATAGCAAGTGGCCAAACCAAGACGTATCACTAGTGCTTAAAGCCATTGATTTGGACTGAGACGTTTCGGTAGAATCAGGCTACCAATTTAGAGTCTCCTCAATTTTCGTAAATAACAGTTTCATATATTGAGTGACATAGTTCAGAATCATTAACAATGGCTCATACTTTAAATTCCATCATATTTTCAGATATAAAATGATTAAATACTGTTCATCCTTGGAATTCATTCATTCTTTTAAAATCATGTCTTAATATACTCAGTGTTTTCTACTACCACTGATGATTTTACTACTTCCAATATTCTGATATCTGAGTCGTTGATTCCATCTGACTATATTGATATACTATAGCAGCTTAAACCAATCCACATAGATACCAGGTTCTTATGACCAACTAACTAAACAGTTACTGGACATATTGAAAATGATATAAGTCAGAAGATTAAGAAACTACCTACCATTAAAAGATGACTTCAAATAAAAATTTTTGATTTTCTTTTCATAAGACCCCAACAAACCACAATTGTTTATCAGTAATTGTAAATGTTTTGAATTAACAATTTGCAAAAATAGATATTTACTACTCACTTACTTTTGCAGGTGCAAATATAACCTTTTGTGTAACAATACGTTCTGTAGGCATATTATCAGGTTTTAATTTGGGATTTGTTATTCCAAATACAATTGCACGTGGACCAGTACATAGAACAGTAATCTGAAAATTAATTCATTACAAATGATAATGTAGTTCAAACTACCGGGAATGAGAAAAAAAAGATGAGCACTTAAAAATAAATTTGATACTCTTAATAACTATCTAAAATCAGTAGGTCATAGAATTAAATTAGAAGTGATACTTTCTTAGGCGGCCTGCTTGAATATCTTGGCTACCTGTTCCTCCGATCTAGATATTTCTTCAAGTTATCTGTTTTGTTGTTTGTTTTACCACATCATCATGTCTATTGTGCGCACAATCTATTCAGGCGCGTTTATGAAAAGTTTACAACCTTTCGCTATACATGATACAAAAAGATACAATCAGCGACATCATGGTGATTGACAATATGCATTGAAACGAATGAATATTATTCAAATGTGGATTACCGAACTCCTAACATCTAACCGGTCACCATTCAAAATTTATCGCCACAATAGATCAAGGTGTAAGGAAAGGAAACTTGTTGAAATACTTTATGCTGAGAATTCTATGTTGTACCAAAAATATAATGTTGAATAAAGCTTCTAATAATAATAATAATAATAATAATAATAATAATAATAATAATAATAATAATAATAAATATTAAATGCTTAAAGTAATAGGTACTAGGTTCGAGGATGAACGTGTGTTGTTAACATTAGAATGGAAGTAAATCTGGTAGACAAGTGTTAAATAGAGTAAACAATGCTCATTTTATATATATCATCACTATTCCACAATTCATTTAAATCAAATGAGATCAATGTAAAGAATAGTTATAATAATAGCTTACATTTGGTGCAGTTGGTTTTGTTGCTTCACGTAGAAATGTTTCACGATAAATTGTTCTATTATCTGTATGTGTATATTCACAACGTACAATAGCTTCACGTCCATAACGTTGATTCATATGAATCTCATAAGTGGCATTAATTCTGTACAGTATATATAAGTTGAAATAATGAAGTAAATTTATGTTGTTTCTAACTCAGTATTTCACAATGTTCAATTCATTTTTATATCGTTTAATTGAATCTTTTCATTAATATTTAGGATTGCAATTGATCTATCTCACTTATCATCATATGTACATTCTGTGTAGATTGCCTTGATACTTTCTTAAGTAAATCACAACTATTATAAGCAAAGATGGATGGTAGATAATCATGTAATCCAGGCACATTCAGCTAATGAATCTCAAAATAGAATGACACGCATATATTAGATTCAACAACTAGCCACTATGTTTCATAATAATTATTTTTGTTTCCAATATGATTCTGTTTTACTTTTTTTTAATTTCATTATTTGAGATCATGAGTTAAATAAAGTTAGACAACCATAGAAAACCTGGAAACACTAGAAGGCCGTTTCGTCCTATTACGGGACTCGTCAGTCTCAATCTAATATTTTATATAGTATAACATTAATTTATCGTTTTCGTATTTTTCAGTATAACCTTATTTTAGGTCATTATTTTATATATTAATTAAGTGTGAAGTTTATTCAATATGACAGGTATGAATTTTTATCAAGTTAAATAATTATATTCTTTATGTTATTCTATATGACCTTTGTCAATGTTATTACAGTAAACTTTTGTATCTTTTAATTAACATAATATTCATTAAAACTTATCCTTAAATGAGAATAAAATCAGTATATTAAATGAATGAGTTTGGTTTAACAAAGTTGCGAGGCGAAATGGTGGATGAGCACTGCTGAGGAGTCCCACAATAGGACGAAACGGCCGTCCAGTGCTCCCAGGTTTTCCGTGGTGGTCTAACTTCAATCAACTCATGATCTTAATCATTAAAATTGTTAATAAATTTTCATTTATACTAGTCTTTGTGTTTTTACTTCATGTCATACGAATTACAGTAGTTACCACTTCTATATATTAGCAGTAATATCATAGATATTAAACAGAATTCATAAAACAAGCATTGATATTATGATGTAATATTCATCTAAGAAGTCTTTTTTTAATAATATAAGGTTATTACGTAAAAGTTTATCAATACTATATTACTATAACTGGAAACAATTAGTATGAAATTCTGTTTTATAAGATTTATGCTAAATTACATTCAACAGCAAGATAATATCTTCAGTTTTGTAAAATTTAATTCACCCTATACAATTCTAGCATAAGAGAATCAATGTCAAAGTCAACGAATTTATCACTTAACTACCCTAGTTTCTATAGATTTCTCTATTATATTAACTAATCAATGGATGATAGCCAAGACAATTAGTAGTCAAAACGACAAGTTATAACAAATTTTATCAATTAAATTTTGTTAACACAGTTCCTAACATTATCAATCAATGTGTAACTTTTTTAATTTAGAGTTTTGTATAGATTTATGAATAAAGTTATTAACGCTAAGTTTTTTATTGGGTATTATTTATGGAAAGAAAATTCCATATCATCTTATAGTACACAATCAAATGCCCTGGTACAGCCAAGAGTGAGGAGGTCCCGCCCTCTCAAAATGCTCTCACACGGCCACGCGTGTATAGCCTCTGACGGGAAAGTCCTACTCACTGCCTTGTCGCGCCATGGATGTTGTTTATGAAATTGAGGAGATGAAAAGCGAAAAGCGAATGTCCGGCGCTTTAATCGGGCCGGTGAACATGGAGAGTCCACCTAGGGAGTTGGAAAAACGAGGTTTTACTCGTAGGTGTTCGTGTAAATATTCATTTATATAAGAGTAAAGTCTGATGACGATCTAACTGAAAACAATTTTTCACTTAAATTTAAATAAACCGAGGAGGACATGATTTTTAGAATGTGATAACTGCATAATTCTATGTTAAGGTGCCATATTAGGTACAAACAATTTGAAGTTACAATTAAAAATACTATCAAAAACAAAATTTTCATTTTATCACAGAATTATGGTTTATGATATTATTCCTGTATTGTCAGTAAGGGATTGAATCGAGTGTTGAATTTCATTAAACTATGAATCGACCATTATTAGACTACTTTTGAAAACCTGGAAGTATTGAGTGGCCGTTTCGTTCTAGTATGAGACTCCTCAGATGTGTTCACCCATGAAACCCTACACAAGGGAGTCGAATCCAGAGCAACCGTTTAACCTCTAAATCACTGACGGTGTCAATATCTAACTTCAATCAATCCACGACATTGTCTTCAACGAGTAACTTATTCACAGCATTCACGAATTAGCTCTTTTGCCAGAACCTCAGAAATTTCCCCTCAAATTTAGTCCCAATAATAGTCTAAATTAGATCGGTTCATGATTAATCAAGATAAGTAAAACATTTTAAAAATCATATTGCTAATTATAACTTCAGGCCGTTAACATCTGATGCAAAGCGTTGAAATAGGCTGATGAGTTCCATTTCTTTTCTTTGAGAATCTTATCATCATCACCCAATTTGAATTTATCAAAAAAAATCAGGCTGTTCGAATTTTATACTCCCTAAATCTTGTAACGAGGATTGGCAAAGCAAGGGCTACATTCCTACAATTGAACAATATATGGAACTCAAAACAACTTTCAACCAGTTCAAAGTCACGATCTTCAATACGAACATCAAGACAGTTCTAATGTACGGAGGTGAAACTTGGAGGACTACTACAACCATCATCAAGAAGGTACAAGTATTTATAAATAGTTGTCTACGCAGAATAATCAACATCTATTGGCCGGATACCATCACTAACAGCATTCTACAGGAGAGAACAAACCAACTTTCAGGGGAAGAAATTAAGAAAAGGCAATAGAAATGGATAGGACATACATTACGCAAATCATCAAACTGCATCACGAGACAAGCCCTAACTTGGAATCCTGAAGGGAAGTGGAAAAGAGGAAGGCCAAAGAACACATTACGTCGGGAAATAGAAGTAGATATGAAAAGGATGAATAACAACTGGAGCGAGCTGGAAAGGATTGTCCAGGACAGGGTCGGATAGCGTGTGTTGATGGGAGGCCTATGGTCCTCCACGAGGAGTAACAGGCGTAAGTAAGTAAGTAAGTAAGTAAGTAAGTAAGTAAGTAAGTAAGTAAGTAAGTAAGTAAGTAAGTAAGTAAGTAAGTAAGTAAGTAAGTAAGTAAGTAAGTAAGTAAGTAAGTAAGTAAGTAAGTAAGTAAGTAAGTAAGTAAGTAAGTAAGTAAGTAAGTAAGTAAGTAAGTAAGTAAGTAAGTAAGTAAGTAAGTAAGTAAGTAAGTAAGTAAGTAAGTAAGTAAGTAAGTAAGTAAGTAAGTAAGTAAGTAAGTAAGTAAGTAAGTAAGTAAGTAAGTAAGTAAGTAAGTAAGTAAGTAAGTAAGTAAGTAAGTAAGTAAGTAAGTAAGTAAGTAAGTAAGTAAGTAAGTAAGTAAGTAAGTAAGTAAGTAAGTAAGTAAGTAAGTAAGTAAGTAAGTAAGTAAGTAAGTAAGTAAGTAAGTAAGTAAGTAAGTAAGTAAGTAAGTAAGTAAGTAAGTAAGTAAGTAAGTAAGTAAGTAAGTAAGTAATTAAGTAAATCTCGTAAAATATCATTTTTATCCATCCAATTCCTAATCTTATATCACCCATACATACATCAAACTCAAACATATAATCATATGATCAAAAAGGCATATGACAACTACTTCATACATTATTGAACGCGTATAAAACAAACAAACAAATTATGTCGAATTATTTCCGTAAACAAACTAAATTCTTTTTTATTTACCTATTTATTGTGATATCTTGAAATCCTTTATTGGACATATTAATACTACTCAATTCATATTAGTTCAGTAATATACAATAAACATCAGTTCTTAGTTAAACTGTTTACCATAAAGACAAAATTTTTAAAAATTATTCCAAATAAATAAACAAAATATTTTGTTAGTTAAAAATAAATGAATTAGGGAAAAATTTAAATAATTTTTATCTTTTAAATAATTTGAAACTTCAATAGTTGAGATCATGAGTCAATTGAAGCTAGACAACGATGGAAAACCTGGAAGTAATGGACGGTCGTTTCGTCTTATTGTGGTGCTCCCCAGCAGTTCGCATCCACACCCTGCGATACGAACCCAGGACCTATCAGTCTCACATGCAAACGCTTAACCACTGAACCACTGATCCGACCGGCTTCCAGCGGTGTTAATTTATAACTTCAACTAATCCACAAAATTGAGTGATACATCCACCATTGTTTTCAGTGAATTACTATCTCATAACAGACCCGGTTGAACTTCACTGGTCAATACTCCTCACTAAAACTCCAGGATATACCCCTTGAAACCGGTTACTAGTTAGCACATGTTGATTAATATCAGAAGGGTTCTTGTGGATCACATAGTAATTTTAATAATTGAGATCACGAGTCAACTGAATCTAGACCACCATGAAAAACTTGGAAGCACTGCTGAGGAGCATCACAATAGGACGAAACAACCGTCCCGTGCTTCCAAGTTTCAATGGTGATCTAACATTCATCCATTCATGGTATCAACCTAAATTCATATACTATTTAAGTCTGATCTCTCGAAGTGTATATAACCTTAAAACCCTGTAGATAACGAATATATTCAAACAAATGATGACCAACTGTTAAAAAATCATATGAAAAACAATGCTAAAATTAATTTGAAAAGGTAGTAAAATCAATTTATCCCGATATTAACATAATTTACCCGGTGAATTTTCCTGATTTATAATCAATTTGATTAATTTCTACACGATCTAATGGTTCTCCTTCTATATTGAAAATTTTCATTCTTATTGATGGTGTTACACTATTAGAATTTGATTGTTGATTATGATCTGTTTGTCCTAATCCAAGAATACCACTATTTGTATCAACAGTTTGTTTCCCAGTGATGATTGAATCATTTGTTTCAATGGATTGGTCACGATTTTTATGTTGGTTAATCTGACTGTTATTTGTATACTGTCCTGCCAATGGATAACCTTTTACAACACATGATGCTTTCCATGGTTTATGGCCTAGAAAATAATTATACCCAAATGACATTAATTCTAATTGTGGTTCAGAATGTACTAAAACATGTCCAATTGCTTGTGCTTCACCAGCTTGATTCCAAACTGTACATCGATAAACACCATGATCACTACGTTTAAGATCTAGGTATAATAAGAAATCGAATAGAATAAGTTAGCTATAAAATGTACGGTTGAAAATGAAAATTTTTTCAATGATACAGTCATTCATAATCAATATAGGGTCTGACACAATTGTGTCTAGCCTCAAGATTCAATATCGTATCAGAGTGACACGTTGAGACAGAGTATCCGAACAAAATAGTTTGTGTTGAAGTAGTGGTAGTATAAGTGAGAGTAAGAAAGACTGAGTACTAGAGAATACAAATGGAAAATAAGGGATGAATTATAAAAATAGAAAATTATAATGAAGTTCAAAACTTAGAGGAGGATAATATGCAAATGACTCTAAGCTACTGAGACTGAATTTGGGCTGTATTACTCAATTCCTCTAATCCATGATTAGACTTATCTCACAGTTCATAATAAAATAGTCTGAAACTCCCAGTGTGGCCCAGTTCAATAGTTAATAGTTTAATGGACTAAGATCACGTTTAAGTTTGGCTGCCTACATCCATCTTAAAACCTACACCTACTTCAAACAATGTTGTTTGACAACGTAGGCGGTGGCTGAGAAGATGTAGCATATCTTACGACGAAAATGTTAAATAAAGATTCACTATCACATCAACTAGTTCCCTATATGTACCTAGGACCCTACATCTAACTTAAGAGCTGGTCATTCGATGATCCTGCCAGATATAAGCAATGGTTTGAAAATATCTGTGAACTGAATCTTACAGCCTACACAATTCTCTTACTTTTATAGGCTGTATTGAAATGCCATAGAGAAATACTCATTCGTGAGATTTCGTTTCAAGCCCTAACCTTAATAAAATTTATATTCTCTGTCTTAAATGTCCATATTAGAGTAAAGTGGATATCATACAATTATCAAACTAAAATCTTCGGTATAAATTACACTATGACATGCAGCAATCATTTACTAATTATACGAAAATATATCCGAAAATGCTGGATATCTTATAATTATTAAACTCTGAAAAATAACACAAATAGCCTCAACCAGAATTGTCAACATTTAAACTAGATTGGACAATCTTTTAGGATAGTTTGATTTTGTTGTGGATGTGAAGGATAGACCAATAATTATCATGTTAAGTCCAATGGTGTCCTTGGACTTTAAATGGACATTTCCTACTGGTCGATATCTGTCCACTTGTTGAATATGGTACAAAATGTTGTTTTCTATTTTTATGGTACGATGTGGTATGTTTGATTAGTATATAAATAGAGTATGTCTGAAATACAATGATTCATAACTCAGAGGCTGAGATTTGTGTTCTGGACTCAACTGGCTGGAATAGACAGGGAATCGGGACCAATCGTAACTTTAGGTCGTCCATTACGTTTGTACGTGTTCACGTGTCATTGAATCGGTCGATAAATACGCTGTTCTCTAGTTTTTTTTTTCAGTCAAAGACACAACAATTAGCACAGGGTAAAAATCGACCACAACTTAAAGTCATAACAGGTTTATAGACCTTGATTGTCTGTAAAGATCTTGAATTCCTTTTATTTCCCTGAAAAAACTCAAACCAATTTATCATCAAGTGAAACATTGAAAAATTTATTTCATTGATTACATGTGTTAACTGTTTATTACTTGCGCAATAAAATAACCAGCGATTTTGTTGGGAGTTTTGTTTACAGTATTCTTAACGTTATAAATATATCTTAACAGCTAATAGAAAATGTTGACATAATTTAAATAATCCTTAAACTATCCGTTGATGACTACAATAATCAAATGTGATATTTTTAGATGGACTTAAATAAAACTGAAGATAAGTTCATCTACAACTTTCAGTGTGTAAATATTTTTTTTTCAAAAATCTTGTTATTTCTTAAGACACTTAAACCCAAGTAATACTTTATGCAAATAGTGAATACTATAGATAATACATTTTGAAGTGAAAAAGAATCTCAATCCTATGACTTATGGCAGCCCATTAATATCACATGACATTTGGTGGCCTGCTTGAATATCTGGACTACATGTTCCTCCGATCTAGATATTTCATCAAGTTATCTGTTTTGTTGTTTGTTTTAGCACATCATCATGTCTATTGTGCACACAATCTATTCAGGCGCGTTTATGAAAAGTTTACAACCTTTCGCTATACGGTATACAAAAAGGTACAATCAGCGACATCATGGTGGCTGGCAATATGCATTGAAACGAATGAAAATTAATCAAATGTGGATTACCGAACTCCTAACATGTAACCGGTCACCATTCAAAATTTATCGTCACAATAGATCAAGGTATAAGAAAAGGAAACTTGTTGAAATACTTTATGCTGAGAATTCTATGTTGTACCAAAAAATATAATGTTGAATAAAGCTTCTAATAACAATAATAAAACACTAATCAAAATATCGATATTTACGACCTCGTCAATTAGTTAACTAACGATATGCCAACTAGCATTAGAAGCCATGAGCCAACTCTAATCCCCTATTGATCGTCCACTGATCATTGAGTCCAGGATAGATAAATCGGTCTCCACCATACTAATATCATATTTCAGGCATACGTAGTTTATGTACAGACATACCTAACCACATCACAACACAAAATAAAGAATATATATAGTAATCTAATTACTTCATAATTATGCAATAAGATTACATACAATAATAGACCACAAATTAATCTTGACAGTCATCATTCCTTTAGTCTTCCTCGGATATAACAGTCAAGATAAAGTTGAAAACCAGAAAGAACTCAATAACTGTTTCATCTTAGTACGAACCCATACTAGAACAAAACAACTATCCAATGCTTCCTTTATTCGATAGCATCTCAACTTTTTTTTTAAAAACCTATCCTTGTCAAAATACATCTTCATGACATCCTTTTCAACTAAAGAATAATCTATACAAAAGTTAATCATTCCTAAAGGGTAAGATAATCATTATTAACTGATACGATTACATTTGGCATTTTATAAAAGAAATAGTTTTTAATCACAAACAAAAAAAGAACCCTATTTCTGAATGTAATCATCACATTGGTAAAATGATTACCATTTCAGATCCCAAAAAAAAGTAAATAAATAAAGAGAAAATAAAGATTATCTAACCAAGCTATTGTTTATAAGCAAAGATGGATAGTGGCTAGCAGTGATAGCTACTATCCATCTTTGCTTATAATGCTTGTAAATTAATGCAATATCGAGGCATACGCACAGTATTTACATATGCCGATAAGAGACTGATCAATTTCAGTCCTAAAACATCAATGGGAAGATTCAAGTACAAACAATACTAAGTGAATCAAGCTACTGTTTGTTTACAGGCTAAAAAATGAAACAACGAAATATATCGATTCATGAACAATGACCTGAGGTAAACTTTATAAAGAAAAAAAGGGAAGAAATTCGATTATCTCAGATAATGATAAATTTTCCATTCAATTTATTCTTTCTTCTTAATATTTTTATATAAATACAATTGGTAAGTGTTTATCTTTTATAGTAAAATCAATTGTGGAGAATTACCGATTCAATACATATCCTTATTTGATGTTTACTAATGTTTACAATTTGGAATCATTTATTTTAAATGAAATGATCATTGTATTCATGTTTCATTGTAAAAAAAAAGATTTCAAAGATATAACTTATATATGAAATGAAGTATAAATGAAACTTTTATTTAGATAGTGGTTGGAGGTAGTCGACAGGAAACCCTGGACAAGGGTTTCGTGCTACTTGGCACTCGTCAGCAAGGTGTACCTGTAATCTTGATGGAACAGGTACTCCCTGGCGGATTCAATCTCGCGTCCCCCAGCTTCACAGTCAGAGACGCTACCACTGAGCTATCCAAGCCGCCTTGCTGATGAGTGCCAAGTAGCATGGAACCCGGGTACAGGATTTCTAGTCGACTACCTCCAACTACCATCTAATCTCAATACATAGTGCCCGCAATGTCACGTCACCTAGACTGGCGGCCACATTTAACATGGTAGATAGCATTCGATCTGCACTTATAAGGACTAGACACGCATGACATTGATCGCCACTCAGTGATCAATCAGTTGTGAGACTTTCATTTAATTAAGATTATGAACCGATTGATGTTAGATCATTATTGAAAATCTGGAAGCACTGGACGGTCGTTTCGTCTTATTGTGGGATTCGAACCCAGGTTTGACATTAACACTGTTGGATGCCGACTCAGGGGTCTAGAAGTTAACCGTTCTCGAGCGAGACTGAAGGCTCTGGATCCGAATCCTGTGAGCGGGATCGTGGATGATCATTACTGAGGATCCTCAAAATAACACGAACTGTGCGTCCAGTGCTTCCAGGTTTTCAGTAATGGTCTAACATCAATCGGTTCATGATCTCAATCACAAACTCAACGATCTTCACTACCTTATACTGAAACTTTTATTCCTATCGCAAACTAGATAGCGATTAGATAATAGAAAACATTTGATTACTTTCTCATTCTACTCTCAATTTCTTGATGGTACACTTTTATGATCCTACAAATGATAGATCCTCTTTGTTTCATAATGATTTTGTAATTAACTTTGGTTGATAAATGAAAAATAACTTTAAAATGAAAATCATCAACTGTTCTCTGTCCAAATAAAATGTATGTCTAATATTAGATGGAATTGATATTAACAAATACATGTAATGATACATTGATTGATCATTACGTAGTGATCAATATTATTCTTGTTCAATCCTTTAGTGCTGATCAGAAGTCTTGTTGATAAGACTAATCATCACAATGTTTTAATTTTATATGGTAGCATACAGGAAACCCTGAACTTAGATTTCGTATTGGTTGGAACTTGTCAGAACAGCATATATGCTATCTCGCTGGAAATGACAAATCTTGTGGGATTTGTACCTGTGCCACTCAATCTCATAGTCGATTTTTTTTAGACTAGTAGCCACATAAAAACTTAATAGACATAATTTAGTCAGCAGTACGGACTAGACAAACATGATGTTGGTTACTACTAGTGTGGTGTGTACTACTTATATCAACAGACAGGCTTTTCAAATTTACATCGAGTTACATGATTACATCATTTGAATGATGATATCAATAAAGTTGAGACCAAATCATGCTAATCAATAAAATTCATAACATATGTTAAAGATTTATCAAGAAATAAATAAACAAACATACTGTCAAAATAACTAATATATAACAGTTATAATTTACACAAAATAAGACCTGATTAGATGGATTATGTAAACTATTCAAATGACAATAATAAAGTGAATATCTTTAAACAAGTTACAATCTAGAATGATAAATGAAAAATTTATATGTGTACACTTTGATTTGACTTATTTTCATAAGTTTTAAAAACAATTGAAGAAATAATTTGTTAAAAGTTGTTTCTAGGATAATGAAACAATTATTAATGTACATGTCAAGTGTCAGTCAGTCAGCTACAACGCAGAACCAGACACATATATGCATCAGTCTAAGTTGCAACAAAATGAACACCGGATTCATAGAAGCAGTTAACTCAATGGTGTAATATATGAAAGAAAGATTTTATGTAAGGATGTAGTACAGACAGAAAGAATCAGTTCGTAAAAAAGAAAGATATGAAGCGATTTTAATCTCAGGAAGACAAAGAGTATATACACCGACGCTATTGTGATCGATTTTAAACCATTTCACCCACAGTCTCCAACGATTGGTTACGATGGTCAAGCGGACCCCAACCAAGTATTTTGCATCTATCAACATGGCTAAGACTAGAACTTAATGACTTCAAGTACTGATGCCACGTTTTGGTTTGGCCGCCCCTAACTTTCTTCTAACCATTACCTACACTAGTCAGTATTACGTGTCGTAGTAATCGGTGTTGAGGTATACGCAACACTTGGCTCAACCATCTCAGTCGATGAAGATTCACAACCTTATCAACTAATTTAACATCATTCCCTAATACCCTTTGTCTAAGCTCACTATTAATTACCCGATAATCCCAGCAGATGAGAGCAATATTTCTAAGAGATCTGTGATCAATTACTAGTAGCTTGCGAATATCTTTAACTCTTGATGGCCACGTTTCGCAGCCGTAACGTACGTTGAAAACTAGTCCATTTATCATGAAAACCAAATTTAAGACCCAGAAAATAGGTGTACGTAGAAGACTATATGTATGAACAAACAATAGATAAAAACGTTTTGAAGAAATTTAGAAATAAGTACATTTGCTCCAGTTTGTTTGATTTTGAACTTTACCAGTTTAAATTTCCAGCCATTGATTTACAATAATTTGTAAACCCATATCATAGATCTTATTCACCCTAACTAGTTAGGATACTATAAGGTATCAAATAAATACAAAACATCACTACATAACCACGTTTATGTATATGTGAATGTCAAGCCTCAAAATTTATCACAACACATAGAAGCTTCTTACCAGAAATATCAATTACGAGACGATGTATTAATGGATTAGTTGGATCAACTTGTCTTGGTCTTATATTTAATCCATATCGTGATTTTAATGATTCCCATTGAGTCGGACCATTATTTGTAGATGGTTGATCTGTTGAAGCAAAATCAATACGCATATTTGGTGGTCCATTCGCTATAGTTGTACAGGTCAATTTAATTGCATCTTCTAAACTTCTTTCAGCTGATAATAACTCTGTATGTATTATACGTGGAACAAGAATGATTTCAGTTTGTAGACTGTGATAGGAAACGAGGAAAAAAATTAAGGGAAAAAATGAGTTAAATATTATTATTGATAATGTCGTCATATTAGTATTATTAATATTATATAGTATAGATTGTATTTGTCACAGACTGATTCTAGTTGAGGTGCCATTGAAAACAAGGGAGCACTAAACAGCTGTATAACATTCCACAGTAGTGGACACGCATGACACCACCTACAAACCAAACCAGTCTCCATTAAATTCCTTCAAACAAACTGTAATCTTCGGCTTACTAGTAAGTTCATTTAAGGTGTACCTAAGAGAGAATCTACATTTTTGTGGAGCTCATGCATGTTGGATTGAAATTGTTACTCCTAATCGTATTGAATCATTGTTGCGCTATATCATAAAAGGATTGAAGTTGGAAATGTATACCACTGAAGGTTGATCCAGTCGTCCTAATGGTTACGCTTTTGTCCCGGCACCAAAGATATTGAGTTCATTCCTTGGGTGGGTTATGGCTCTGGACTGGAGAGGAATCGCACACTAAGCAGAAACAGTTGTCCAGTGCTCCCAGTTTTCAGTCATTATCCGAACTGAGATCAACCTATGAGGAACATAACTGTCGAAATAAAACAAACTCCACAAAACTTTTTCAACTAAATATCACAACAGTTAAACAGAGAGAAACAAACGAACCAAAAATGAGATTTAAATTAAAAGAAACGGGACAATTGTTTTTCTGCAATATAATTTTAACTTAACACTGAGAATCTACATGCTAACATTGAACCGAATCTGTAAAACTTCAAATCATGTAGAAAGCATATTATCTTCAACCACATTTCTTATTTTAGACAATATCAATCACAGATTACTCAACTAAAAAGAATAAGTTTTGAACATTTAACATTTTTATCTGATATCTGGTTCCATCCTGCATTCACTAACAAGTTTTTCGGGACAAAACTTTAAACTAAGGTTTTTTGTTAGTTGGCTTTAGTTAGCAGCATGCAACTGTAGTCTTGAAAGAATTGGTGCTTCTTGGGGGCGGTTCAAACTTTAATCAACCAGTTTCATGGTCCAAGTCGTTATCATTGAGCTATTCAGGTTGTGATTACACTTTTATTTTTAAAAAGCGTTATCAAACAATGTTTCAATGCAATGAAAAGATAAAAGTCATATCCTTAATAAAATGATAGACGAAAATAAAAGAATATTGGTTGTTTTGTGACATTAATTTCTATCGCTGAATCATCATTTGTAATCTGATCAGATATGTTGTCACTAGAATCGTGAACCGATCAGTTTTAAACAACCTTTCAAAACATGAAGGCATGGAACGGCTGTTTCTTCCTAGTGTGGGACTCCTCATTAGGTCTATCCACGAAACCTCACTAAAAAGGAATCAAATCCAGAACCTTCAGTCTCGCGTGCGAAACCGTAACCTCTAAACCACTAAGTCGGAATATAATGGTGTTAATGTCTAACTTCAACTGATCCACAACATTCCGTGATTATCTTCTATTGTCTTCGACAAGTAACTGTCCCACACCCGACAGGGATTAGCTCTTTTAGCAACGGCTTCTAACTAGAACTCTATAAACTTCCTCTAAAAGGTAGTCGCCAGTGATTGCATGATAGTTATCAGTAAGAAATTATGGAGATTGTTGAATCTTATAGAAATCTTAGATTGGTTTATAACTTCACAACCTCTTACCGACAATTGTATTGCGTTGATTAATAGACCATTCGATTGTATTTGTTTCTTAGTCATACTGGTAGATATTCAACTACCATTATTTTTAAATCATGATTACTTCTTCTGACATATGTTTATTCATATAGGCACATACGTAAATTGGTAAACACAGTCGAATGTAACGGGATTGTTGACATAATATAACTATTTAATGAAACCTAATCGGCTTTTTGTTAATAATCAAATCTAAGAATAGTTATTTACTTATTTGAACACATAAGTATCGGTGCAAAGGGGCATCAAAGATATATGCGTCACACAATAACATAGAGGCCAGTAGTATTTATCATTGATTCGTGTGAGGGCTGTGCCCAAACTGAAGTAGGTGGTTTTCTTAGGGGGGCCACACCCTGAGCCTTTAACCTGACAGTTTAATCCATAAAACAGCGTAGCAACTTGAGGAGTTACAATCTCATATTAGTCGATGATCAATAATATGATGTCACATAAATCTGTTACATAAATGATAAAGTGTAATACTCAAGGTTTAAATACTTCACTAAAAAAGTAATTGAATCTGTCAATGTACATAATCAATTTCTCTAATTTTTAATAGTTTATAGAATTAGCTAAGAAGATAATATTTTTGTCATACAACTCAAAGCAAAACTTATATATTCTAATTATAAAAGATAAAAAATCATACTGATATATAAAATAAGTGATCTATTTATAACGTTTTGAATATGATTTTTCTCATTATGTTTACTTTATAGATTAAACTATTGAGGTCAGTAAGTTCAGTTTTACCAAATACCCTTTACTTATGCTGTAACGTTTTTTTTGTATTTTTTTTGACTAGATTTATCAAGATGATCCTAGTTAAATTCTTTTTCTTTTACATCTTGAATAAGAAGAAACAGAAGGACATAATTTAGGAGAATTGTTATGTTCAGAAGGGGTTTGTGGAGATTTTAGAAATTTTCACATATTAAAATCATGAATCCTGGGTTCGAGCCCCGCGTGGTGCGGGATCGTGGATGCGCACTGCTGAGGAGTCCCATACTAGGACGAAACGGCCGTCCAGTGCTTCCAGGTTTTCAATGGTGGTCTAGTTTCAACTGACTCATGATTTAAATCTGTGAAAATTTCTAAAATCTCCACAAACCCCTTCTGATAATAATCATCTGCTCACTAGTGATTGACTTCAAGAGATACTCCTGGAGTTCTAGTGGGAAGCCGTCACCAGTGAAGTACAACCAGGTCTGTTGTGAGATATCAGCTCACTGAAGACAATGGTATATGGTGGCGCAACTTCGTGGATTGGTTGAAGTTAGACATTAACACCGTTGAATGCCGGCTCAATGGTCTAATGGTTAAGAACTGTTATGTCCCAAAAAGCATAATAAATGGTAACTTTTGAGACCCATTTATGGACCAATACTAAACGTATATTTTTATCATATAATTGTTAAATAACTAAACTATTCATATTCGTGTCCCTTTTATTATGAGCTTTATTTTGACCTATGAACTATTCTTGTACGATTTACCATTCTTGAATTATGCCCTGTCTATTAATCAATACCTCACACATTCAAGGTCATATTTGGCTAATTCTTGTATAAATGTTGTTTCCTATTTTATTGGTACGATGTGGTCTATCTGGTTGGTACATAAAACCCAGTATGTTTTAAATAAATGATTCATATTGCAGAGGCTGAGATTGGTGTTCTGGACTTAACTGGCTAGGCTAGGCGGTAAGCAGGACAGATAAGGACTATAGATTGCACGTACGGGTTTTTATTCGTCATTGGTCTGATCGATAATTCACTGAGCTCTAATTGTCAGTATTATTACGTTATACATTAACAGGGCACACAAGCCACAAGCTATAACAAGAATGCAAAAAAAATCCAAGTTAAATTTCCAAATTAATAAGTTTGATATAAAGAATAGTTAACTATTAGCAAATTCATTTCACTATTTAAACGTGAACAAAAATTATTGAAACTAATTTCTGACTGAACATAAAATGGCATTGTTTAAGTTGATAAAAGTTATTAGGAGAAAGAATTTGTAAGGATTAGTCAGTTAAGAGTTAACATCACTAAGAGAGCTTCATTAAACAAAAACTTAATAACTAGGGAGCATTAGAGAGTTATTTTGTCATTTATTTATTTGAACACACAGATGTTGGTACACGGGGGAACTAAATACATATTCACTACACAAATCCCATTTGATACTGCCCGGGTGCCCAAACTTAAGCAGGTGGTTTTCTTAGGGGGCCACACCGGGAGCCTTTGACCTAAAGGTCTGATCCATAAGGCAGTAGAGTAACGTAAGGAGATCCTGTCCCATGGTAGCCGGTGACCAATAATTGGTTCATACGCCATTTGTCTCCTCAGGATATTGGAGCCCATGTGCACCACTGATTTGGAACCAGGGTTTTCCAACTCCAGAAGGTATTGGGCTCGGTCTTCAATACATTTGGCGAAGTATACTGCTAAAAAACTTGATTCTATAATGAAGCTTTTTTCTAGTGCTTTGTGTTGATCAACGGTTATATAACGAAAGTTAGACGATGATGCAAAATTATGAAATTCAACAATCTCCACAAACTATTTACATTGATGTATTAGGAATTTCATGCAATTAGTTTAGTTAGTAAACTTTTATCAAACAAAACTTACAAATATTATGGAGTAAAATATATTTATTTTACTCTTCAATAATATTTCCAAGTTAAATTTCATTATTAGACGGTATCAGTTAAACATTCATTGTAAAATTAAGAATTATTAAAAAGATTGGTTTGTTATAGATTGTAATTCAACAACAGTATGCATCAAGAGAATTACCATCCTCAAGTACGTTAAACGTTGTAAATGAATTAAGGTACATAATGTGGGTTATTAAATTTCGATGAATTTCCGACTGAAATAGAATGATCATCAAGAAACCTTGCTTACAGTGTTATAGTAACATTAACTGTGGATTGTATTGACAAATATTTGATATTATTAGTAAAGTCAGTCAGTCAGTCAGTCAGTCAGTCAGCTACAACGTAGGACCAGGCACATGTGTGCATCGGTCCAGGTTGCCATACCGCATCAACACAACAAGATGAACACCAGATTCATAACAGTGGTTAGGTAAAAGGTGGTAATATATAAAAAAAGATTGCATATAGAGATATAGTACAAGAAGAAAGAATTGGTTCGTAGAAAGAAAGATATGAAGCGATTTTAATCTCATAGGTTAAGGGAAGACAGGGAGTGTATACACCGACGCCATTGTGATCGATTCTGAGCCATGTCACCAAGAGTCTCCAACCATTGGTTACGATAGTCACGCGGACCCCAACCAAGTAGTCTGCATCTACCAAAATGGCTCAGACTAGAGGTTAGTGACTTCAAGCACTGATGCCACGTTTTGGTTTGGCCACCCCTAACTTTCTTCCAACCATTTCCAATACCGGATAGCATTGCACGTCGTGGTAATCGGTGTTCAGGCATACGTGTTAGTAAAGTGGATTTGTGGAAATTACTGAATTCTATGTTTTACTTTATGAACTTAAATAAAAGATCATTGAAACTTGTTAACACTGAACTGCTACTTCGTCTTAGTATGGAACTGTTTATCAGTTGGTCTACAACCATATATATATATAGGGGATTGAACTCAAGAACTTCACGTATCTCGAAGACCACTATATTGTATATAAGTTCAGAGTTAACTGATAAGCTTTGCTTACAGATGATTATCACTTCTTATTTAAATCAGTCGAGTAATTGTAATTGTTACCCATGAAATTACAATAAATCCCACCGGACTTGAAATTCTCCTACGCTGGTTTTGATTAGAAATGATGAACATGTATAAAACACTTGTAATATTCTTCTAAAAAGTAATATTCGATGAACATAATCTTAAAAAGTAACGGATTTTGAACACACTAGCCAATAACGAATTATATTCAAATGTGTGTGCCAACTATTTTTTAGGACTATGTCAAAATCTTAACTATAGAGGGTGACATACTTGAGTGAAAAAATAATCTAACAAAAACAATCTAAGGTTAGCACAGATCATTGGGAAACGATCGACTTAATGAAAATTCCTTCGGGATTATAATTTTAGTGAAGTTTCATGACAGTATTCATACTAATAATTTAATTAAAAACGCTTAGGAAATACTTCATTATCAACCAACACTCGATACATATATCGGGTAGTATTCAGTTTATATTATTACACGATTAATAATAATACTATATGTTAAAAGAAATCTGCCAGGTTACTTAAGGTCATTTGTCCCATTCTTAAATGAAGTAAGTAATTTAATGAAACTAAAGAAGTGAAATGTCTTTAAGTATGTTTTGATAAATATTACTATTTTGGGAAGTCAAATCGATCCTCACTAAATGATTAGATAAAGATGACATTGGTCGTCCTCAGTGACCAATCAGTTGTAAATACCACAGTCCTACAGGAGGTTAGTCGACAGCTGAACAACTGAGTGGCAACGTTTCAGAATATGTAAGTGGGAGACAGGGGTCTGTACTTCACGGAAATATTCTGTCCCCTCAAGATTTGCGATACACTTGTTTGACTTGTATCAACTAACACAAAGCAAAATACAGGGTTTTCTGTAGGCTTATTCTAGCCATCTTACACCTAGAATATTCTAACTAAAGAATGATTTGTCCAATTCATCCATTATTCATAAGTTTAAAAAACCAGTAAAAGAATGGGATCATTTCGAGCTCTAAGCAATAAATATAAAAGAATAGTTAAAAAGAAATCCTAGCAATAAACAGTCCTATGAATTGAAATTAGGTTACAAGAAACACTATTCTGAGATTCACGAAAATCGAGTTAACTTCAAAGGTGAATATACTATCAGAATCCCCTCTAAATAATGAGTACATTTCACGATGAATGCTTTAATCACCTGAGACGTAGTCATCGACAGCGTCAATGTAAAATAGTCGAGTTTGTCATTGGCGAATTGTTACAAATATACCTACACAATCGTCAAAATTGAATCGTTTATTGGAAATGAAAAAACACATTTTCACAAATAAATGTAATTTAAAGTAAGCTGCTTATTGACTTCTCATCTTTTCCTAATTACGAATGACCTCATTCACGAATCGGTTAACTATTTTGCCTAATAGTAGACCACTTTTGTACTAAACAAAGTTAAATCGATGAATACATAAAAACATAGAAAAAATAGATGATATCCTTTCTGTTCAGTGACTGAAGTCATTAGAAATTACAAACAGTTCTGTCATCACGGCTAGTTTCTCATACAAAATGTTATTCAATATATTATGCTTGAATTAAAACAGGAAGACTACAGATTTTTAAGAATTTCCAAAGATTTTTCTCTTTGCTCATCACACTTGTGTTAACCGCTTGTTAAACTGTCAAGATGAACAAGTACGCTAAGAAAATATTAAATAGACTGTTATTCCACTTTGATCAAAGTAACTCGATTAGATCTTTTCAGGTCCTTTCAACTAAAAAACCGCAGCCATGTTGTATTAAATAAATAAAATCTTGGACAGGTATGTATACCGACATGTCGATAGGATTGTTGATATCGGCTCATTTGTGTTTTTATTAGGAGATTTGTTTTCAAACTACAACATTCTTGCGCTGAATTGAACTACAATCTTAAAACAACAAAAAACCACCTACTTTTTGTCCTGTTCTGATATAGACTAGTTGAATCTAATTATACCTTTTAATAAACTATGTTAACATTAGCATTCAAAAGTTATGTTATTATTGTAGACGAATCAAAATATCTATTGTAAAAATTCTTTTTTGTTCACATTTTACTGGTGTTGCTAAATATCTCTGAAGAGCAGGGACTAGTCTTATAACTTATTTCGACCATGTGATTGGCAATAGAGAAGTATATATAGTACTAACACAATTTTGTTTATTTTCCCTTTCTAATTGCTTTACATACAAAAGTTTAAATATACTTTTAAGTGTGGTATGCTACTGATGTTGACAGATATGAGTAGTATGTATCATGAATCGAAAGTGTTCTGCCTGGCGGCAAAAGGTTAAGAAGATCGAAGGGAAGAGAACAAGAACAGATAATGATGGGTGTGGAAACGAAGAAGTAATCAAGTCTGAGACAAATGGTTAACATTTTTCAAATAAAGCATTTACTGTATGGTTCTCAAATTTTACTAAGAGATTCTGTAATTTTGTATTCAGATATATCTATTTTTCGCCACTGGTGTTCTCGTTCACTACAGTAACATTTTACCAGGTTACCATTCTTTATGTTAGCATTTGAAGAAAAGAAACTAAATGGAAAAATTTAAACCAACCTTGCATTTGTTGTAACCTTGTAAATTGGTGTTTCTTTCACTCGACTTATTACGGAACAAGTTAAATGTTCAATAGGTAATTTATATTTATCTCTACTTCCAACCACCGTTACTGTTGATGATTTCTCATCACCAATTTGACTAAAATTAAATATAGTTGGATAGGCACGAACAGATAAAATTGATAAACCATATGGAGTAATTAATGAATTATCAACATAGAATGGTGGAACATGAACTGAATGGCCATTACGATACCAATAAACATTTTGTATTCTTAATGAATTTGATTGTGGATTTGGTATACCAGTTAATGGAATTGAACGAAATCGACACGCGATACGAGCTGGTTTATTCTCTAATAATATTGATTTATTTGGACTTTTCAAATTAGCTAATTTAATAGATTCATCAATTTGTGCATTAATACTGTGAGCAATGATTGCATGTTGATCTTGATTTATTAATTGTTGATTAGATAGAATAGATTTTGAGAGATTTTGATTTATCTCTTCAAAGTTAAATTCTTTATCACCTGGTAGAATATAAATTTGCGGTGAGATTGGTTCATATAATTCCCAATCAATTTCATAGTATGCAATAATTGGATCCTGAAAAAAAGAAAAACGAAAAATCATATTAGAGACAAAAGTATGAAGATTGATTTAATACAAAGATAACTGTTCATTTTAAGTCGGAAGGGCTTTTGTGAATATCATAGTAATTTTAATGGTTGAGATCATAGCCTAGTGGTTAGGTACTCGATCGCGCAACCGATAGGTCCTGGATTTGAATCTCTCTAGGCGGACTGGTAGATGCGCACTGTTGAGGAGTTCCACAAAAGGACGAAACGGCCGTCCAGTACTTTCAGATTTTCCATGATGTTCTAGCTCTAATTGACTCATGATCTCAACCACTGAAATTTTAAGTCAGTTAAAGTAAGCTTGATAATAATCATATCTGAATTTCATTAACCTACACAGTTTGTAATTTATTAGAGAAAAAATTCAGTTAATATAAGGCTTGAAAATGAATCCCTAAATATCATATCAATTTGTGTACATTATATTTTATTATTAAATAAAGTGAATATTCATTATATATTATGAAAGTAATTCTTTTAGATTATTATCCTTGGAACATCCAATATCGATTCGCAACTTTCATAATTGGTAACATACCATGGGAATTAGACATTAACAATGTTGGAAGTCACCTTAATGGTCTATAAGTTAAGCGAATAAAATACACAAATACTATATATATAGGAAATTGATCCATTTCTTCGTCAATAAAATGAACTTATTCTTTAGGTCACTTTTGATTACCATCGATTGACCTTCTGATTAGGCTACTTCTGATTGGTTTCCCATATCAGGGTTGTGGAAATCGTTGAATTTTATTGGGATCACAAGCCTATGGACTCTAGACGGTCGATAGTCTATAGGTTAGGGTTCTCGCTCATGACTGACGGTCCTGGGTTCATTCCATAGTAATTGGGCCACGGATTCACACCACCGAGGAGTCCCATACTTGCACGAAACAGACGTCCAGTCCTTCCAGATTTTCAGTAGTTGTTTAACTAAACAGTTTTAGTTATTTCAGTGTTGTTGTACAACCATTAGACGATTGGACTATTAGATTTATATATTCCGTGTATCGTAATCATTCGTTGAACATTTTTACCATTGTGATACATTTTACTATTTCTTGGATATCGACAGTTATTTATTGATCTGTTGCTACACTGTCCTTGTCATATATGTGTTAAGTGCAATTTTAAGTTAAAGGTGTTAGAGTTTATAATTTTATGGATTTAAACCTACAAATGATTAAAATATACGATAATAGAAGCTTTCCAACCGTGTTGCCTCACCGAATTCAATACGGAGGTTGAACAATGTCATGTTCTGAACCAATAATAGCTAAAATCATCTCAACTTCAACCTAAGTTTAGTCACTGCTAGTAAGAGAGTACAATCATTCCAAACTCAGGACGTTGCCTTAGAGATGAGAAAATACCCTTAGACGATAAAGAACTATAATCCTGATCCCGATTTCTAAATAATTCTGGTGATAACCATTAAATTTTATTGAGACCATTAACCGATTGATGTTAGACCACCATTAAAAACCTGGAAGCATTGAACGGTCATTTCGTTCTATTGTGGGACTCTTCAGCAGTGCGCACCCACGACGCCGCTAGCGGGATTCGGACCCAGGACTTTCAGCCTCGCGTGCGAATGCTCAACCTTTAGATCACTGAGTCGGTATCCAACAGCGTTAATGTCTAACTTAAACTAATAATTACCGTGTGTTCACTAGTGACTAGCATTCTGAAGGAATTCTTGGAGTTCTAGCGAGAAGCCGTGACCATAGGGGCTATATATATATATATATAAACTTGACTTGTTCACTATACAGAATGGAACCATTGAATGAATTCGTTTGGTGTGGGTAGCTTTCAATACTTAAACTTCTCACTTACTATATTACTTTTTAAGTTATTCAGTAGTATGATTTGATTCAATTCTAAAAGTTAAGCAAAATAATACTCATAACTTAAAACAATGATTAAAAAATTTGCTACAAATAATCAATAACCCACTAATTCACTATCAGAATTCTACCTATAAATCACCTTAAAAAACGGAAAAGATGTTTTTCTTCGCATTTCCTCACTCAATTGTATATAAATAGACATTTTATGTAGATGCGTGTATAAATATGATAGAATAGAATCTTAAGAGGTTTATTATTATCCTAAATAAAGTATAAATCCATATTTTACAAATAGCCTAATTTATATGGAAGTATGGCTGACACTATTACTTACAGAATGTTTTAATAGTCATTTTGTTTGTTTACAAAATCGGTTTGTATTCTATACGATCTCATGTAATTTTATCAGTAATTGCTTTTTAGGATTACTTGACTCAAATGAAATAACTATGGATATTTCAATTAATATAAGAAAGGGGGATTTGTGGAGATGGTAGCAAATTTGATAAGCTAGACCACCATTGAAAACCTTGATGCACTGGATGGCCGTTTCATTCTAGTATGGGACTTCTCAATAGTGCATATTTACTTCAGTTATTGTTAATAGATTCTCTGATGAAGACCACAACGAAATGTATCATGTTTAAATACATAAATATATACTAATGGTATCTTACATAGATTGGAAGAAAGTTTACTCTTTTATACATTCCGTCCTGGAATATATCTATCTTTAGATACATACTTATACGTTATGATCAAGAGAGTTTATTTATCTTATGAATATTTAGTGGTTTAGTGAATAATATGAAAATTGGTGCTCTAATTATGTGATATGAGGTTCGTATCAATTTACAACGGTTACGTGAACGTTTTTTTACAAATGACTACAATCAAATAAAGTTTACGAAGAAGTTGAGTCACTTAAATTGGTGGATACATTGCATATTAGTCGTAAGTAGTTAGTTATTATTAATGATTAAACACATTGATGATGAAGATTATTCGTTGAACAGTTAGTATTAGTAAAATCTATTACATAAATGACTTTAGAACAATCATATATATTTTTTTGCTTAGCAAACCACAGCGAGACTATAATTTATGGACGAACCAATCAGATTTAGGATGACAGCTGTTGGGTTTTGGCGCGAAATTCACTCATCCAATTGTCTAAATAGCGTTTTGGCATTTTCACTTATTTCAGTTCGTGATGAAAACCCCATATTTAATTCCTAACCCCAACTATCAATTGTAAATTATAATCTATACTTTTCATACTGATTTATAACCATCATTTAACCCTACCAAGTAGATGGACATTCCGAAGGTCACTTTAGCGTCGCTCAAAGGTCGTCCATAAATTATAGTCTCACTCAAACCACTTTAAATAAAATGCACTATTCATCAACTTTGATATGATTCTATTCTATAGTTCTAACAAAGACAAATGTAACAAATAAAGAGTATTGTTGATCAGATATCTAAACTCTTTGTATAATATATAATTCACTTTTTGTGTCTTACAACTTTCCATAAGATCAAATCGACCATAAAACAGAGATTCACTAAAGGAATTGAATATAAATCACGCTTTCCATAAGGTGACTAAAACAAGAAGGCCTATTGCTAAATTAAGATTCAGTGGCTTAAAAGTAATGGGTTCACCAGGTACAATGGCTAAACACTAGTTACAAGTTAGTATCTAACACTATAACTGTGATTGTCAGTTTTTCATGATTTATGACTGACCTAAATTCTTCAAAATGGCACTTTCAAAGCAGGATTTGTTAATGATTTCAGATGTTTAGCTTGAAAGTTACATAAATCTTAACAGTCATAAAACAACTTGTTCAATTTTTATATAGTAGGATATATGTGATATTGATACAGTCGATGATTATATCGGTGTTACAAAAGACACAATTTAACTTATATCTAACAGCCAAAAGTATACTTATCGACTAACTCTAACAAAGTTCTATTAGCATGAAGCAGTGTCGATTTCAACTTATGATTTAGTAAAGAAAAATATTATAACTAGTTACCCATCTCCCCTACTTGATTTAAATATACATATTACTAAATACAGTAATATCAAGTCACTTTTCAACCTTTACTGATAAGAATTCGTCAAAATCAACAGCTGGCTAGTCATTCACATTAATTACATCTCAGTAAACAACTAAAGTACAGGTCAAAGGTAGTTTGTGTACGGAATATAGATAGTAGTCATGGAAATACTGAAAATCAAGAAGTAATAAACGACTGTTTCAACTTCCATTTTATGAATTCTTATTAGTATTTACTTATGGTCGCACAAGGTTAACACTGATTAATGCACAATATTGGCATCCATAGAATGAGGAAGTCCAGTAATATATAACAAGCTGTTCGCATCTTACTGCAACTATTGTAAATTTATTGTGCATAGTAGTACATAGTAGTGGCTAGAAACTGTTGATTACATTGAGTATACACATCTTGAATCAAAGCTAGAGTCCCATAATGGATTGAACGCAATAAGATTTAGCATCTTCTGGTTACAATTACTATGATTGATAAAAACATTACTACTGATTAACATAATGTAAGTACGAATAAGAAAATGTTATAAAATGTCTTACTTAAAAAACTCCAGCTTTATTGATAGATAAAATAAACATTAAATGAACTAACTTTATTTTCCCATGGAGCGGGCATTGTAAATTGACACCATAATTTGATCGGGGCTTCCGGTGATAAAGGATCAACAATACGTGCCCATGACAAATCTGAACCAATTTCTACATGTTTACCTTCATGTAAACCTGGTTTTATAGCTGTAACAGTACGACTTGGTGGTCGACCTTGTGGTAATTGAGCATATTCTGTTGAACTTGGTAATACTGGTTCACGCCATAGCCATGATTTAACTTTTTGTGTTCCAACCAATGGACAAATTAGTTTGACCTATGATTTTTAGTAAAACAATAATTTATTAACATTCCAAATAATTTAATATTGTATTATTTTATTTTATCTGATAAACAATGTACAATAAGTGTGTTGTATTCAGTACTTCATTTATTAGATCCATGCTATACAGTAAAGTTTTAATTCATTTTGAAATGGTTTGAGTTATCTCACTGTTGATATTTTTGACTGAAATTTGATCAGCTTTGGTTGATAGTCAGAAATACCAATAAAGCGATAATTCAAACCATTTCAAATTGAATTAAATCTCATACTCATCGAACAAGTAGGCGGCTGTATCGTTTAAGTACATAAGTGAATAACACAAAGGCATTTGAAGTGAACGGTACTTAGTTCGACTACTGTAGTGAACAATAAACTCTGGAATGCTGGTACATCCAGGTGGAGGGCTCGAAATAGGACGAAACATGTGTCCTGAATTTCACTGCTAGATATATTCCATCCATAATAAAGTTTAGTTTTTAGTGACAATTTAATTTCTAGCAGCTAGTGTTATCTATATTTGGCTGTTATTAACATGTTGGTATAGCTGAACAAAATCCGATCGGTAATTCGACTAGATTATAACAAAAACTCTAAAAAATACCCCAGAATAAATGATACACACATTTATATGATTGTTTTATAAAAGTTATTAAAATTCTTGCCATAAAAATTGGACCGAGTATAAATCTTTGGATTGTACTTGAAGTATAAAATATTAAAGTGGGTAAATTCTTATAACGTAAGATAAAAAGATGAATAAAAGTAAACATATATACATTCTACATGAATTAAGCTCTAGTGGTATTGTGCAGAAAGAAAATGGGTGCTGAACAATTAGATCAACAATAATAGGATTCATTCTAGGTGTAAAATGTCCCTCTTCATTTCCCATTCAAAGTAAGTTATGTAATTGTAATAGTTAAACATTTAAGTCCGAATAATTGAAATTATGTATAATTTCGATGTGTAATATAGTAAGACATAAACTGACTGTAGTTGAAAAAATGATGACTCATTAGATCCCACGTCTCTGTGCTCTATAGATATTATACTTAACTGAAGGTCTCTGAGTCCTGATTCACATCTCACGGGTAGCCATAACTTGACAATACTGGATAAATCAGAATTAGCATTTAACAGTTGTCCCGCTTTCCCTTGATTTTTAGTCTTTATGCATAAATTGTCAGTTGATAGTCATCCTATTGTAGCTTCTACCTTAACGTAGTGACTGAGATTACCTATCTTGAAGACTCATTCAAGCTTAACTGGATAGAATACTTGTTATTTTAGACCCTAGCATGCCATCCAAGTTTATTGGAATGCGGTAAACATAAAACAAGCAAACTCATGATCCCAGGGTGAATTTTGATTTCTAACTGTACCGGGTTGTGACAGTTGTAAGGTTTTGTTTTTTGACAACGATCGTCTTCAACGATGTTGAGATCGTGCAATCAAAGGAGAAAGTAATAAAATTTTGGAACAAAAAATAGGACACCACATTTCACTTCTCGGATTTCTATTGAAAGCTGTAAGGTCTGGGGAGTATAGAGCTAGCATATCTATAGTACCTTACAAACCTGTCTCAAACTGTTATGCCTTTGTCTCTGTAATCACGCTCTCTCATTGTCAAGATCACTCTTAAAGCATTCTCTACTTCAGTTGCTACAATAAAAGGTACTCTTCCACAGTGTGAACGGAAAGGGAGTCACAATATTCCTCATCACCTTGTTCACAATCAAAACTTCATCTGTAACGGAGTTTATATGAAAAAATAATTACAACATGCTTCAAAAAAGGGTTTGCACTCATAAAGAAATAGTGCCAACAGGAGCTAATCAGAACAACCTGAACAGCTAGCCACCCCTTAACAAACGTTCATTAATGAATAATTAGACCCTATCTTTATCCAACCTGTTTATTTTACATGCACTGTTGTTGTGATAGAAATCAATTTGGTTATTTTATGATTACAATTATGCATTCAATAGTTCTCCTTTTACACACACAGTGACGTTTAAAATAAAACATTATCAATTTACACTCTTATTTTTACTTCCATTAAAAGGCAAATTAATACCTAATATCAACTATTAATCAATCAATCAATCAATCAATCAGTCAGTCAGTCAGTCAGTTACAACATAGAACTAACATAGCACATACATGCATCGGTCCAAGTTGCCACACCTCATCAGCAATTAATCACTTCAACTTACACATACACATAACCATTCATTCCTTCATTTTCACATTATGAACTTTTCACATGATTCACAACTAACTTATTTATATTATCCTACTTCTTAAAGTCAAAATCAGAATATAACTGAATAAGCATCTAGTGTAGATTGGATTTGATTGTTAAACATATTTATATCTTCTTTATTCATTTTGATTTCAATGATTATACTAAAGAAGTTCTAGACAACAAGTATATTCAATGAAACATTGGAATTATTTAAATTTCATTAATAACTGTAAGATAATTATGATCGTGGATGTGCACTGTTGAGGAGTCCTATACTAGGATGAAACGGCCATCCAGTGCTTCCAGGTTTTCCATGATAGTCTAGCTTCAATTGAATCATGATTTCAATTTGTGACATTTCTAAACTCTTCACAAACCCTTTCTGAAGATAATTATATATCAAATCAAATAGAGATCCAATTTATATTATTGATAATTGATTACCTTAGGTAATTTAATGAAACAGATAAACGTTTTCAATAATAAATACAATTTATAAATAGAACCGAATAATCTTACTGTAAAACTTGTAGAGATCTAGACAATATCATTTATCATTTTATATAATTCATTAATAAAAATGCACCATTACCAGAATGTAAAATCCACTTGAAAATAATGTGTATAAAAAAAGCACATAGATAAATGAAGAAAACCTTAATTATTTTGTAGTATTTCCATATAAATTGTGTATATGTGAATACACGTCACAAACACACACACACACACTCCTTCTCTTTCTTTCTTTCTTTTTTTCCTTCCTTTTTTCTTTTTTCTCTTTCTTTAAATAGTCTAAGTTGGTTAGTAACTTCATGTTAAGAAATCAGTTAGTTAGTTAGTTAGTTAGTTAATTAAACAGTGATTTATATTTGCATTTATTTTCAACTAGGATTATTCACTTAACAACAATATACAATTCATAGAGAATAAATAGTATTTTGCCATTTCTAAATGCCTTATTATTATTTTACATGAACAATGTAAATTATTTCACTTTTTATATGACAGTCTATGTCAAATACATATTGATTTTTGTTGTTGTTGTTGTTGCTTATATTAGATATTGAATATATTTTGTATATACCTGGAGAATAACTGTTCACTTAGAAGTTACAAGAACCAATCAAGAATAAAATCAATTTATCAATGTTATAAGAAAAAAAAAGTGAAATTTTAAATTCACTCCATTGTACAAGTAAGCGACTATCAGTAGCTAAGTGGATAATGGGATGGTGTTCAAAGTAAATGGTATTGGGTTTGAGTCTCAGAGTGAACATCAACTTCGAGAGGTAGATAAATTCAGTTGACGAGTTTTGAATAGGATGAAATACACATCCTGAATTCCACTGCTAACCACTATTTATCTTCGCTTAGAAAGAACTTTCAAATATTTATTAAGTAATCTTAAAATATGTCACATGTTTTGAGAAGGTCTAAAAGTTATAAACTTCCTTCTATATGTGTGATGCTATGGAGGTCAACTGATGATGTCTGATGGAAAAAAACTAAAATGATTTTACTATTTCCATAGTGGTTCTCTAGTTGACTTTATTACTGTGGGGATATATCACTCCAGAATTACAGAGAAAAGTTACATTCACAACTGGTCGATCAAGTGACGATGTAGCTACTAGACTAAATGACGAGAAGTGTCAATTAACGTGAGATCTATATCAACTAGAGTTCCTCGACATATTTCAAGGTACCTTGTCTTATAGATTGTTCATTCAATCGAACTAAACTCAGTTGATTGCTTTGTGAAGAAGAAGATAGACTCCATTTCAAATCTAGGGGATCCTGGACAAACGCTTAATCCTAGTTTACAACTACATCAACAAAATGATTTAAAAGTACGATTTTTACCTCCACACCCGAGGTTCCGGGGTTAAGTCCATTATAAGAACATGGTTGTATATTCCTAACAAAGTAAAAGAGTATAGGATGAAATGACTATTCAGTCGCTAAATTCCAATGGTTCTCCAATGGATATAAGTCCGTGACTGATTTTCAAAAAAATTCTCTCTCTGATTGTTTCTTTTTTATACAATGGATTTGTAATTTTTTATTTTTCTATGAGTTTATTATTATTATTCAACTACTCTATATCAATCCAGATAATCAATTATGTAGCTATAAACCTACATTGTTTTTCTACCATATCAAAATAGCGATATTTTTGCTCGATTCACGTACTATTTTTTAGTGTTTAAACAAAATATTAAGGTTGAACAATGGCTAGAAATCAAAATGAGTGCTTTGTTTAATTTGAGACCCATCAACTGAATGTACTTGAATCTCGGTGTCAAAGTTTATATACTGAAACTCACACCCAGTACTTTTCACTTTGCATAACAATACATCATCCTCTGATCGATCGAGTCAAAAAAAGTTACTGACTTCTATAACTCTCATTAAGTTTATATCAGTGTGACACAGTAACATTCTTCTTACGAGTTAAAATAATACGAGACAAATGCATCCGGGATTTTACTGCTAACCGTAATCAGTATATGAGAGAAGACCCGCAAATATGGTTATAAACACGTCACGTGCACATACGCCAAATGAGACTAATCAAAACTCATTCATGTATATGAAAAGTGGAGTAATTGATGCCATTACTAAGAAAGGTATCAAAAATATCGTTGTTTAACTTACTTTGAAAAAAATGTATTGAAATAAATTAATGGACTTTAATATCTGTTTGTTTTCTTAGCCATTAAAAAGTCAAAAAATTAGTAAACAACTACAGATGAAGTTATGTGGTAATACATGAAAATTAATGAAGTTCATGAGTAGGAATCGTAAACGGAGGCTATAAAAAAACTGTATCCATCTGATCATATCAACTGATCTTCAACGGTCAAGTGTCAGGTTAGAATTTTTAAATTAATTAGATTCTTTGATTGGTCATATATTGATAAATAACGCAGAACCTCATGTAAATATGTACCGACTAAGGTTTCTATATTGCATCGATGTAGTAAATTGAAATTCCGAGTATGAATAAAAAAGGAGTCAAAGCAATATTGGCGTTAGTAGAAAGAACTAGGTACAGAAAAAATGATGCATCCGAGAAAAAACAAATGGAGAATTCAGTTATATCATTAATATCGATTCTGAGCTATATCCAAAGTCTCCAGCCTTGGATAGAGATTTTTGTGTGGACTCCAACTAAGTAGTCCATACAGAACAGTATAACTCAATTCAGCATTGGATGAATTCATAGTCTGATGGTTTAGCCATCTTCACTTTTCTTCTATTTTATTTATGCTCTAGAAAACATGATGAGTCGAGGTAGGCTGTGACTGAGACTATGTATTACACGTCCCAACCACTTTGGCTCACAGAAATCTGCAACTCCTTCAGTCGATTTCATGTCGTCACACAATACTTTGTGCTTATACTCATAATTGATCACCAGGGGATTTCACCATACATGAGTAATAAATCGGAAAAAACTGAGATAAAATAGTCTATGAAAAAACAGTCTATGAAAAATCCCCTATTTTTTAAAGACAATATTTCATATTAATAGAATGCAACAAAGAGAACTATTAGATACTATACTCATTACTATTACTCATTACGCCTCACATTAACTCAAGCTGACATAGGCTAAGAGAGCTTTCTGACACAGGTTTTTGGTAAATACTTTATTAAATTAATTATTGTCGATAATAAGAACGTTATATATATGACAATACTAAGTGATGCAAAGAAGCGTTAGTTGTCAACATACTCATCCTGGTACAGATCAGCTGCAAATAACTATCATGCAAACGATGTTACCGAATTCACACCACAAACAGCGGACACTTACGTTATTAAGTTGGTCCGACGAGAACATCATATAGTGTGTTATCATGCTCCCGACATTTGGCAATGTTTTATTTTGCGGTTCTTCGGGATAGTTTTTGTCGACCACCACTAGGTATGCATCTAAACTTGTGCTGTGGCCATGACACTTATAGTGTCCCATATCTTGTACATCGACATTATCTATACGTAGTATTAACCGACCTTTATCATCATGCATCGTGTATACTGTGGTTGGCACTGTGTTTTGTAAGTTTGTAGAATCTTTCATATTACTGCTGATACTTGGAGACAGATTGTCATCAAAATTCAAATCGGGTGGTGATTTGCTCGAACCAATAGAAGCATATGGATGTGGTCCAATCTCTCGACTTGTGTAATCATCTTCTACTTCATATGTCCACCGTAAACCACCACAACAAATAAAGTAAATATCACTGCCTACCACAGCGGTAACATTAGAAGCACTACCCAATTCCAGACTAGTAAACTGTCCATCAGCATTTGGTTTGCAAGATTTCGTTGAAGAATAAAAGAATACCAACAAAATGTATTCAATAAAAGCTATGGATCTAAAAAAGAAAAAGCAGTAATATGTTATTCTTAATGACATAATCTTCTAATTGTTGTGGCAGATTCTAAGTTTGTTTTACTTCAGTAACTTGGCATGTTCATCGTAGTTTCAGAGAGACTACAGAGGAATTACTGGTTTTTAACAGTTCTAAAGTAACTTAGCTTTGCGTAAAAGGGTTGCAAAAATAAAAAAACTAGTCAGTTTCTCATTCGTGTTTTTGAACCATAAGCCAAGAATAAATATACAAAGTAATAGTATTTGAGAGATTAAGTAAGAAATATTCAAATGTTTGGTCATCATGTCGAGGTTTTAGGTATTACTGTATAGACAATGAGGTTTCGGATTAACGCGACTCACTTATATGTAGAAAAGCTTGTCACACCAAGGTAGACTATCGTTGCGAACATAAAAAACACGCTTTGTTTACAACATTTGATGGTGGTTCATAACATGATGAATTTGTTTGACACTTCTTCGTAATTAACTGATAAAATCACCATCCACCACTAGAAAGTTCTACTAGAAGATATAACATAGAGCTATATCTTAACTCAAACGTGCATGTTACTTTTCATAAAGTTGTTCCGACCAAACTGGTAGATTGTTTATATTCTCATTCTGTTTGTTTGGTTTTGTTAGTCAACAACCTATTAGAGCTGAAGAAGCTATGTTAATGACCGACATCAGGTGTGTCAGGTGGTCCTTTTTGCAGACTGAATTCTATCGACCTAGATGAAATGTGGCCACTAGTCTAGGTGACTCGACATCGCGTGCACTACGTTGAAATGAGATAATGGTTGGAGGTGATCAATGGGAAACCCTGAAGATGTTTATTCCAAATTTTGTTGCGTCCTGACGGTTATTTAATCTTTTGACTGAAAGTTATTTATTGAAAACCGACATACAGTGGTTGAGCGAACCATACAAAGAAATATATTTTAGGTTTTGGCCACGTTCTAAATAACTAATTACAATGATGAGAATGATCGCCGAAAACCAACTCAATCAACTGGACAAGGTAAAGAAAAAAGCATGGCACTTAACCTTTACTTTCAGCCAGATATACAGAGCATGTTTATCACTTCAAATGAAATAGAAAAGAAAAATGAGGCAAAAATCAAAGAAATAATCGTCTTTCTTACGTAAAATATCCAAGAATTATGAAAAAAACATTTTCTAACCGTTTATCAGATCAGTTCAAGAAATGTGATGAATGTTATCGTTCAAAGAGATAACTAATGTGTAAACGATATGATATGACAATGATAACCAAAATACGTAAAAAAACCGAGCGAATAGTCAAACAGTCACAAGATTTCTCAGCATTACAATGAGCTTAAGGTTTTTGAACAATAAAGTCTGGTTTTCACATTTCATAATGAAATTAACTCGTCAATAAAACTGGAAAAGCATTTTCTAGGAAATCTTAAGTCATCCAGCATTCTACTACCAATTAGGATGAATCTCAGTATTTCTCTTAAAGCGTTTAAAATATGAGTTCACAGAATCAGATTCACGGTTACAAGCATAAAACTTACAAATTCATCTGTTTGTTGCAAATATAGAACGTTATTTAGTATATGCGGGATGAGAGTTCAAAAGTAATTGACTTACATAAACAATAAACCTGACTTCAGGGTTTCGTGAATAGCGAGCTGGTCAACCTACTAAATATTCACAAGAAGTTCGAAGGAAATCAAGATTTTTGGCAAACCAATTTTTACTTGTACTGATAATACTGCTAGTGTTTGATTCCTTCAATATAATTTACTTAAAATATGTTTCTTACGAGTTTGTGTTAACTTGTCGGTTCCTTCACGCTCACTTATCATCATTTCGGTACGGTTTCAGATATTTGATCGTGTGTGGTATTTGTACTAACTGATAATTCTCCCGTACTTGATTGAGCGCTAATTACGATTTCTAAGTATAATACGTTCATTGTGCACATCTAGTTCTACCTGCTTTACATCCTACTGTTTCAAGAATTCTTAGCCAGTCGACTGCACTACTTGTAGTCAGTTTTGCATTTATTTATGGATTTGGATATCATGTAATTTGGATGAGTGCGTTTGTCTTAGAGCAGTAGGGTTTCTGGTTACCAGCAGCTATCATTTTACTAGGAAGGTTTGATTGTTATGCAATGAGAAGTGAAAAAAACTTGACTTCTAAGAGAGGACTACTGTTTCAAGAACAATAGATAAGTGAACTGATTGGCAATTTTTAAGAACCTTGACAGTAAGCGAGGTTGACTGGTTATGTAGAAACGTTATCTGTGGTAGTTTATGAGACATTCATCAGATGCAGATGGATTTAAAAGGAGATGCCGACCCATCAGCGAGAACGTGCTTGTCAAGTCTCCACTTAAAGCTACTTATTGAAGTGGTTATTGCCACTTCGACTGAGAGCGCACTGTAAATAGGAACAACTCTTTGGTGAAGTTATTTTGGTTGCTTCTAGTGTAACTCTTACGTCGCTACTGAGGCACCAGGTGAATTGTCTCATCACCTGGTGTCCATTCACAGCAGGGTTTGTCTTCTGGGTGCAAAGCGGATTGTTGTCTAAATTGTATTATGGGTGCCGAAATTTCTTTCTCTATGTAGCGTGGTCTGCTTACGGGGTCGTGATCTCGGTGTTCTAAATCACGGGTTGTAGACCGAAGTCAAACGGCACCATGTAATAATTAATTAGGCTTTTCTACTGTAGTGCTACCGACCCAGGTCAACTTTCACAACACATAATGTGACCGAAGAAGTCGTTGCTTGAAACTTACCAAGCCTGAAGAACTTCAGTTAGTTCATCTCGACTCCTGAAGTTCACAGAAATCAGACGTGGAGACTCAATGTTCGTGAAGTTTGACGGACGAGGTATCCTGGCGTGAAAACCCATGATACGCGATAGCCAACGTTACTGTTGCTTATCGCGTTTACGAGCTTCGTCCTGACTACCAACATCTAGCATAGACACTCCGTGAACCATCATGCTGGTTGGTTCTTGAGTGTCCGCTGATCTAGAGAGATTTATCACGGCCCAATATTCTTCATCCCTGATTCAAATTTGAAAGGATCACTTAAACAATGGTCTCTGGTATGTTAGTAAAATCTCCTCCATCAGGTACGCTGTGTCCTAAGTTACCCTCAGTATGTAAAGTTCGCCTTTTGTTGCATTGATGCTCTTGTAAATGTGGTGTAGCTTCACTGAACTGATATCTTCGCAGCATTGTACAATATTTGTCCCAATGTTCTTTGCCAAACCCTTCCTAACCTTCCAATAAGCTGCAATCCAATGTTTTTCCGAACATTGCCCTCGACGTTAAATGTTTTTGGAGCTGGGCTTCGAACATTTGTTTTCCCAACGCTCACCAATCCTTCTTACTGTTAACAGATACTCAGGTACTAGCATAAGTCGGTAACTATTAGTTTATGAGTTCAGATTGTTCTTCTTATAGTTGCATGTTTGAGTATGTTTTTGTTGGATGGATTGTGCACATTATTGATACACGTATTATTGATACGGTCGTTTTCAATTAAGGTCCTTTTTTGTTAGTTCTGTCGATGTATTTCTTTGAAACTGTGGGGGAATATATAAGAACCATGGAGAAAGGTAACTTAACGTAAAACCGTAGTGCTGCTTGGGTAGTGAATGATCACATTAGCAGTAAACTTGTAGTAACTTTGGACCATAAACACAGAGTCCTTAAAGCTGAACACAAAACTACTCAGAAAATAGATATTCAACATTTAACGTGGAGAAATACCTAACGATGGAGAAGGCAAGAACAAGGGGTTGAATGGATCTGATTTGATCGGATGGAATGGCTCGGCCATGCAGACGTGGTCCCTGTGAAATTTTACCTTATATCTTTTATTTATATTAGATATATTGTTCTTCCTCTAGCTTAAGCTTGTTCTCCACCATGTATTGGTAATTTTACGACACAGTGAGATGGTGTAGACGATGACGTGACTTCCACTTAAGAACTTATAGATTAGGCAGTTATATCATGGCAAGTCTACAATTTTAGCATTAGGTCTATTATTAGCGCAGTACTAATATCATGGTAGACCGTAATTCTACAAACTCAGCCACTACAGAAAACACATTAAAATGCCAATTCACTGATTTTACCGAGCGACAAGAATGCGATACAATTATTATTGCTTTGTTATTTTTTTTCTGTTGGCTGAGTCAACGGGAGTTTAGAACAGCTCATTCTCTCAGCTCTTTTTGGATTACCAGTCCCTCTTGGAGTGGGAACCCGGGGTAGGAGTGTGATCCTGAACTTAATTTAAGTATTTCAGTCGAGTGATCCGTCGTCTCGCACTTGCTTAACATGTTGTAGCTAGAAGCAAGGATTTTAAAGTTTTTGTTAACCCCTAAATTACCTTATTTTACTCATTGTGATCCGTGATCGACATTGCTTACGCTTTTAAAGCAATTCGATGATTATTCAGATTAGCATTAGTTTTTGTTTTCCAGTGTGATATTTTATTCGGCATAACACCAATTTATTTGAGTGTGATGTTCGCTCAAGACACAGTATTATTGTATTCAATTGACATGAAGTATGTTCAGCATGAAATGCACCATATGATTTGTTATATCTCGGGGTATTTTTCATATACATGATTTTATTCTATTTACCAGCGAAAATGAGCGTAAAATCAACCTATATTGAATGTATTTTTGACTAAAATCATCTGGTGCTATTCCTGATGTCTTTACTTCGTGACGTCATATATAGAGTGGTTCCTCGTTTTTCAAGTATAAGGAATAAACGACGACAGCGTAACAAACCTGAGATTTCAAAATGATCTTTTAGTGTCCTAGGGACTTCTCGTGGTTCCAGTAGCATATCAGCACGTCTTGTATTTATAAGTGAATAAATGTGTATGTATTGCATTCGAAGCAACTATGAAAGGGTAGTTTATCGAGACAGCTAGATCTACCACACAGTATTTCAACCTTTATATGATTAGGGTTGTCAGAGTCGTCATTATTGTTGTTTACCAGCATGGAAAGATGCAGTTTGCTCCACTTTAAGTGGCCAAATTTCCAGTGTGATGAGATATCAGAGCAGTTATGTCAGACTCGAAGATGTATAACATTTAGTTACTCAGTTTACTTTCACATTTTATGAGCCTATTGTTATGAGGCTTTTAGGGTCGGATACTTTAGGAAGACTAACCAGTTTTCAAAGTTCAGTTCGACGTACTAATTTTGGTTATTGTAGCTTTACCAAGTAATCTACTGAAAAGAGCTGAGCGAAATAGCGCGATCCCCAGAACTACTTGGTGCCCGGTTTGACCATCAACCAAACTGTTACGAGAGATTTCACAAGTCATATTTCAAGCTGTTAAATTCGTTAGGAACTACGTCTGTAGTTGTAAAATGTAGACGTACCAGCCAAATTTATGGACTCGATCAAATTAAATCTACAACAAATGGTACTGAAGGCTTATCTGACTTTTCATGACCCATGAGAATGCTTATAACAATACTAAAATTATTCAGATTGACCCCCACTACACACGAAAGCTGCCAACACTCCCCTTTCTGAGGACGAATAAGGCTCACTGCACTACGTGATCCCAAATGTAAATGAAGATAACTGGCGACTATGTGGGCACAACACGGCATCGCTAGCAAACAATACTAGTTTGGTATACAGAATCACACAGCCAAGATTTCAGTGAGTGCTGCTGGGAACCTTAAAGTATTTAGATTACAGTAAACTATTGTCTTGAATATTACTGTAACTGATTTCCGGCATATCCCACTTACCCATTTCTGAGTCCGGGTTGTTTATACTTCTGGGTTCGATACATTAGTTTCATTGTTGTCCATGTGTTGTCTCTTTGGTCTTGGACCCTGGGAGACCTTAATACTGAAGATTCGTGGTGCCTGCTCCCCTGATTGTGATGAAGAGCATTATCCCATTAGAGTTGCAATTACTATCAATAAATCCTTATTTAATTGTTCAATCAACCTGAACTCTACATGGTAAATCAACCAAATATTTCTCTTCCAACCATCCAAGAGTTTGCCATTTCTGATTTGGTGCAATGGTTTTTGTCATTCAAAATAAATACCAATAGTTCTACTGCTTTAACAACGATATTTATTATTGTAAACACCTTGACTTATAATTTTGAAGATGCTACATACATTTCTTAGAGAATAATCAAATATTTTAGTTTTGGTAAAAATTATACAGAGGAAGTGCGGTGTCATATGTAAACATTACATTAGGATTTCAAGCAACAACGATGTAATTGCAATGATAGGAATCAGTGTTTTTACATATCGTGCATTTATAAGAGAATGGTGCGTGAAAATGCAAACAAACTGGGATCCATATGAACCATTTCGATCTTCTTCTGTGAAAATTTCCTCACCATCTAGATTCCTTCCCATGAATCGATGTTAAGATTCAACTGCTATTCATTTATTGTTCAAAAATGTATATATGTACATCCATCCAAGATTTGATCGATTATCATAACACTAAGGAAATTAGACCAATTTATTTTTCTGCGTGATCAAAACCACTTTTATTAATCACTTCAGTTTCTCATACAACTTACGACGTTTCTCCATAAGTTTATCATGTTCTTCATTATCAATTGAATTATGATCTCTCTAAAATAAATGGTAGGATAAAATCAAAACTAATTAAGTCAAAGTGGGTTTTGTTGAAGTTTCGCATAAACTGATAGTGACTTATCCAGAATGTCATATTGGATTGAACTCAGGTTTAGCAGCTAGTATGAAACCTTGGAGCAACCACAAATGACCATTTAATTACTTAGATTTGAAGCTTTTACCGCAAGACTTAGTGATCTTACTAAATGGAGGTTCGCGGGTGAACGCTACTTATAATTTACTAGTCGGGACAGAGACACATAACACTTTCAAGTGTGAAAGTTTTCTTCAGTATATTAACTCTTATTAGCCCGCTCCCTTTCTGTCCAATCATTGCTATTGAAATAGGATCAAATACTAAATAATAGTTGCGATGTCATAATCACCAGAGAAAGTATTTATTAATTAAAAAAAATAATACGGTAATTAAATATGCACTGATTCTACAACCTCACTGATGGTGTATTTGCTGCAAACCGAGCAGCCACGTATAATAAAAAATTTATCAACAAAAACGAAAATTTCCGAAAGAATAATTTCAAGATCCAGCCCTCCTATTTCAGTCAATTAAAGTGGAACGGTTTCATAAACGGAAGAGATGAAGCTCATAACCCAAGGAATAAGGGTAATTAGTTTATTATCTATCACTGAATAGTGTATCTCAGTAGGATGGTCACATACCAATTTTCTCTATAACGGAGTCTAAATGCCATTTTGATATAAATACAAATAAAATTCTGGAATGAAACGAAAAACTACTGAATTTATACCATTGATCTATTCAATAAATCCACGACCGACAGTTAAAAAAGGTATTTCACGAAGTATAAAGCAAGTTAACTTTATCTTCTTTAGATACCTTATTTTTACGTCTTACCAGAATTATAATTACCTTAATTTCAACTGATCAAAAAGGCGAGACTATAATTTATGGATGAACCAATCAGATATAAGGAAACAGTTCTCAGATTTTGACGCGAAATCCATCCACTCATTTGGTTAAATACCATATTGATATTTCGTGATGAAAACCCCTTTATCTAATTCCTAACCCTAACCATCAACTGTAAATCAAAATTCGAATTCTTCATGCTGATTTATAACCCTTATCTGGTTATACTTATTAAATTAACACTCTTAAGGTCAGTCAACCGTCACTGAAAGGTCATCCATAAATTATAGTCTCACCATCAAACGTTAGATGAACAGTAAAACGATTATCAAAAAATAGAAACGCTAAATTGTTAAAATTCAGTATTTTCATCAACCGAAGAAGTTGATAGTAGTCCTTAGTTATGATAGTGACCACATAAACGCTATTATCCACAATATACTTAAACAGTTATTAGCATTAAATGAATTTGCGGAGAGTATTTCACAAAAGCCTTTGTAGTATAATTCATGTATCTACTGGATAGAGTAAAGATAAAATTTTCAATTAATATGTTTGGTAAATTATTACAATCAACTTACATTATTAGTATATACAAAACTGTTATCTGTTAAAGTTTGTACATGATCAGAAAATAACTTTTCACGCTTTTTCTGACGCATTTCGATTAGTAGATCACGTTGTTTTCTTAGAAATGCCTGCTTTTCAACTAATACATCTTTAGTTGGTCTTAAAGTATTGTCATATTTTTGCTGATGAATGGTTTCAGAGTTATTGAAATTCAATATGTGATTCCGTGATGATGATGATGGTATCACATTATCAGAAGTTAGTTTTATTTCATGAGGAATTGTAGGGTTAGTGAGGTTCTTTGTAGGTACATCACGAAAAGTGTTAGAATCAATCTGAAATAAATACACAGAATATGATATATTGGACAAAATGGGTAATAAAAGTATAAAATATAATCAATGTGTTCATCTAACAATAGTGAACAGTTACTAAACGATGCCGTCAAAGTGCAAAGTATTAGCTCTCATCTGAATGAAAACATGTCAAAATATGATTGATAAGATAAGATTTATTAAAATTGTAAAATTTTGAATGTCATTCTCTGAAGATTAAGTATATATATTCCTTGATAACATGGACAGAGGAACCTCATGTAACCTTCTTCCACGCTATTTTGTATCTGAGAAGATTGTGATTACATCTCAGTTCTACAGGAGATCGGTCGCGGCCCGGATAGCTCAGTGGTAACGTCTCTGACTGTGAAGTCGGATGACACAAGATCAAATCCGCCGGGGAGCACCAATTCCCTCAAGATTACAGGTACACCTTGCTGATGAGTGCCAAGTAGCATGAAACCCGGGTCCAGGGTTTCCTGTCGATTATCCCCAACCACCATCTAATCGAAGACCGGTATCAGACAAGGCAGCCTACTCTCGCCCTTTCTCTATCTTCTGGTGGTCGACTGGATTATGAAGACCTCTACATATCAAAAAAAGCATGGCATACGGTGAACATGTTCGATGCAGCTAAACGATCTGTACTTCACAGATGGCTTAGCTCTTCTATTTCACACACATAAACGCTTGATGGAGAAGCTCTGAAAGAGGTGGAGACATTTAAGTATCTGGGTAGAATCATTGATGAAGAAAGGATCTGGTACAGATGTGATAAAAAGGATTGGCAAATTAATGGCAGCATTCCTACAGCTCAAAAATACATCGAGCTCAAAACAACTGTCAGTCAATATCAAAGTCAAAATCTTTAGTATGAACGTCAAGACAGTTCTACTGTACGAAGACAAAACGTGGAAAACTATTACAACCATCATCATAAAAGTACATGTATTCATAAACAATTGTCTACGCAAGATACACAATGTCAGTTGGACGGATGCCATCAGCAATAACCTATTATGGTAGAGAACAAACCAACAGCTGTTACTCCAGTTTTGTACCATAAATGTTCTAGCTGTGCACACATTAAGATTATTTATTTATAATGCTTTGTAGCCCTATATTCACAGTAAATTATCCCAGATCTGAACAATAATACAGGATAAAGTAAGGTATCTTAAATGTTCTTACGAAATTCTAAAAAGTAAATAGAAGAAGTGGTAGGCATTCTTCGTGAGCAACCGAACATAGTCGAGTTAGTGGAATTATCGTCAGTATTTTGGGGCAAAATACTAACACTATCAATAAATATAGAGAGTTTTGATGGTTCAATCAGCAAAATTCTTGCTTTCGAAACCATCCAGTATATTATTTGGTTTACAAATGTTATTTTACATAACCACCAGACTAAAAGAATTCGTTTTGAATGTCAATCACAAATGAACCGCAGATAACTTTCTGTTTAATATAAAAGCTATAATAACAGTAGAATTAGTCAGAGAGTGGTTTTATGGATATTATAATAATTTGGTAGTTGAATTCATGAGTCTGTTGGAGCTAAACCACTAAGAAAAACCTGGAAGCACTGGACGGGCGTTCCGGTTTAGTATGGGACTCTCCGGCAGTGCGCATCCACGACCCCGCGAGAGACTGATAGGTCCTGGGTTCGAATCTCGCTAGACGGGATCATGGAAACGCACTGCTGACTTACTTACGCCTGTTACTCCTCGTGAAGGAGCATAGGCCGCTCACCAGCATTCTCCATCCCACCCTGTCCTGGGCAATCCTTTCCAACTCCTTCCAGTTCCTATTCATCCTTTTCGTATCTGCTTCTATTACCCGACGTAATGTGTTCTTAGGCCTTCCTCTTTTCCGCTTCCCTTCAGGATTCCAAGTTAAGGCTTGTCTCGTGATGCAGTTTGATGATTTGTGTAATGTATGTCCTATCCATTTCCATCATTTTTCCCTAATTTCTTCTTCAGCTGGAAGCTGGTTTGTTCTCTCCTGTAGAATGCTGTTAATGATGGTATCCGGCCAATGGATGTTGAGTATGTTGCATAGACAATTGTTTATAAATGCTTGCACCTTCTTGATGATGGTTGTTGTAGTTCTCCAAGTCTCAGCTCCATACATTAGAACTGTCTTGACGTTCGTATTGAAGATTGTGACTTTGATATTGGTTGAAAGTTGTTTTGAGTTCCATATGTTCTTCACTTTTGGGAATGCGGCCTTGCTTAACCAATCCTTGCCTTTATATCTGCATCTGAACCTCCTTTTTCATCGATGATGCTTCCCAGGTGTGTGAAGGATTCTACATCTTCCGTTTCATGCTTTTTTAGACAGCATCAGAGCAACTCCCTGAGTGGGTGGAGCATTTTCCTTTTCGTGACCGGAGTATAGCAGCATCTCTTCCGTAGCTAGCCTTTTCTGTCCAGCTTGGATCCAGTGGGTTTCGCTGATTCCCAGTACTGCCAAGTTGTATCTCCTCATTTCCGTTGCTATTTGACTGGTCTTCCTGGTCTCCCACATTGTTCGGACTTTCCATATACCTATGAAAATTGTTGCTCTGGTTGTTAGAAGAGGCATCGGTCTCGTGGCTTCCGAAGGAACTCGGCTTTCACCATGAGGTGTCATATTTCTTCTAAATAAAGACCTTCTAACTCCCAAGACAGAGTTTAAATGGTTTGAATTGTTTTTTCTGGTTAGCGTTTTTTTTAAAAGTTATTTTTCTACGGGATGGGGTGGCTAACCCCATGCCCAACCCTCCTCCTTTACCCGGGCTTGGGCCCGACAGTAGTTCGAGAAGAGCTGCTAGTGGAGTCCCATAATAAGACGAAAAGACCTTTGCTTCGAGGTATTCCATGGTGGTCTAGCTTCAACTGACTCATGAATTTAACTAGTAAACAGCAGAATTGTTGGAATAGATTTATCCATATGTGCGTTAAATTTATTTGTCAACAACCCATGACTCTAGGTCGTTCATTACGTGTTTACATGTCACCGAATCGATCGATAAAACGCTGCTTATCAAAACCTGCAGTCTCACACGTTACAACAATTGACGACAGGGTAGAGAAAATTTTGTAAAATGTAATTGGACAAGATTCAGCATAATTATTCTGACCAATCAGCGTCCAAATTTATTATCGGTGTTCTTGGAAGTCATAGGTCGTTAATTGATCACAGTATTTCTCACTACCCTGATGATTCAGAAAATGACTATCCTTCCAGATCAGTTGCAGCTACTTCTTGATCGCCAACAGCAGTGTTTCAGAGAGAGCCAGTTGAATGTTTTAGACAATTTACGCACGCGACTAAATCTCCCATGTTTCGGAGATGTGAAAGGAATTAATGAATTAATTTCTCACTTGCATCCTGAACGCGAAAATGACAGCAGGACGTATGAATATGAAAACAAAAGCCTCTATGAATCCCTGACGAGCAGTAACACAAACGAGGCAGTCGCTCATGATCCGTCCAGCGATTCAGAAATGTCCAATTCAGAAACATGCCCTGTCGTGGGTTCAAATCCCACTGTGCCCGAAACATGTACAGACAGTGAGGTATCCAGCTCACAAGAAGAACCCCTCGTGCCAGAAAATGTGTCCCGTGCATCAAATAATGGTCAGAAATCTAATACAAATTTCAAAGATGCTGTTTATTTTAGTGATCTATTATCCACTGATGGAATTTTGAAGAGGTCTGATGAATATGTTTCACAAGAATCAAACCTTAATGACCTCATATCTAGTGTCGCTGATCCTCACCATCTATTCAGTTCTGGTGAACCTTCTACCCAATGCGGGGAATATGCTTTAAATAGAATCAGACTAACTGTTACTTGGGTATATGAGGACCCAACATTATTTCGCAAGGGGGGATGAGCGCAGAAAAATTTAGAGTCCGGATATCAACTCCGGATCTTCAAAAAAGGGGTGTTAAGGATGTAGAGGAATATACCAATAATTATCGTGTTAAGTCGAATGGTGTCCTTGGACGTTAAATGTACATTTCCTATTGGTCGATACTTATTTCACTTGTTAAATATTGTGTAAATGTTGTTTTCTATTTCTATGGTACGATGTGGTCTGCTTGATTAGTATATAAACAGACTATGAAATATAATGATTCATATCTCAGAGACTGTGACTTGCGTTCTGGACTCAACTGACTGGGCTAGACAGCGAAGCAGGGCCAATCGGGACTCTAAGTCGTTCATTACGTGTTTACGTGTCACTGAATCGATCGATATAAACGCTGCTTATCAAAACCTGCAGTCACCCGTTAGAACAGTAGCTTCATAAACAAAATGAAAACGTATGGCCTACTGTAATCAAACAGATCATTCATCTATCCAATGTCACAACCAACAAGCCCATATCTGATTAAAATCGGCTACTGATAAAAACGCATGACCTATGAAAATTTTCAAAATACATATTTTTAAGCACAGTCCGCCATTGCTTAATTAAATTAGTTAAGTGTTATAACAAACTACAACAATACGAAATTCTGAGGAGTCCTATACTAGGACGAAACAGTTATCCAATACTTCTTGATTTTCAATAGCACCGCAAACTATAATAATGACCACCTGTGAAATTCGTTAATTGCTATTATCTTATTCTTCAGTAACAAGATTATTATTTTCTTCCCTCTATTTCATTGGCACAATTTTTATTTGTTCAGCTATACTGACGTGGTCACTATTAAGATTGTCTGTGTTGGAAATCAACCAATGTTGTTGGATTTATCATCTTAAAAGTGAGTTTCTTAATTTGAGCTTATTGTAAAATGCGTAAATGTTCAAAAAACGAAGTGTATATATACATGAGAGGAAAACAAAATTTGCATATAATTAAAATCTTGCCTCTATTAATAACTGTCCATCGTTTTGCTTATGTTGACTTTTACAAAGTTCACTTTGAATTGTTTGTTTGATTGTCTAGAAAGTTGATTTAAAGAAAAGAATAAGAATACAAACAAAATGTACAATAATAAAATAATGATGTATTTGTGATCAGTTAATGAATAGAAATTCGAATTACTGGTGTTTCGTGACTTAATATAAGTCACCTCTTCAGAGAAGAAAAATAAACAACCAAATCAAATTAATACTAGTTCAAACAATAAAGAAGAACAAGCAGTATATTCTATTTAAACTAATATTAATTTAATGTGGTTATTTATATTTCTTCTCTGAAGAGGTGACCTATACCAAGTCACGAATTGTTAGAAATACACATTTCTAAGTTATCACGAATACATCATTATTTTATCAATAACATTCTACTCAATGTTTAGTTTACGTGTAAATATCAAGATTTAACTCTTGGTATTAATCTCCTACACACAATGATTTCAGTCAAATTACCTTCACCATTCCATTTTTCTGTTGAGATTTTTCTAACAACATATCAGTTAGTTCATTTTTATTTATTTCAGTAGAATTATTACCCAAGGAATCATGATTATCATTGTTCGAATACATTTGTCTATAAAGAAAGTTAGTTTTAAAAATAAGAACCGATAGAATTTATTAATCAATAATAGGCAATTATAATTAATGAATAAAAACTGAATATGAATTGTAATACATGTGTATATAGTTTCAGAAATTACTCGTAACAACGAAATGATTTATGATAAATACTATAAAACGATCATTTATTCGAAACGGCAAGATAGCTTAGATAGGTTCTTTTTTTTAAAAGATATGTTTATACTTGAAAAGTGTTCATTATCGATTAGAACCAAATAAAGAACAGATGAGAATCAGAGAGAATTAGACAACTATTATACCGTATATTGGTATTAATGTGTGTTAATGTCTGATTTCAACTAATCCACGAAATTGAGCGACACATCCACCATTGTCCTCAGTGAGTTACTATCTCCAACTTTTATAAGTCTCCTATCTATTATCAACGTAAATTCTTGTACAAATATGCGTTGATTCAGGTCGACATACCAAATTAGTGTAACAAGATGAAATTAGTAGGACTGAATAGTAAATGAATCGAAGTTTATCAGAATTATGTGATGATATGATTGCGTAATACATTTCGAAATCAATTTGATCACACGTAATTTACTTGTTAAGAACATTTATATATAAAAATTAAAAGGTCAACTAGACAGATTAAAGAAAAATATATTTTAAAGTATACAAAAATGTGATTACCACTATAGATAATCAACCAGTATTACCAGGGTAGGTTAAGTGTAAGGACAAATTGTTTTTGTATGACCAAGGCTTCAATAAAACTTAGTATATGTTTCGATAGAATAATGGGAAGACGGAGTTTATCTGAAAAATGTGATGTATTTGCGCTATACATTTCGAACAATCTGGTCACACATATGCTTGTCAAGGCATTTTGACATGAAAATTAATAAAGGTCAATTAAATAAAAGTTTAAGTAAAATAACAAAGGAGAGAGAAAGAATAAGAAATTGTCGCGTTATCCTAGGCCATAAAATGACTTAAGGATTATCAAGGTAAATTCAAGGTTACGACAAATGGTTTTTGTACACATAAGGGGGGTTTAAATTTACGAATAGCCAAAGCTCCAATAAACTTGAGAATTCGTCTTTGACAATTTCTATACAACGTTCTAAAAGCTGTATTGATCTCAGTTTTTGTGCCCCGTTTCAATTATGTTTCGCTATCGATGAATCTGGTTTTCTAATTCCCACATTGATCGGATCATTTGACACACATTGATTTTGAAGCCATCAAGGCACATGTTCATTGACCCTTGATTGCACTGTTCGATTGCTCCTCCCTATGTCCGTGAAGGCTTTTGTTTAATACTACAAATGCTGAATTGATGTCAACCTTATGACTAGTCTCAGTCAAATGCTTCACAATGGGTGATGATGTCTGCCTATACTGTGATTTTATTTGACCGTCGTGGTTCAATTGTTTATACAGCCATTTTGGTATGTGTTCTTTGTTATGACTTACCTTTAATCTGTCTAGTTGACCTTTTAATTTTCATATATAAATGTTCTTAACAAGCAAATTATGTGTGATCAGATTGATTTCGAAATGTATTACGCAAATATATCACCACATAATTCTGATCAACTTCGTCTTCTTCATTTTGCATTATAGAAATTTTTGTTTAACTTCATCATAGATCTACTGATGGAAATAACTTTCTCGTCGACTGAATTCTCGGGTATTGATCTCCTTCCAGGAGGTCTACTTATCGACTTAGAATACGCAGATGACATAGTCCTGTTTGGTGAAGACGCTGACAAAATGCAGTCTTCTGGTAGCACTGAGCAACAATGCCAGGATGTTTGGAATGCGCTTCTCTCCCTCTAAATGCAAGTTGTTGCTTCAGGACTGGTCTGCGTTAACACCTGAACTAAGGATAGGGAGTGAAGTAGTCGAACGCGTTGACAACTTCACTTATCTTGGAAGTCTGATCAGCCCTAATGGGTTGGAATCGGACGAAATCTCAGCACGGATTCGAAAAGCTCGTTTGGCTTTTGCCAACTTACGTCACCTGTGGCGAAGGCGAGATATCCGTCTATAAATAAAAGGACGAGTATACTGCGCGGCAGTCCGTTCTGTTTTACTTTACGGCAGCGAAACATGGCCATTAAGAGTAGAAGACACTCGTAAGCTGCTAGTATTTGACCACAGATGCCTTAGAAATATTGCTGGCGTCTGCTGGGATAACTGGTAAGTAATAGTGAGGTTAGACGCAGGGTATTAGGAAATGATGGTAAATCAGTTGATGAGGTTATGAATCTTCATCGACTGAGATGGTTGGGCCACGTGTTACGTATGCCTGAACACCGATTACCACGACGTGCAATGCTATCCGGTATTGGAAATGGTTGGAAGAAAGTTAGGGGTGGCCAAACCAAAATGTGGCATCAGTGCTTGAAGTCACTAACTTCTAGTCTGACCCATGTTGGTAGATGCAGACTACTTGGTTGGGGTCCGCGTGACTATCGTAACCAATGGTTGGAGACTCTTGGTGACATGGCTCAGAATCGATCACAATGGCGTCGGTGTATACACTCTTTGTCTTCCTTTAAACTAAGAGATTAAAATCGCTTCATATCTTTCTTTCTACGAACTAATTCTTTCTTCTTGTACTATATCTCTATATGCAATCTTCTCTTATATATTACCACCTTTTACTTAACCACTGTTATGAATCCGGTGTTCATCTTGTTGTGCTGATGCGGTATGACAACCTGGACCGATGCACATATGTGCCTGGTCCTACGTTGTAGCTGAAAGACTGACTGACTTATAGAAATTTATCAAAGGGACTAATTACCTTAAATGAATCTAAATAAATTTATCAACAATGATAATAAGAAAGATCATGATACATATTATCTTCAAATAAAAGAAATTATTTAAAGTATATACATACATAAATTGATTACCATACTTCTGTTGAATATAATGTAATGCTTCTAATTGCAAATCAACATTTACCAAAGTCATTAATTGATAAAATAATTCAAAATTCCATAATGCAATTATATAAGAGATTGAACTAAAAGAAGGATCATCTTCAGTTATTTTATAAGTTGTATACATTTCCTGAATTTGATTGTAATGAATTGATGAGCTATTTAATAGACTTTTCATCTAAAGAATAAGGAAAGATTTAAACAAAATGTCTAATATTGATATAATGGTATAGCTCAACTGTGAACTGGTAGCTTATTTGTTAAGGCGTACAGATTTCAGATGCCACGTTGCAGGTTCGAATCTAAATCCATCTAGTTTGGTTACGGCAACCAGGTAGCTTTGCTAGACACCACATCTAGATTGAGTGGCTCGAAGCCAAATCTTACAACTGTTATGCAATTTCAATGCAAAACTTAGTACATATACTGCCAAATACACACAAGACTTCTACTACACTAGATTATTACGTAACCTCAGCAACAACAATGCCTTATTATTTATAGTAGCTATAAAAATTACTACTTATACATTCATAGATACGGAAGTTAGCTTGTGTTTATTAACAAATAATCAGATTTACGATGAAGAAACAATTTATTTCACAATGGTTTTTGTTGTCAAACCATTTTTATAAGGAAATATAACTAAAGGAAATTCATGTATCCATTAGGTCAAGTTTTTACTTCTAAGGTTTTTATTTACATATGCCTGAAATAAAACGACTAAGAGAATGGTGTAATTTTTCAAACATAATTATGAAAGGTAAATAACTTTTATTTTGAATTTGATGAACTCAATATGCTACAGATTCCCATTAGGACGCCAGGAAGTTCATATCAACACTGGTCAGTACTAAGCAGATGGCGACTATAAAAAATGAAATACTAAAAACTGCTTTCGACTTGTGCAAGAACAGACTAAAATTATATTAGTAAAAGAAAATACTCTACTGATAGAAACAATCTCGATTTTTTCCGAATTTCTTCTACAAACGAGAGGTGAAATTTAATGTGTGATTTACTCTTAACCTGTTCTAACGCTAAGAATCAAAGCAGTTGAATACACAGATTAATTCATTTAATTTGGACGTACTATAGGACCTGATGAGTTAGTAGTTCGAAAAATCTAAGCACAAATACAAAAAACGTTTTCGCTTTGCAAATCTGATGTCCCTGTGACGTCGAATAAGCATTTGTTTGCCTATCAAAGGATAGGTATATTTTAAAACAGTTCGCTTTTCATTGCTTCTTTTGAAAATGGATGAAATCTGAAGGTTATTGCTATACGACCATAGAGGTTTTTAAAGTATTTGTCACGAATGGTAGAGCAGTCAAGCGAATAATTCTAAACGCACCGTGTTTGGAGAAAAGTCAGAAGCAACCAAACCACCGAACAGGTTATTAAATCATTGATTGTTGGTCTGAGTCATTTTGCAAGGTACAAGCTACTATGTTGCGACCAGTGCCATAATCGTGATCAATAGTTGAAGACTGGTGAAATAGTTCGAGATCAGCTGCAGTAGAGCAGATGTATTCATTCTTCATAAACCACATGGTCAGTTTCGAAACCCTCATACTTCTAATGCCGCAAACTGATTATCTTTTAAAATTATTTCCTCTACACAAAATCTCTAATTCAACAACACTGCTATCCACCTTAATAACTTTCGTATTGCCGATAGTGTGGTAACTTGGCCTGAGTCAGCTTTGAACCAGATCTCATATTTCCTAAAGCCAGTTGTGGTTTATCTAGCCCTTTGTGATGTATATCCAACCATAACATACATTTGGAAGAGACAAAAAGTAGTGTTAGTCAATAACTATGTATCCATAACTAGTTCATTAAATGAAAATCTATCTAAGAAAGGATTGTGAAATAAAGAATATTGTCTATTTTTACTTACCATTTCTGAAAATTCTTTGTGTGTTGCATAATGTTCAGAATGAACTTCTTTTTCACATGTGAATACTGTTATTATTATAATGTTAAAAGTGTATTTGGTCAAGTTTTATAATTACTAGAACAATGAGCATCCATGAATGATTCAATATGAGCTGAAACCATAGGATCGCTAAAAAAATTCTCCAATTCCTTAGTATCCATTCCTTTTTATAGTTTAATTAGATGATGGGTAAATGCAAAGAAACCTATGGATATTTAAGACAGAAATTAGTTTTGTTATGAAACCAAAACATCAGTTTGATGAGCTATGTCACTTCGAAATAAATGAGATATAGAGTCGCTAAGAAAGTTTATGAATGTCTGAATATCCATCAAGCAAATAAGAAATACACATGGAACTTGATTCTGTATTTTGTAACTCTAAATAATTATTTAGTTGACATTGATACGTCAACACTTCCTGACAGAGTACTAAAGATCAGAGAGATTCGTCGTTCTTCACTTTTGATTTTCAAGAACGATCACAGTTCCTAGGCAAAGTCTGATACGACTAGCCTAATACGTCATTCGCTGTAACTTTATCAAACCCAAAGTCCAGTCAAAAGTCTTTAGTGCTTTATCCTAAAGAATAGTTATAACGATTAAAAATTATCATATCACTAGATACTTCATCAATTAATATGATGAAAAGGATATAAACTAGTTAACACTACTATGTGCGAGTCCAGCAGTTGGTGAAACTTATGCTGATTGAAGATCATATGATGCCGTACAAAAAATTAACAGTAGACGTTATTGACCTACCACGTACTATAACGATAAACCAATTTTCAGAAAATTATGATTTCGGTTGAGCTTGTTAGGGAGTCGACGTTATTACTTTAGGAGAAACATAGACAATGCTTTACCAATGAAAAGTTGTTTACATGGACCAAAACAGTACATAAGTAACCCAACGTTCTGCTAGTCGAAATCAACAAACAAGGACTAAGAAGACGAGTTTAAACATGATACAGATGCCCCCGAACACGAGATAAACATTCTACAGAGAAGTGGAGCTGGATATCATTCGTAAGTCATGCAAGATAAATTCACGTAAAATTGTAGATAGAGCTAAAACGTCTTCAAAGTCACCGGATAACTTCAAAAAAGGAATGCGAATTACGACTGGGAAATAAACAAAATTGAGTCACCACATATTCTAGTCTAAGTAATGTTACGCCATATAGTTGAACATCGTTACAGAATTAAACGTTTGACAACGCGTTACCCAGTAACAACTACTATAAATCGTGCCCACTCACTGAAATCGATATTGGATGCTGACAACATCAGTTCTGATGGAAAAATTGAGCTGATGACACTGAGTTATACGTCCGAAAACGATAACGAGTAGAAAAGGCCATACTCAACAACCCATGCAATCGCTAACCAGATTAGATAAGTCGATTCACGATATATTGATATCATATCAAATATATCATCGAACCTCCTCGATTCTGTCGTTTGATTTCACTTGGTGGGCACGATCCATATTAGGTGTTACTGGTTAAAGCGTTGTTAAACTCCAAATACCAGTCTCGTCTTCATGGGTGAGCCGATATGATCAGGTAAACCAACTTGCGAACTGAGTCTGTTCATTTTTGGAATTTCATATATCATTGCATTATTTTGACTTTTATATATTATGATATTTCGTGTTTTCGGATATTTTTGTTTCCTCCTCCATTATTGAACTTAATATTTAGTCATGACGGAACAAACACCTAAAGTATTTAAGTTAAAGACTATGATTCCACCGTTATTTCAACTAATGCCCTTTTGGTCAGAAAACATCGAAGCCTAGTTCTCCTAAGCAGCAGCCGACTTCTACGAGCACGGCGAGAACGACGCACGAGCACGATTCCTCGCATTAGCCAAGGCACTACCGCGCAAATTCAACAGGTACGTCACACCTAGTATGTTTACTAGTGATGTCCCGGAAATTGACGAAACTCCTAAACAATCTATTCTTAAATGCGGAGACCTAACCGATCGACAAAGGTTAGACCAACTCCTTAATAATATCGATCTGCAACACGGTTCAGCGACAGACATGTTGGAGAGAATGAGAGAGGTGATTGGCCAAAGAACTTTCGATGAAGGCCTATTCAGACAAATTTCCTTGTCTAAACTTCCTCAACAAGTGCATGCTGTGCTGGTCTCGTTTCAAAACAACGCCATAGACGAGCTAGCTGCATCTGCTGATCGCATTTTAGAGATCACCAAATCTTCTAACGCCGAGGCTTTTTTCAGTCAAAGAAAAACGTCAAACGACCCATCACGGAACTATGTCATTCGCTGACACGTTACCTTTGATTTCGTAATGGCCGTAAACGGTTACACACTCCACAGAGAAGCACTTCACGTAGGTGATCTGTCTCTAAACCACGAGAGACTGGTAACCCCGACTGGTGCTGGTATCATAACCAGTATGGAAAGTCTTCCAGAAATTGCAGAAAATCCTGCAATTTTCCCAACTCAAAACCCACCGACATGAAGAACAACTCGGGAAACTTCCAATCCGTCACGCGTTAACGGCAACCGCAGACGGCGAACATAGCCGTCTGTTATACGTCACAGATGTGACAACGAGAGTTCGCTACCTCGTCGATACTGGCGCAGAAATTAGCGTTCTTCCAGCGAATTCTAACGACCGGCTTCGCGAATCGGCTTTAAACTTACAGGCGGCAAACGGAAAACCTATCGCTACGTATGGCAAAAGGTACGTTTACCTTAACGTGGGTTTACGCAAACCCATTCATTGGATTTTCGTTGTTGCAGATGTTTCTATGCCAATCATTGGTATGGACCTTCTGCAACACCATAATCTGAGCATCGATACTCGCAAACGGAGGCTAACAGACGGAAACACTAATTTATCCGTTTGCGTAACTTATTTTACTGGTTGCAGATTATCCCCAGTCACAATTAAGCATACAATAGACCCACTTTATCAACCGCTAAGTACCCTGGGATACAACAGACTCAACCGAAACTACCGTGTGTAACCAGCAACGTTACACATCATATCACGACTACAGTACCACCTGTATTCTCGAAAGCACGACGACTAGCCCCCCAAAAGCTAAGGTTGGTGAAAAAGGAGTTCGACTACATGGTAGACTTACGAATCATACGACCGTCAAGTAGCCCATATGCATCTCCGTTGCACATGGTCCCTAAAAAGGACAGCAACGATTAGCGTCCAACTGGTGACTATCGGCGATTGAATGCGAAAACCATTCCCGATCGTTACCCGTTGCCCCACATTCACGATTTGACAGATACCTTGAAAGGTACAACTGTCTTTTCGAAAATCGACTTGGTTAAAGCGTATAACCAAATCCCCATGGCTACAGACGACATACCGAAAACCGCCATCATTACTCCCTTTGGACTCTATGAATTTTTGCGAATGCCTTTCGGTCTAAGAAACGCTGCTCAAACATTCCGAAGATTCATAGACGACGTTTTTCGAGGTCTCAATTTCGTACATGCGTATGTTGACGACTGCCTAATAGCAAGTCCGGACAGAGAATCACATCTCAAGCATCTGGATCTTGTTTTCGAACGACTACAAAAACATGGCATTACTGTAAACGTTCAGAAATACCAAATCGGAACTAACTCATTAGACTTTCTAGGATACACTATAGATGCTCAAGGAATTCGACCCCTTAGAACCAAAGTGACGGCAATTCTGGATTACCCAGAACCGACCACGATCAAGCAGTTACGAACGTTGAACGGCATTGATGGTTGCACGAAAACCTGGATGAGAAAGTTTGTGCAATGTGTTGAAGACATTGCATCGATAATGTTTCGGGACGTTTGTGCGATCCCTACCTGTAGATGTGTCACAAAGTAAGGTTTCCTTACCAGTTCCCATCTGTTTGATGCGTAGTTTAAGGGTTGTGGACGATAACTCGTGCTGAAGATCAGTGTCTTCTTTTTGAAGCTGGGCGAGTTTAAGAAGGTCGATTCCTTGGAAACTGTTCAAGGAAGTTATGCGAGACAAGGTATCTGCGACTACATTGCTTGCTCCAGAACTAAGTTGGATGTCTGAAGTAAACTGCGAAATGTAGTCCAGTTGTCGAGATTCAAGAGATGTGTACTTGTCAGAGGAAGAGCTTGAAGAAAAGGTGAGCGGTTTATGGTCAATAAAAAGGGTGCATTCACGGCCTTCGATATAATGTTGAAAATGCCGTACAGCACAATACATAGATAGGAGTTCGCTACTGAAAGTGTTGTACCTCGATTCGGTGTCTAGCAACCGTCTAGAGAAGAATGCCAATGGTTGCCAGGAGTTGTTAACCCATTGTTGTAAGACTCCTCCGATTGCTGAGTCGGATGCATCTACCGCGATGCTAATGGGTGCTTGAGTGTCCTAATGAGCAAGCATTGTTGCTTTAGCGACAAGTTCCTTAATTGTGGAGAATGCTTTTCGTGCGGTGTCGTTCAGATTGATGGATTTCGCATTTCCACGAAATTGATCGGTAAGAGGTTTCATGAGTAACGCGCATTTCGGTATGAATCGACCATAGAAACTTACAAGGCCGTTCAACGTTCGTAACTGCTTGATCGTGGTCGGTTCTGGGTAATCCAGAATTGCCATCACTTTGGTTCTAAGGGGTCGAATTCCTTGAGCATCTATAGTGTATCCTAGAAAGTCTAATGAGTTAGTTCCGATTTGGTATTTCTGAACGTTTACAGTAATGCCATGTTTTTGTAGTCGTTCGAAAACAAGATCCAGATGCTTGAGATGTGATTCTCTGTCCGGACTTGCTATTAGGCAGTCGTCAACATACGCATGTACGAAATTGAGACCTCGAAAAACGTCGTCTATGAATCTTCGGAATGTTTGAGCAGCGTTTCTTAGACCGAAAGGCATTCGCAAAAATTCATAGAGTCCAAAGGGAGTAATGATGGCGGTTTTCGGTATGTCGTCTGTAGCCATGGGGATTTGGTTATACGCTTTAACCAAGTCGATTTTCGAAAAGACAGTTGTACCTTTCAAGGTATCTGTCAAATCGTGAATGTGAGGCAACGGGTAACGATCGGGAATGGTTTTCGCGTTCAATCGCCGATAGTCACCAGTTGGACGCCAATCGTTGCTGTCCTTTTTAGGGACCATGTGCAACGGAGATGCATATGGGCTACTTGACGGTCGTATGATTCCTAAGTCCATCATGTAGTCGAACTCCTTTTTCACCAACCTTAGCTTTTGGGGGGCTAGTCGTCGTGCTTTCGAGAATACAGGTGGTACTGTAGTCGTGATATGATGTGTAACGTTGCTGGTTACACACGGTAGTTTCGGTTGAGTCTGTTGTATCCCAGGGTACTTAGCGGTTGATAAAGTGGGTCTATTGTATGCTTAATTGTGACTGGGGATAATCTGCAACCAGTAAAATAAGTTACGCAAACGGATAAATTAGTGTTTCCGTCTGTTAGCCTCCGTTTGCGAGTATCGATGCTCAGATTATGGTGTTGCAGAAGGTCCATACCAATGATTGGCATAGAAACATCTGCAACAACGAAAATCCAATGAATGGGTTTGCGTAAACCCACGTTAAGGTAAACGTACCTTTTGCCATACGTAGCGATAGGTTTTCCGTTTGCCGCCTGTAAGTTTAAAGCCGATTCGCGAAGCCGGTCGTTAGAATTCGCTGGAAGAACGCTAATTTCTGCGCCAGTATCGACGAGGTAGCGAACTCTCGTTGTCACATCTGTGACGTATAACAGACGGCTATGTTCGCCGTCTGCGGTTGCCGTTAACGCGTGACGGATTGGAAGTTTCCCGAGTTGTTCTTCATGTCGGTGGGTTTTGAGTTGGGAAAATTGCAGGATTTTCTGCAATTTCTGGAAGACTTTCCATACTGGTTATGATACCAGCACCAGTCGGGGTTACCAGTCTCTCGTGGTTTAGAGACAGATCACCTACGTGAAGTGCTTCTCTGTGGAGTGTGTAACCGTTTACGGCCATTACGAAATCAAAGGTAACGTGTCAGCGAATGACATAGTTCCGTGATGGGTCGTTTGACGTTTTTCTTTGACTGAAAAAAGCCTCGGCGTTAGAAGATTTGGTGATCTCTAAAATGCGATCAGCAGATGCAGCTAGCTCGTCTATGGCGTTGTTTTGAAACGAGACCAGCACAGCATGCACTTGTTGAGGAAGTTTAGACAAGGAAATTTGTCTGAATAGGCCTTCATCGAAAGTTCTTTGGCCAATCACCTCTCTCATTCTCTCCAACATGTCTGTCGCTGAACCGTGTTGCAGATCGATATTATTAAGGAGTTGGTCTAACCTTTGTCGATCGGTTAGGTCTCCGCATTTAAGAATAGATTGTTTAGGAGTTTCGTCAATTTCCGGGACATCACTAGTAAACATACTAGGTGTGACGTACCTGTTGAATTTGCGCGGTAGTGCCTTGGCTAATGCGAGGAATCGTGCTCGTGCGTCGTTCTCGCCGTGCTCGTAGAAGTCGGCTGCTGCTTAGGAGAACTAGGCTTCGATGTTTTCTGACCAAAAGGGCATTAGTTGAAATAACGGTGGAATCATAGTCTTTAACTTAAATACTTTAGGTGTTTGTTCCGTCATGACTAAATATTAAGTTCAATAATGGAGGAGGAAACAAAAATATCCGAAAACACGAAATATCATAATATATAAAAGTCAAAATAATGCAATGATATATGAAATTCCAAAAATGAACAGACTCAGTTCGCAAGTTGGTTTACCTGATCATATCGGCTCACCCATGAAGACGAGACTGGTATTTGGAGTTTAACAACGCTTTAACCAGTAACACCTAATATGGATCGTGCCCACCAAGTGAAATCAAACGACAGAATCGAGGAGGTCCAATTCTTGTTCATCTTTTTCATATCTATTTCCATTTCTCGGCGTAATGTGTTCTTTGGTCTTCCTCTTTTCCTTTGGCCTTGACTATTCCATGTGGGGGCTTTTCTTGTGACGCAGTTGGGTGCTTTCCTCAATGTGTGTTCTATCCACTTACAGCGCTTCTTCCTGATTTCTTCCTCCGCTGGGATCTGGTTTGTTCTCTCCCACAGTACGTTTTTGCCAATGGTGTCCGGCCAACGGATCTGATGTATTTTGCGTAGACAACTTTTATTAAACACCTGTATCTTCTGAATGATGGCTTTCGTAGTTCTCCAGGTTTCCGCCCCATACAGTAGAACTGTCTTGACATTTGTATTGAAAATCATGACCTTGGTGTTGATTGACAGTTGCTTTGAGTTCCAGATGTTCCTCAGTTGTAAATATGCTGCTCTTGCTTTGCCGATCCGCGCCTTCACATCTGCATCAGATCCACCCTGTTCATCAATGATGCTACCCAAATATGTAAAAGTTTTTACATCTTCCAAATCTTCTCTGTCAATTGTGATTGGATCGGTGCATGCTGTGTTGTATCGGAGAACCTTGCTCTTCCCTTTGTGTATATTGAGACCTACTGCTGCTGAGGCTGCTGCTACACTGTTCGTCTTCTCCTGCATTTGTTGTTGCGTTTGGGATAGAAGGGCCAGATCATCTGCGAAGTCCAGATCGTCCAACTGCATCCTAGATGTCCATTGTATGCCGTGTTTCCCTTCAAATGTTGACGTCTTCATGATCCAGTCGATCACCAGGAGAAAGAGGAAGGGTGAGAGTAAGCAACCTTGCCTAACACCGGTCTTCACTTCGAACGACCTTGTCAACTGTCCTCCATGCAAGATTTTGCAGTGTAATCCATCATATGAGTTCTGTAAGATATTGACTATCTTCTGAGGCACGCCGTAGTGTCGAAGAAGTTTCCATAGTGTTGTTCTGTCCACGCTATCAAATGCCTTTTCGTAGTCAATGAAGTTGATGAAGAGTGATGAATTCCATTCAATTGATTGTTCCACAATGATCCGTAGAGTTGCGATTTGGTCTGTACACGGTCTATCCTTACGGAATCCTGCCTGTTGGTCACGAAGTTGGGCGTCTACGCAGTCCTTCATCCTGTTTAACAATACTCTGTTGAAGACTTTTCCCGGTATTGAGAGAAGAGTGATGCCCCTGTAGTTATCACACTTGCTGAGATCGCCTTTCTTCGGTATTTTGATCAGGAGTCCTTCTTTCCTGTCTGTTGGTACTTGTTCCTCATCCCAAATCTTATTGAAGAGAATGTGGAGTATCCTTGCAGTTGCCGCTACGTCTGCTTTTAGTGCTTCTGCTGGGATGTTGTCTGGTCCTGCTGCTTTGCCACTCTTGATTTGTCTGATGGCCATGCTGATTTCTTCAATTGTTGGTGGGCCAACGTTGATTGGGAGGTCCGTGGGTGCTGCTTCGATGTTCGGTGGTTTCAGTGGAGCTGGTCGATTCAAGAGTTCTTTGAAGTGTTCTACCCACCTGTTTTGTTGCTCCTCAATGTTGGTGATTACCTCGCCTTCCTTGCTTTTCACTGGTCGTTCTGGTTTGCGGCGATTTCCAGAGAGTTTCTTTGTTATGTCATACAGTTGTCACATGTTCCCTTCTCTTGCAGCCTTTTCCGCCGTCTTTGCTAGATCTTCCACATATTTACGTTTGTCGGTTCTGATGCTCTTCTTCACTTGTTTGTTTACTACTGTGTATTCAGATTGTGACTTGGCTTTTTCTGCTCTTGTTCGACTTGTATTGATTGCTGCCTTCTTGTTCCTTCTTTCTTGAATCTTATCCAGTGTATCAACAGTGATCCATTCCTTGTGATAGTGCTTCTTGTGACCCAGGACCTCAAGACATGTTGAAGTGATTGCATCCTTGATCCCCTTCCAGTTGCTCTCCACAGTAGTTCCTTCTCCATTGAGTAGATCATGAAAGGCCTGGAACATATTGCTGAGGACTATCTTGAATTTGTTAGTATCCTGAAGAAAGGCCGTATTGAACTTTTGTGATATTGTCCGCCCCATTGTCCAGTGTTTCTTGAGTTTCAATTTCATCTTGGCAACCAGCAAGTGATGATCTGATGCTATATCAGCTCCTCTCTTGGTTCTCACGTCCTCTATAGTCCTCCTGAACGTTTTGTTGATGCAAATATGGTCGATTTGGTTTTGCGTGGTGTGATCCGGTGAAGTTCATGTGGTTTTGTGAATGCGTTTATGTGAGAATATGGTGCGGCCTATGACCAGTTTATTAAAGGCACAGAGGTTTGCAAATCTCTCACCATTTTCGTCCCTTTCTCCCAGTCCGTGTCGTCCCATGATGTCTTCATACCCGGTGTTGTCCATTCCACCCTCGGCATTTAAATCTCACATCAAAATGGTTAGGTCCTTTGTTGGGCACTTCTCGACGATTGACTGCAGCCTATTGTAGAATTGATCTTTAGCGTCTTCATTGTAGTCGTTGGTAGGCGCATAGCATTGGATGATATTCATTGTAATGCCCTCCTTTTTTGTTTTGAACGAGGCTTTGATGATCCTTGGTCCATGAGATTCCCATCCTATAAGCGCATTTTGCGCTTGTTTGGACAGCATCAATGCAACTCCTTGTGTATGTGGGGCTTTTTCTTCTTCATGGCCGGAGTGTAACAGAAGCTCTCCTGAAGTTAGTCGTTGTTGTCCAACTTGCGTCCAATGTGTTTCACTGATCCCAAGTACCTCTAGGTTGTATCTTCTCATTTCTGCAGCAATTTGGAGGGCTCTCCCGGTGTCCCACATTGTACGAACATTCCATGTACCTAAATAAATGGTCGCTCTGGTTGTCAGAAGGAACATCGGCCTCGTAACTTCCGAAGGAAATCGGCTTTCATCATGAGGCGTCATAGTTCTTCTAAATGAAGACCTTCTGACTCCCAGGGCAGAGATTAAAAGGTTTGAATAATTTTTCCTGGTTAGCGTTTTTTTTAGCAAGTTAGTTTTCTACGGGATAGGGAAGCTAACCCCATGCCCAATCCTCCTCCTTTATATATATATATATATATATATATATATATATATATATATTCAAAAACCACGAAAAAATATCACATTGTATAAAATATTAAGATAAGGGAACGATATATAGATAACCAAAAAGGAACAGACTCACAGTTTACAATTTTGTGTACCAGATCATGTCGGGCTCACCAATGAAGATGACACAGGTATTCAGTGTTTGACAACGCTTTAAACAGTAACATCTTTTAATATAACTCGTACCCACCTAGAGAAATCAAAAGACAGAATCGAGGAGATTGGAAGATATATTTGATGTGATATCAAATATCGAGAATCATCTGATCTAATCTGGTTAGCGATTGCAGTAGATGATGAGCACGGCGTTCCCACTAGTGATGTGGTGCGGATACATGACAGAGCGCCTTCAGCTAGGTGAGACTATTAAAACATATGGCCAGCATCCAATATCGAAAACGTACAGAGCTATTATATGAGTGAAAAATTATATTTGAAATATTCTCAGCGATTGACATTTGACTAATTCCGACGTTTCGTACAGCTTACTTGTCTGGACTTCTTCAGAGTAATAATCAAAATCAAAATTATCAAAGAAATATATGGCTTTTTAACAATCAGGATTATACTGTGTTAAACCAGTCATATTTGGATGTTGATGTTTTGTAAAATAGGATAAAATGAGTCAGTTAACTATTGAAACATTCATCAAACACCAAAGTTCAACAGACCGAAAATAGGTCTAACACACATGATATGAATAAAATAATTGTTAATTTATCGGATAGACCTCTCAACTCACATGAAATATCATTACTTAAAAAGGGGATCAACTACAATATAAATAGACAAATATTAACACCATTTAATGTTATACCAACAATAGAACCGGCGCTGAATATAATCCCGAATGATACAGCGAATGAACTGAGGAATAAAATAATGAACACATTATTACATCAGAAATTTCACCACCCTAACATAAATAAAAATGAATATTTCGCATTAAAACAGCTGAGAGAGGATAAAACGATCATAATAACGAGAGCAGATAAAGTTAATACTACAATTATTATGAATAAAACAGAGTATGAGAAGAAAGCCAAGGAACATCTACAAGAGGGTCCATATGAACAAATCAATGAAGCAAAAAGTAGAACAACTCTTAATAAACTCAAGGCGGAAACTAGCAAACTCTTACAGTCCTTAAAAGCTAAGCTAGGATCGTCATTATGGTTTAGGTTATATCCAAAGAGTTGTAAACCATGCAGATTTCATGGACCACCAAAGATCCACAAAAATAATACTCCACAAAGACCAGTGGTAGACTATACAAATTCACCGACTTACAATCTTGCTAAATATTCAGCTAAGATTCTCAAACCATATGAAAAACGGATTAATCATGGAATTAAAAACTCTATGGAATTCAAGAATTTAATTGTTACCATCGATATAGAAGAAGACGAAATAATGGCAAGTTTTGATGTATCTTCCTTATTCACTAACGTACCTATCAGTTGAGCTATAGATATTATCAATGATTGTTTAGAATGTGATTTAGATTTGAATTTACGATGCTCATTAGATCCATCAGAGGTTATAAAATGCTTAGAATTATGTTTAAGATCTACCTTATTCATATTTCGAGGTCAACTTTACAAACAGAATGAGGGTATAGCAATGGGCTCACCAGTTTCTCCGATTGTAGCGAATTTATTCATGCATTCCCTAGAAACTGGTGCAATCGCAAAACGTTTATGTCCACCAAAGTTAAGGTTAAGGTATGTAGACGATATTTTTATTATCAATAAACGGGATGTTATGGAAGAACTATTTAACAATGTAAACAGCATTTCTGAAAACATTAAACTAACTTAGGAATTAGAATCAGTTGACCACAAACTAGCATTTCTAGATTGTTTGGTTGAACGTCGACACAATAATAATAATAAGTTAAAAATAAATGTTTACAGAAAATCAACACATTCCGAGTGATACTTGGATTTTAATTCAGCCCATTCACAGAGCACGAAAATTAAAGTAATTGTAGGGTGGTGTCGAGTGGAGATTGACTATGAACACCGCTACCAAGAAGCTCGTTCCAAATGACTCCATAAAATTCCCGAGAAGCCAAATATCAGAAGGCAATTAATGGACCAAGTCGATGTTTATTTGCTGGCGATCTCGTGGCATCGAAAGGATACTGAGATCGTGCCAGGATACAAGCTTGGTTACAGAACGTTGTGGTGGACCAAACAGATATGAACACAAAAAATATAAACAAAGTTATTAAAAATCAATAGTAATATTAATATATATAATTAATTGTCACAAATACAATAAAAATTGGGGACGTTACTTAAATTGATCAGACGTCGCGTGTTAGGATTAGGTCCAGTAAAACAACAGTTACAGTCATTTAATGTTAAATATACATACAGTAGAAGGTTGACAAAGTAAATACAAATAACATTGAAAGCTATTTACAAAATAAGCTTGACAGGTCCATCTCCACAACGTAACCGAATTCGCGCGAAATTACAATCGAAGTGTAAGAACAAGAATGGAAGCACGATATAGCTGTCATTAGCACAGTCAAACAAAAGCACATTAAAACAAACGCTGGCACATTTGGTTATAATAATAATTGTTTTTACTAAACCAGTCGTGTTCTCGTGATAAATGCGAGTCACTACATAGTAAAAAATCTGATGAACAGAAGTACTAAGATTGTTACAGACAAGGAAGATCAACGAATTGAATTAAATAAAGTATTTTCTAATCTTAGGGATAGAAACTACTTAAAAAGGTTTTTAAAGAAGATTCTTAAAAATGAAAGAAAAACTAAACTAGGAAGTATACGAAAAGAATGGAAGTACACCGTAGTCATACCTTACCGTAGTGAAATATCAGAAGAAATAAAACGGATTCTTAACAAACATGATATAAGAGTATATTTTAGAGCGAATAACACATTAAGATCGACATTAGTGAAAGTTAAGGACAAGTTAGCAAAGGAAGAACAACAGGACATTGTGTATGAGATTCACTGTCATGACTGTAATGCTACCTATGTTAGAGAAACATACAGGCAATTGAATGTAAGATTGAAGGAACACAAACAATGCTTGAAAAATGTTCTAAAATCCTCGGTCGATTTAAAGAAACTTGAAAATAAGTCAGCAATAGCGTTACATGCGTTAGAAACAGGACACAAAAATAATTTTGAAGGGACCAAAATTCTTCAGAAGGGTTTTAACACCCATAAAGAAAAATTGACAGCAGAAGCGCTGCATATATGGGCGAACAAGAACAACCTGAATCGAAAAGATGGTATTCAACTGGCAACTACCTGGCAAATATCGTTTGACTATTAAATTTGGAACCTATCTCTTGTTTAAACCTGTTTTTTTAATATCACATGCATCGTTATTATTTTTGAAAGAATTCAATGAGTTTTTAAACAATACAATTTATATTTTGACATGTACACCGATGTTTCATTATCAATTTTCCATCCTTGATTTACTTAGTTACGCCCGCGAGAGACTGATAGGTCCTGGGTTTGAATCTCGCTAGATGGGATCGTGGATACGCACTGCCGACTTACTTACTTACGCCTGTTACTCCTCGTAAAGGAGCATAGGCCGCTCACCCGCATTCTCCATCCAACCCTGTCCTGGGCAATCCTTTTCAGCTCCTTTCAGTTCCTATTCATCCTTTTCATATCTGCTTCTATTACCCGACGTAATGTGTTCTTAGGCCTTCCTCTTTTCCGCTTCCCTTCAGGATTCCAAGTTAAGGCTTGTCTCGTGATGCAGTTTGATGATTTGTGTAATGTATGTCCTATCCATTTCCATCGTCTTTTCCTAATTTCTTCTTTGTTCTCTCCCACAAAAGGCTATTGCTGATGGTATCCGGCCAATGGATGTTGAGTATGTTGCGAAGACAGCTATTTATAAATACTTGTACCTTCTTGATGGTGGTTGTTGTAGTTCTCCAAGTCTCAGCTCCATACAGTAGAACTGCCTTGACGTTCGTATTGAAGATTCTCACATTGATATTGGTTGAAAGTTGTTTTGAGTTCCATATGTTCTTCAATTGTAGGAATGCGACCCTTGCTTTGCCAAACCTTGCCTTTACGTCTGCATCTGAGCCTCCTTTCTCATCGATGATGCTTCCCAGTTATGCGAAAGATTCTACATCTTCCAGAGTTTCACCATCAAGAGTGATTGGATTGCTGTTCTCCGCCTTGAATTTGAGAACCTTGGTTTTCCCCTTGTGTATTTTGAGGCCTACTGATGCAGAGGCTGCTGCTACACTGGCTGTCTTTATCTGCATCTGTTCGTGTGTATGCGATAGGGGGCTAGGTCATCTGCGAAGTCCAAATCGTCTAATTGGTTCTGAGCTGTCCATTGTATGACGTGTTTTCCCTCAGATGTCGAGGTCTTCATAATCCAGTCGACCACCAGAAGAAAGAGGAAGGGAGAGAGTAAACAGTCTTGTCTGACTCCAGTCCTTACTTGGAATGCATCTATCAGCTGTCCTCCATGCACGACTTTGCATTGTAGTCCATCACATGAGTTCCAGATAATATTGACAATCTTCTCAGAAACTCCGTAGCGTCGAAGAAGTTTTCGTGCCTATAGGTAACCCTCGTACTATTGATAGAAGAAACCAAAGTAGTGAGTACGTCTTTATTTCGATCTTAGCGCAGTCACAGTGGAGCGTGGGATTATCTGTTCAGACAAACAAAAGCTTTCAACATTCAATATAAGATAATAAGGAATATAACGCTTATACAAAATAAGGAAGTGAATGAATACTTGAACAATACTGTTTTGACATATGCTTGGTTGTTTGGGGTCAACTCTTAACCAACCAACCAACCTATGCTGTTACATTAGCTTCCCCCTAGAATCGACTTCCGTAGGAACGTCGGTTCGATTAATCTATCTTTCAAAAACACCTTAGTTCTATTTCTCATCTCAAGGGAAAATTATCAACTCGCTCAATGTTTGACTTACTAACTAACGCTGTCAACGGTAGTCCATGGATGTCTCTTCATTTACTAGCTTGTCATCTTATTTTATAGCATGTGATTTCTTCTACAGCTATCGCTGACGGTTTGCTGCGTGCTTTCATGAGAAAGTGTGTGAGACTGTGGAATAAGAATATCTGAGGAAGTGCCGCGTTTCTCAGGCCGAATGGCATGCGTACAAACTCGAATAAGCCAAAGGGTGTTGTAATAGCTGTCTTAGGGATATCTTCATCAGCCACCGGGATATTGTGATATGCCCTGACTAAGTCAATTTTAGTGAATATGTTCATACCCTGCAAACCGTTTGTGAAATCTTGGATATGCGGTATTGGGTACCTATCTGGTACGGTTTGACGGTTGAGGGCTCTGTAATCCCCACACGGTCGCCAGTCACCTTCATTCTTCTTTGGGACCATATGCAAAGGGGATGCCCATTGACTATCAGAGGGACGGATAATACCCAGTTGTAGCATATAATCAAACTCGGCTCTAGCGATTTTGAGCTTATCTGGTGCTAGTCTCCTGGGTTTTGCAAACACCGGTGCACCTTCGGTTTTGATAGTGTGACTTACTTTTAGTTTGTCTTTGGAAGGCTGTGGGTTTGGTTTGGTTAAGTTTGGAAATTCCGCGAGTATATCTTGGAATTTCGCTGTTGTTACTGGAGGGGTTTGAATCAAGTTAAGAGAGCTGATGTGACTTTCTTTGCCTTTTGTGTAAAACGAAGTTTCTTTTAGTGTTAATCGCCGTTTCTTGGTGTCAACAAGAAATTCGTATCTCTCTAGAAAGTCCATCCCCAGTATTGCCAGATCTAAGTCGGCTACCGTGAAAACCCAAGGGAATTGCCTTCTGAACCCCAAATCTATGGTTAACGTTTTCTGCCCAAATGTCGCGATTGTAGTTTTATTTGCAGCTTGAAGTGTAATCGGGGATGTTTCTCGACTAATCTCAGTTTTATTTCGAGGGATGATGCTAAGAGCAGCGCCAGTGTCCACCAAGAAATTCAAGCCCGAGTTTCTGTCTCTGACATAAAACAAGCGACTGTTTAGGCGCCCCTCCTCAGTTGTCGCGACCTGGGGAGGGGTTACTCGTTTCCCGCTGTCTTGGAATTATGCTTAGGCCAGGCGCATGGTTGCCTGCACTTGGTTGAGTTGACACCAAACTTCCAGTGGTACCAACAAAACTGCCCAGATTGTCTGGACACTTGTGACCTATTTTGTGACTTGGATCGTGATCGTTGTGGTGACCTGCTCCTGTTTGTATGACCCATTTGCATTCTGGTGACAGCCTCAGTGAGACTCTTAACACTCGCAATGAGTCCTTCTATGACGGGGTCTTTTGCTGATTCTACTTTCTGTGTGTGATTTATTGTGCCTGATCCAGTTGGAGGACCTCTTTCCATTATTCTATCAGCTATACGCGCTAAATGAGATAATGAGGTTTCAGGATCTTGTGCATCCAAACAGTGTTGGACGTAGCATGGGAGAGCTTGTATCCATCCTTGTTTTAGGACTGCTTCACCCACTGTGTTATCACCCACTAAGACTTGGAGGTGACGTAGAAACTGTGACGGCGACCGATCACCTAGTGTTTCACCTTGAAAAAGTCTTTGGATTCTTTGACTATCTGATAATGATAAACGGTTCATTATCTCTCTTCTTAAGACGGTGTGCGGTTGTGGTGATGGTGGATCTAAAATCAAGTCACGGACTTCTTTGGCGACTGAAGGAGGAAGGATAGAACACAAATCTCTATAGCGAATCCCTTCAGATTTGATATTGTGTCTCGTGAAATAATGCTCGAGTTGAGCAAACCACAACTCAGGATCACTACGATCAAATTCTGGAAGTCGAGATTTCGTAGTCATAACAGTGTCTATCTCCACTGGTGACAAATCCTCCAGATTATGGGTTTCTTTTAAGTCTGACATGAGGTATGTGACAAATATAGCAATAAAATTAGCACGAAAAAAAAATGGTTTCTATGGCACGAATAACTTAAGATAATAAAGAGAATAAACTATTTATATACCCAACTTAGTTTACGGATTATCACGTCGGGCTCACCAATTTCGTGCCTATAGGTAACCCTCGTACTATTGATAGAAGAAACCAAAGTAGTGAGTACGTATTTATTTCGATCTTAGCGCAGTCACAGTGGAGCGTGGGATTATCTGTTCAGACAAACAAAAGCTTTCCACATTCAATATAAGATAATAAGGAATATAACGCTTATACAAAATAAGGAAGTGAATGAATACTTGAACAATACTGTTTTGACATATGCTTGGTTGTTTGGGGTCAACTCTTAACCAACCAACCTATGCTGTTACAAAGTTTCCATAACGTCCTCCTATCAACACTGTCAAAAGCCTTTTCATAATCAATGAAGTTGATATATAGTGACGAGTTCCACTCAACTGATTGTTCAACGACGATCCATAGTGTTGCAATTTGGTCTGTGCACGATCGATCCTTACGGAATCCAGCTTGTTGATCTCGAAGTTGGACGTCAACTGCATCTTTCATCCGGTTCATCAACACTCTGTTGAAGACCTTCCCTGGTATTGACAGTAGTGTGATGCCTCTGTAGTTTTCACATTTGCTCAGGTCTACTTTCTTTAGAATCTTGATGAGGTATCCTTCTTTCCAGTCCATCGGCACTTGTTCCTCCTCCCAAATCTTTTTGAATAGAAGGTAAAGCATGTTTGTAGTTACTTCGATGTCTGACTTCAGTGCTTCAGCTAGTATGTTGTCGGGTCCTGCTGCTTTCCCGTTCTTGATTTGTCTGATGGCCATTCTGATTTCTTCCTTCGTTGTTGGGTTGACGTCTATGGGAAGATCTGTGTGTGCCGCTTCGATGTCCGGTGGATTCATTGGAGCCGGCCTATTCAGGAGTTCCTCAAAGTATTCTACCCATCTGTTCCGCTGTTGTTGAATTTCGGTGATTGGCTTGCCTTCTTTGTCTTTGACCGGTCTCTCTGGTTTACTGTATTTCCCTGATAGTTTCTTCGTTGTATCGTAAAGCTGTTTCATATTTCCTTCTCTAGCAGCTTTTTCTGCCGTCGTTGCTAGTTCTTTCACGTACTTCTTCTTGTCGGCTCTAATGCTCCTATTCACTTGTTTGTTTGCTTCTATGTACTCAGCTTGTGCTTGGACTTTCTCTGCTCGTGTTCGGCTGTTGTTTATTGCTGCCTTCTTGTTCTTCCTTTCTTTGATCTTGTCCAGTGTGTCTGTAGAGATCCATTCCTTATGATGGTACTTCTTTAGACCCAGAACCTCTTGACACGTTAAAGTTAATGCTTCCTTGATGCCTTTCCAGTTGTCCTCCATACTAGTTTCTTCTTCTTTCAGTAGATCTTGTAAGTCTTGGAACCTGTTGTTGAGAGCTATCTTGAATTCATTGAGTCTGTCAGTATCTCGAAGGAAGGCTGTATTGAACCTTTGTATTGCTGTTTGTTCAGTTTTCCAATCCTTTTTTAGCTTCGGTTTTAAATTGGCTACAACTAGATGGTGATCTGAAGCTATGTCAGCTCCTCTCCTGGTTCTCACATCTTCCATTGTCCTTCGGCATTTTTTGTTGATGCAAATATGATCTATCTGGTTCTCTGTAGTGTGGTCCGGTGAGATCCATGCAGCCTTGTGTATACGCTTGTGTGGAAATATTCTGCCCCCTATGACCAATTTGTTGAATGCATATAGATTTGCAAATCTTTCTCCACTTTTGTTTTTCTGTCCCAGTCCATGTCGTCCCATAATATCTTCAAATCCGGTGTTGTCTATTCCAACTTTGGCATTTAGATCACCCATTAGAATGGTGAGGTCCTTTCTTGGGCATTTCTCTATGATTGACTGCAGCCTCTCGTAGAATTGATCTTTAATGTCGTCGTTCCTATCATTGGTGGGTGCATAACATTGGATAATATTCATTAAAATCCCCTCCTTCTTTGTTTTGAATGATGCTTTGATGATTCTGGATCCGTGAGATTCCCATCCTACAAGTGCATTTTGTGCTACTTTTGACAGCATTAGAGCGACTCCCTGAGTGTGTGGAGCATTTTCCTCTTTGTGACCGGAGTATAGCAGCATCTCTTCCGTAGCTAGCCTTTTCTGTCCAGCTTGGATCCAGTGGGTTTCGCTGATTCCCAGTACTGCCAAGTTGTATCTCCTCATTTCCGTTGCTATTTGACTGGTCTTCCCGGTTTCCCACATTATTCGGACTTTCCATGTACCTATGAAAATGTTTGCCCTGGTTGTCAGAAGGCGCATCGGCCTCGTGGCTTCTGAAGGAACTCGGCTTTCACCATGAAGCGTCATAATTCTTCTAAATGAAGACCTTCTAACTCCCAAGGCAGAGTTTAAATGGTTTGAATTATTTTTTCCGGTTGGCGTTTATTAGCGAGTTAGTTTTCTACGGGATCGGGAAGCCAACCCCATGCCCAACCCTCCTCGTTTACCCGGGCTTGGGTCCGGCAGTAACTTTAAAAGAGCTATAGGCGGAGTTTTCCATCATTGAACTTTATTTATTCCTTCATATCAATCTCTCACACATACATACATACCTACACACTCACGCACATACGATTTGTTACTCAGTTAAGTATTTCCATGTAGTTGATTTCTTCACATGATTTCTAGTTAACTGACTCATTTGATCCTATTTTTAAAAAAATAAACATCCAAATATGATTGGTTTAACACAGTATAATCCTGCTTGTTAAAAAGCTATATATTTCTTTGATAATTTTGATTATTACCCTGAAGACGTCCAGACAAGTTAGCTGTACGAAACGTCGGAATTAGTTAAATTTCAATAACTGAGAATATTTCAAATATAATTTTTCACATTTAATGACTTCTCTATATTCGGCGCTCAATTACTGTCAAACTATTCGTTCTAATCTTGACGAATATTCGTATAAATTACAGAGCTATTTATTTTCGGGATTTATTTACCGCTACAATATAAGAGCCTTCAAGGACGTATACTAAGGTTTATTGAAGCCTTAGCTATACAGAAATTGAAACCCCCTGTATGTGTTCAAAAATAATTTGCCCTTACATTTAACATACCCTGTTAATACTAATTTATTATCTAGAATGGTAATCACATTGTTTTTGTTACGGTTTATCTTTAATCTATCTAGCTGACCTTTTAATTTTCATATATAAATGTTCTTAACAAGTAGATTATGTGTGATCAGATTGATTTGGAAATGGATTACGTAAATATTTCATCACATAATTCTGATAAACTTGGAAATTGTAGTAATTTTAACAGTTGAGATCATGAGTCGATTGAAGCTAGACCACCATGGAAAACCTGGAATCATTGGACGGCCATTTCATCCTATTGTGGGACTCCTCAGCAGTGTGCATCCACGACACCGCCTCGCGAGATTCGAACCCAGGACCCTTCACTCTCGCGCCAGGCGCTTAACCAACTAGACCACTGAGCCGACCGGCATCCAACGGTGTTAATGTCTAACTTCAACTAGTGACTGGCTTCAAGATATATATCCTGGAGTTCTAGTGAAAAGCAGTGACCAGTGGAGTTCATCTGGGTCATTTGTGAAGGAGTAACTCACTGATGACAATGGTGGATGTGTCACGCCTGGCGCGAGACTTATAGATCCTGGGTTCGAATTTCACGAGGCGGGGTCGTGGATGCGCACTGCTGAGTAGTCTAACAATAGGAAAAAACGGCCGTTCAGTGCTTTCAGGTTTTCCATAATGATCTAGCTTAAATTAACTCATGATCTCAATTGTTTAAACTTCATTTTCTTTGTCTTGCATTATGGAAATTTATCAAAAGGATTAATTGTTTTACATTATTGAAATAATCTATTTATACACATATCACAGTATGTTTGAGTAAATATAAAAAGGAAAAAAAGAATACCATAGAAAATAAGACAAGAAAGTACTACAACAACAAAAACAACGACAATGAAATTGTAAAAGAAAATCTATGAAAATCAAATGATTTTACATTAACTTTGATCATAATGAAATAAATTATAGAAATAAGTTTCAATGAATGTTAATATAATATACATATATATGTGATAGATGTATACATATGTGTATTGTATATATAATATACAATGATGTAATGCATAGATTGTGAATTCAACTCCTTAGATAATGAATGTGAACACATATATAATAGACAAAGTTTGATCCTATTGAATAAATAAATCAATAAAGAGAAAAGAGAGAAATATGAAGATGTTATCCATAATTAAACAGGAAATAGTTACTGTGCAAGAAAGAAAATTAAAAGAAAGAGAAAAAGGGAAACAAGAAAAAAGGTACAAACAAGATTAAATGAGTAAAATTTCTCATTAGAAATTTATGATGGAAATAAAAATTGATCAGAGAATAATTTAACTAGATAAAATTTCTCTTGATTTAAACATTCAATTATATGATTATTACTATAATTATCAATATTATTATTGTTATTGGACATGGTTAATTCAATGAAATTCCTATTAAAAGATGTAGAATCAGTAGGAGAACAAGAAGTTGATGATGATGATGATGAAACATGATGATTGATCCAATTTAAAGGATCTAAATAACCTTTACTTATAGTGATAATACGTTTTGAAAAATGTTTCACATTTGTCTGATATAATGATATGGATGATGTTAATGGAGTAATTAAAGAGAAATCTTTCTTTGAAAATAATCCATGATAATGAAATAACTGACAAAATGATCGTGATGATGGAGATGTAGAAGAGGAAAATGTTTGTGCTGTTGTTGCTCTCAACATCTTAGTATCATTGGTAGTTGTCATTGAATTACCATTAACATTAGTAACACTGTTAGTATTCATTACGTTAATATGAATCAAATAACCATGGGTTGTTAATAAAAGAATACTTGATGATAAATTAAGCCATTCCATTGTATTAACTGATCCAATAATTTCTTAATGATTAAAAAATAAAAGACAAAATGAATAAAGGAATGTAATTAACGGGGACTAATACAAGGTAATAATACATTGCATTTGTTGGGGACGTTAGATCCCCAGAACTCACTTGGAAAAGGAACTAATTTTGTAATTTTATTTAGAAAATTTGAATTTCTTTGTTTTCGCGCCAAAGGTGCTTTTGTCACCTTCATGTCGTATTTCCCACTGGGAAATATCTTAAATGCTATTGGCCCGTTGAGTCTTTCACTATGTTATTTGGTAACTCTCCCCAAGGACGGTTTTGTACTGTATATATACGTTTTGAATTGTGTTTGTTGTTATCGATCGTTTCTGGCTGTTTGAAGAATATACTTCCCCATTCCAAGCTTGGACTTTTCCCTATGTTAGTGGGGCTGGGACGCATCAATAGCTAGCTTACTGGTCTTTGGTCACCGAGTCTTGTTTCTCATTCGCAGATTAAGTGAACTCGTGATAGCTTCAACCCTAGCAGCATTGATATATTAGTATGATTTGAATGAACAAATTAATTTGAATAGAAAAAGGTTAATGATCTAAACCAATAGATTTTAATTCGATGAAGTTCAATGGTTAAGAGTTCATTTTGAGATCAGAAGGCCATCACAGAGTTATAGTTGAACATTATTTAGGAGAATCCTATAATAAAACAGATGTCTAGTGATAATTTTTAACCATAAATGTTACTACTTCAACTGATATCATTTACAACTTCTATGGGGAGTAGAGGTTGATGAACTTATTATGGACAATAAAAGCTCTACAATTATTATTATTATTATTATTATTATTATTATTATTATTATTTGAACACATAAATATTGGTACAATAGAGCGCCAATATATATGCGCCACACAAAACAATGAAAATTCGAAGAGAGATAGAAAAAAAAAACTAAGGACCACAAAAGGTAGTGTGGTCGTAACGATGGAACAGAAAGGTACAATCAGAAGAAATCTTTCAAGTAAGGGAGACACAACCACTATTATGAAGAAAGTAAAAGAAGGTTACAGCAGGATCGCCACTGGCTTCTATTCTCAGCAATATCTGATAACGTCTCTAGCCACTGTGTAGCACCATCTCTCAGACCCCAACCAGGGAGTCGTGAAGGACCAACACAAGCCAGTCCTTTGCAGCTTTCTTTCATACCACGACACCATGTCATGCACTGACCACCTCTCCGCTTTTTCCAACCAGTCCCAGAGTCGGCAAATAATGCACGACGTGGAAATTTCTGGGACGACATTCGTAGAACATGTCCAAGCCACCGAAGTCGGTGTTTCAAGATGGTGACACCAATTGAATTATCATCTCTGTGCCCAAACACATGATGCCGAACCTCTGCATTACTGACATGGTGTTGCCACTGAATATCAGCAATCCTTCGGAGACAGCGATGATCGAACACAGAGAGTCGTCTAACGTCCTCAAATCGGAGAGGCCAGGTTTCACAAGCATAGAGCAAAACTGCTCTCACCGACGCGTTGTAGATCCGACCTTTTACAGCCAGACTAACATCACGAAGGCGCCAAAGGTGATCCAGATTGGCATAAGCCGCTCTGGCTTTCACTATACGTGCATTGATCTCATCACTCACACCCCCACCAGCACTTATGCAGCTACCCAGATACACGAACTTCTCGACTACTTCTATCTGCTCACCATCTAGGGTGAGTACAGGATTGGAATCCTGCCAGTCTTGTAGAAGTACTTTGCACTTCGAAGGTGCAAAGCACATACCATACCTACGGACACTGATTGCCAACTGATTAAGTGCGGATTGCATGCCTTGGGCATTATCGCACAGTAAGACAATATCGTCCGCATACTCAAGGTCGAGAAGTCTTTCTCCAGGCAACAGATCCACACCACCATTACTTACATTCATCAGAGCTGTTTCCAGAATGTCATCGATGGCAAAGTTGAAGAGGAATGGTGAGATTGGGCAACCCTACCTAACCCCACTACTCGAATGGAACAATGGAGAGAGGTGGTTGTATGCCCTCACTCTGCCTGAGGTGTTTGTATATAGGGCTTTTAGGATGTTAATAAACTTCTCAGGCACACCCTTCTTCAATAGACAATCCCAGAGAACAGTCCTGTCCAACGAATCGAAGGCAGCCCTGATGTCAAGAAATACTACGATTGTTGGCCTTTGATAAGTATGGCGATGTTCTAACATTTGGCGGAGGGTGAAGATATGATCAATACATCCTCGACCAGAACGAAACCCAGCCTGCTCCTCGCGAGTCAATCTTTCTCGGGTTTTGAACAACCTACGAAGTATGACGGAAGCCAATAGCTTGGACGCAATCGGAAGTAGACTTATCCCCCGATAGTTGTTACAGGAACGACGTGAACCCTTTTTAAAGATAGGGACAACTATCGACTCATTCCATGACGTTGGTACACTTTCTAATTCCCAAACCTTTGTAAACAACGTCGTCAATTCCTTAGTCAAAAAGTCACCACCAACTTTAAAAAGAGCCAGAGGTAAGTCATCTGGGCCAGGTGATTTGTAACGCTTCAAGAGTTGGAGTTCCTTGCGGACTTCCTCCTCGTTTGGTGGATCAGTCGTCACCGGCCACGGAGGGCAGGACAGTCTGACCGGTGTTGCCGGAGCAGCAGGCCAGTTGAACTGCCCTTCGAAAAATTCTGCCCATCGTCCAAGACGTCGATGGATGTTAGTGATTGGCATCCCATCATCCTCGCAGATTGTTTCACTCACACCAGACTTCTTGCTGCCAGTGGCTCGGATGAGCTGGAAGAGCTTCCGGTAGTTACCAGATGCAGCTGCTGCTTCCAGCTCATTAGCACGCTCCGACCACCAGGCTTCTCGGTCCTTACGCAAGCTTCGCCCAATTTCCCTACGTAACATCCTTCGTTTATGGTCAAACTCACGGTCACCCGGAGTAGACCGACGGGCTTCAATGAGTTGTAAGGAACCAGAAGAAACCCAGTGCTTAAAAGCGAGACGTTTCGCAAACCCACAACTGACTGTTCCCGCCATTTTCATGGCGTCAAGCAATTGCAACCAATGCTCATCTATACTTTTCGGTGGGGTGGTAGCTAGCCTAGAGGCTAGCTCGGTTCGATACTTACTTGCAACAGAAGTTGCAACCAACTTGCTGACATCAATCCTTTGGTGGTGGTCACTTCGTTGTCCACTGAAAAGTAAGGCAAGATTGGCGCAGACCAAGGCATGGTCAGAGTCCAGATAGGTACTCCAAAAGGAGCGGCAGTCTTTTACACAACCACGCCAGCGGTAGCTGATCGCGATGTGATCAATCTGAGTCCAGGCTTGGGATGCAGAAGGAGGACGCCAGGTGGCACATCGGCGATGACTGTGCCGAAAGTTAGTGCTAGCCAGAAACAGGTTGTGGTCTGTGCAAAGTTGCAGTAGACGGTCCCGTTATCTGACCTGCGACCAACGAGTCCCCATCGGCCACCTAAACGACTCTCTTCTGTGCCTAGACGCCCGACCTGAGCATTCAAATCTCCGGCTAGTACTACAATATCTGTCGAGCGCACTTTCTGGAGAAGAACAGATAATTGGTGGTAAAACTCATCCTTGATTGCATCCGGGCTGCAATCTGTCGGGGCATAGGCAGAGATGACGAAAAGACATCGTTTCTCACGCCGATTTCTTCTCACTTTGATGGAACTTTCTAATCTACCAGCAAATAACCGACTGTTAATGGGGATCCAATCGACTAGTGCTGCCTCAGCTCTAGCGCTTAGTGCGACACCAACGCCAGCAAGACCAGACGAAGATGCCACAGGGTCCCCGGATAAGCGCACGTAAAACAAGCTTTTCGAAGCGACAGATGGAGATCGAATTTGTAGTACTTCGCCAGAGTCTTGAATACGGGTCTCGGATAGACAACAAACATCAATATTAAGACTTCCCAAAGACATAACCAGCCCTATCTGTTGTCCGACCTGCACTAGTGTGCGAACGTTGAAGGCAGCCAGTTTGAATGGTGCACGTGGTTTCAGAAAAACTGCTTCAGTTCTCGTAATCGGTGGTAACATACAATTTTCAACCGGACAGTGACTCGAGAACGTTTAGATACAGTCGAATTTCCACCAAAGACGAGCCGCTGTATAAGTATAAAAGAGGGTGAACAATGTGGAAAATAATAATAATAATAATGACAATAATGGTATTAATAATGACAATAATAGTAATAATTATTGGGATCGATTGATTATATATCGGAGCGAGGAAATTAGTTGACATAGTCATAGAGTTCATGGTTTGTGTGTGGGCTGTGATACTGCCCGGGTGCCCAAACCGAAGCAGGTGGTTATCTTAGGGGGCCACACCCCGAGCCTTTGACCTAATGGTCTAACCCACAAGGCAGTGGAGCATCGTAAGGAGATGCAATCCCATGGTATCCGGTGACCAACGATTGGTTCATACGCCATTTGTTCCCGCAGGATACTGGAGCCCATGTGCACCATTGGTTTGTGATCCGGTTAAAGCGCCGGACGTTCGCTTTTCGTCCTCTCATTTTCGTAAACAACACCCCCGCCACGAGAAGGCAATGAGTAGGACTTCCCTGGCAGAGGCTGTATACGCGCGGCCGTGTGAGAGTATTTCGAGAGAGAGAGCGGACTCTCCCCACTCTCGGCCGTACCAGGGCGTTCGGGGGCTACAATTAAACTATTCAGTAAAGATAATTCAGTATCAACAAAAGCATTCACATGAGCGGCAAACCTGTATTATCTCATTCTTTTATTTATTCATATTCTAACTAAAATGATACTACTACTACCAATCCCTGATTAGTTTATTCAAAGGCTCTCTATTAGATATTTATTTAGACAGAATATCACCTAAGTATAATTATAGTTATCGGTATAGGGTTGTGGAGATTGTTGAATTCTTATTGAGATCATGAACTGATCAATGTCAGATTACCATTTAAAACCTGAAAGCACTAGACGACCGTTTCGCCCCAATATGAGGCTCTTCAGCAGTGTGCATCCACGACCCAGCACGTGGAAATCGAATCCACGAGATTCGCTTTCATAAGAACGCTTAGACTCTATGATAAGTCATATTAATTTGAATGCTTCATTCGGTTCCTAAGCTAGCCTGGTTACCCGCAAGCTAGAACTATGCAGCGACCTGAACTCGAGAAAAAAGGCGCAAAATAAGCGAAAAACATTACTCCAAAGGTTCATTTTTGTACAGAAAAACACGGGTATCTATAGATGTTAACATTTGTTAAATCAACATCATATTTTGGCCAAATTATGCTACTGACCAATAGTAGCACTCCACGTTGACACTCTAGAAAGCTCCATCATGCTGTGATTGACTAGAACTCTTCGGCTCCTTTAGGGCCTCTTGAGGCTCCGTTGCAGTTCTCGGAAAGTCGACTCAACACTCTGGACCACTGAGCCGGTATCCATCGTGGATTTATTGAAGTAAGCCTGTTGACTTTCCTTTGGCTGCAATCGATAGACGTAGGTTTGAGTTTATTTATCTATTAAATTATTTGAACACATGATTATTGGTATAAAGGGGCACAGAATACATATGCGTGATACAAGTTACTCGATTTGTGTGTGGGCTGTGATACTGCCCGGGTGCCCAAACCGAGACAGGTGGTTTTCTTAGGAAGTCACACCCAGAGTCTTCGACCTAAAGGTCTGATCCACAAGGCAGTGGCGCAACGTAAGGAGATGCAGTACCATGGTAGCCAGTGACCAACAATAGATTGATACGCCATTTGTTTCCTTAGGATCCTGGAGCCCGAATGTACCATTGGTTTGGAAGCAGAGTTTTCCAACTCCCCTAGGTGAACTCTCCGTGTCCACCGACCCGGTTAAAGCCCTGGACATTCGATTTTCGTCTTCTCAATTTCGTAAACAAAACCCCCGCCGCGAGAAGACAGTGAGTAGGACTGTATGCACGTGGCCATGTGAGGGCATTTTGAGAGAAAGAGCGGATTCTCCCCCACCCTCGGCTGTACCAGAGCATTTTGGGGCTTGTGTCGACTCAAAGACAACAGTGCAGGTCAGATGTGTAATTGTTAAGTCCAGGACAGTAGATAGGGAATGGAAGAGAACTTAATTAGAATTTGGATTAGTAACTTTAACATGTGATAACGACGATAGGTCTCAAGCCATAACATTATTATTATTATTATTATTATTATTATTATTATTATTATTATTATTATTATTATGATTGATCTTACCGAATGTTGAAAGGTTCTCTGTGAACAGATCATTATCCAATTGATGTAGTAAACTGATACTTCTCAATAGAGTTTGTGAAAAAGCTGACCAACAGTCAAGTTTTCCATCTAATCATTAAAGAGAAAATCTGGTTAGTTTATCTCTTTTTTTAAAACGAGGCGGAAATAAATTATGTTTTCAATTGTGGACATGATAACTAATTGATGTATAACACTTACACGTGGGATTATGATATAAAATACACCAAATAATTTATTAATTGAATGATTAAGAGAGTTTTGATCAGCTTCTTGTTGTGCTGTAGAGGTACAATGCTAAAGAAATATGTGTACTGCCTTATCCAGGTGTTCATTTTTTCTGTTTAAATTCCTTTTTAGTGATCCATCAGCGCTCCTAGTAAAGAGAATGTCCCAAAAGCTATTCGATCATCACTCTCTTCTTCAGATGTAAACTAAATTGCTGGATGTACTTCAGTAAACTGCTTAAGAACCTCCTGCCGTGATGCATTATCTTTAAAGAGGATGAACGTATCATCCATATATCGACAGTAAAATGTGAATTTTTGAATGATCTTTTTGAGTGGACCATTTTCTAGTTTGGCTAGGAAAATGTCAACTAGTATAGGGCACAATGGTGAACTCATTGCAAATCCATCTGTTTGCCTATAGATTTCTCCTTTGAATTTTAAATTTACATTCATGGTCCATTTCAGTAATAACTCTTTAACGACATTGATAGGAATTGTAGTTTCGATTTCATTTTCACTCAATTGTTCACTTATATATATATCCAAAGTCATCATCTTTAGTCCTAAAGTATTTGCATTTTCTGATCTTGTCAACATGTTGGAATACATCCTTAACACTAAGTTTTACAAGCTTTTCGTAGAGAGGTTTCAATATAATTACCAACCATATAGCTATAGTATAATAAGGAGAGTTATACATATTTAAAATTGGTCTAAATGGGATCCGTGGTGTGTGTACCTTTGGCAATCGATACAATCTTGGCAAATAGGTTTCGACCAGTTTAATCATTTGTTATAAAAACGAAAAAAATAATCAGTTGATCCCTAAGCTTTTTCAAAGATCTGGTCAGTTTTTGTAACTTTGTTTGTAGTATAATTGCAAAATCTGATCAAGAAGTAGAACATTTTAAATCAACTCTATTAGATTATTGTTACCAGTATAAGAACAATAAATTTAATTATGAAAGCTATTGAATGACGTAATTTGACTATTTCACTTAAGACCTTTCGTAGTCAAATGTAATTGTCTCTGTTATCTTTATTTACAAATATTTATATTATAATTATTGTTTAATATCTGAAGGGGTTATTACTGTTATTAATATTGCTTTAGCATCATTATTATTCTTTCCAATACATGATTCGTTTACTTCACATTCATCCCACCTTATTATGTCTTACTAATCATTTTTTTTTACACAATATAGTCGGAAGATTATAAACATTTGATCGAACTGTAATTGTACTATTATTTCTTTTACCCCATCTGATCCATATTTCATTCGGATCATGGATCTAAACATTTTTACCTAACATATAAGTTGATTCAAATTAACATTCTATATGAGTCATATCAACATTAACTATTTTAAATTGACATGGTGTTGTTTTACTTGTATCTTCCCATTGTTATTTAGGACTGCAATTGATCAGTCTATTCTTGGCATATGTGTATACAGTGCGGACTGCGTCGATATAGCCTTAAGTCACAAGCTTTTTAAACAATGATGGATAATGGCTAGCAGTGGAATCCTGGACGCGCGTTTTGTCCTGTTTGGGAAGTTACAAGTAAAACAACACTAAGTGAATTCAAACTTCACCCCATTGCAAAAGTAAGTAGCTATCAGGATTCAGTAGCCAAGTGGATAACCTGATAGCGTTTAAAGCGAACGGTACTGAGTTCGATTCACGAAGTGAACATCAACTCTGGAATGCAGGTACATCCGGAACTGACAAGTTCAAAATAGGACGAAACGCGCGTGGCCACTATCCACCTTTGCTTATTAACTATTTTGTTCTGTTTTGTTTGACAAGCCTATATTCACATACTTAAACTTTAAACAATGCACTTTGCCCTTGACCTGATCATTTTCCGTATTGTTAATTTGGATTATATAATTGTAGAACCTGAAAACAATTTATCGAAAAGAATATTCTTTGTTCAAACATTAGTCTTTTATAGAAGGAGCATTAGATTTATTGACAAGTGACAACTAGCCCGAAACCTAGATGAAGTAAGGTTTCACGTTGATTACAGATAACCATTACTAATTAGAATTAACTAACATAAAAACCTTAGTTAAAAACTTTCTACTATCCCCTTCCCATTAAATAACGTCGATAAAGTACAGTGGGGTGTTGAATCATTTAACATAATACCAATATCACTAAATCAAATAATTCTAAGGACTAGGACGAGATATTCATTACACTTCAGTGACTGATTGGCGTAAACGTTTTTCACATTAAATGGCAATGATGATAGAAGGGAATGAAAATATGTTCAAAATAAATAAATATAAGTTTATCAACATTCACCTGGTTCCAAATATGTCCAAACACAAACGTGTTTACTTGCATCAACATCTTCCACCAAAGGTTCTGGACGATTACTAGTTAGTTTTGAATTTTCAATCAAAAAGTGAGTTACTAGAGATGATTCAGAATCGAACAATGAAGGGACAAACCAGGATGAATAAAATTTTAGATAACTTGATGATAATGGTGAAGAGGAGGAGTGGATTTCACATTTTGAATCATTCCATGTATAACATACTAATTTACCGCCAGTTTGACTAAGCCAAATATTAGAACCACTAAATATTATTGAAAAAAAGGAGAGAATAGAATTATATATATATATATATATATATATATATATATATATATATATATATATATTCAATGGTTGAGATCATAAGTCAATTGAAGCTAGACAACCATGGAAAACCTGGAAACACTGGATGGCCGAGGGACTCCTCGGGAGTACCACAGTAAGACGAAACGACTGTCCAGTGCTTCCAGGTATTCTATGGTGGTCTAGCTTCAATTGACTCATTATCTCAACTATTAAGAATTACTATACTATCCACAAAACCCCTTCTGATAAATATACGCATGCTTAAAACTTACCAAATTTCTGGAAGAATAATCCCTGAATGAACGGGTTGATCTATATCGATAAAAATAAGTCGATCAAATTTCAACGTTAAACTAGAATGAATATTAATTTTTATAATACAAATTTGTGGAAATGATAAGCATAATATGAAGTGAATACATCTGTTAGATAATGCTGCTGCCGCTGATGATAATGATGATGATACTGTTGGTGACAAAGATGAATTGTAATCTTGATCATTCATTTTATGTTGATTATAATCATACATTATACAACTAAACATCATATTAATTTCTTGAAAAAGATTTTCACATCTATTGTGATTATCATTACTAGTCGATGTGAAATTTTGATTCAATGTAGAACAACATTGTGACAGTTGCACTTTTAAAAGACAAATATACTTTAAAGAATTTTGATTATTTGATCTAAAAAAGAGAAAAAATAAACGACAATAGTAAGAATTTTCAAATGAAAGTGACCTATAATGGTTCTAAAATGATTGGTTGGTTTTAGAGAAGTAGTCTTTTACTTCATCAGCTGATTGGTATGATATAATGTATAACCAGAATTTAACAACAACAAAAAAACGAATTTTTTAACAGTTAAATTCATGAGACAATCTAAGCTAGACCATTATTGAAAGGCCGTCTTGTCCTAATGTCGAACTCCTCAGCAGTACGCATACACGATCCCACACGTGGGACTAGAACCCAGGACCTTCGGTCTTAAACGTGAGCGCCAAACCTCTAGACCACTGAGCCGCCATCCAACTCTCCTCATGACTAACTGCAATCGATCAGTGATCATACGCAACTTTTCATCTATTGTCTGATGTGGAAAATTGTCTTACACTCGACACAGATTGAACTCCACTGGTCACAGATTCTCAATAGAACTCCAGGAAAACCATCTTGAAGCTGATCATCAATGAGAATATGATTTTTGTTCTTGTACGAAATTCGAAATTTTAATATGTTTGTTAATTAGAATTGCGGTTTTACAAGATTAACGGATAGAACTTATGGATGATATACTAAGATAAGCTTAAAATAATCGTGACAATTTTTCACCCCATTTCTTAGACAATAACAGCAAATTAACTTTTGTGAATGGATAGTTTGTGACAAAGGAAATAATCATGATACAAAGTGTAAACAGATTTGATGTATTTTATAATTTAGTTTGCTCGTAAATCACAAAAAAGATAACGCAATATATATTTGTTCTTTGGACATAGATTATCTGTATTCTTACAACTTAATAATAACCTAAATAAATTCTTAAGAGTTCCTACACTGTATTATTATCATTATTATTATTATTATTATTATTATTATTATTATTATTATTATTATTATTATTTGAATATACAAACATTGATGCAAGCGGGCATAAAATACATATGCACCGCACAATAACAATGAAGTTATGAAAAGATCGAGAATGTAAATATAGGGCGGCTTGCTTGAGCACACAACACAAGCCAGTCCTGTACATCTGTCTTTCATACTAAGACAGCATGTCATACAGTAACCATCTCTCCGCTTATTTCAACCAGTCCCAGTGTCGGCAAATAATATACGACGTGGAAATCTCTGGGATGACATTCGTAGAACATGTCCAAGCCACCAAAGTTGATGTTTCTAGATAGTGACATCAATTGAATTATCGTCTCTGCGATCGAACACAGAATGCCAAACATCTCTTTGTATTACTAACATGGTATTGCCACCGAATGTCAGCAATCCTTTGGAGACAATGATGATGAAACATAGAGAGTCATCTAACATCTTCAACTCGGAGAGGCCAGGTTTCACAAGCATAGAGTAAGACTGCTCCCACCGGAGCTTTCCAGATTCAACTTTTTGCAGTCAGACTAACATCACGAAGGCGCCAAAGATGGTTCACTTGTACTTGATTTGACTTGATCTTGTCACTCATGCCACCACTAGCACTTAAGCAACTATCCAGATACACGAACTTCTCGACCACTTCTGTTTGCTCACCACCCAGGGTGAGTACAGGATCAGGGTCCTGCCAGTCTTGTAAAAGTACTTTGCACTTAGAAGGTGAGAAGCACATACCATACCTACGGACACTAATTACCAACTGATTAAGTGCGGGTTGCTAACCTGTAAGACAATAATACTCAATCCATGCAATCTTCACATTTTTCTTTGTTAGGTTTGGGTAATTAACGTTAAAGTTAGGGTTTTCATTACAAACTGACATCAGCTATAGAACTACAATGCTCTTTAACCAAACATATCGATGAATTTGTCAAAAAATATGCTAAAAGTGTTGTCCGATTAGCTCGTCGGCAAAATATAGTACTACCGTATTAAGATTTGTTTCAGAACTAGGGATTCAAAGTTAAGATTTAGGAACAGTGTAGATTTACCAGTCATAGGCAATCTACAGAGACAGAATCATATTTACTATACCGCTGCAAAAAAGCTTTTTTTGCTGACATTTTAATCAGTGTATAAATGTGTTTCAAATGCTTATTATACATGATATTTAAATTTCGGTTAAAAATTCAAAAGTCATGTTCTGCACCTCGATTACCTCGCCTCTGTACTATACTTTATTTGGTAAGGGTGATTCTTAAACTGATCGACCGATTTTAAAGTCACTTACTTTTCAGCTATTAAGAAGCGAATGTACAAAATCGAAAGCATTTCATAACAGAAGAAATGAAACCGGTTATATTCACTTGGTATTATTTGCTTGTATCTTCCCATTGTTATCTAGGACTGCAATTGGTCAGTCTGTTCTTGGCATATGTTTATACAGTGCGGACTGCGTCGATATTTCTTTAAAGTCACAAGCCTTATAAACAATGATGGATGGTGGCTAGCAGTGGAATTCAGGACATACGTTTCGTCCCATTTGAGACTCGTCAGTCCAAGGCAATATCGAGGCAGTCCGCATAGGATGCCTATATGCCAACAAGAGACTGATCATTCACAGTCCTAAACAGCAATCGGTAGATACCGTCAAACAATACAAAGTGAATTCAAACTTCACCCCATTACACAAGCAGGTGACAATCAAGACTCAGTAGCTAAATGGATAACCTGATAACGTTTAAAACGAACGGTACTGAGTTCGAGTTCCGAATTGAACATCATCTCTAGAATGCAGGTACACCCGGAACTGACGAGTTTAAAATAGGACGAAACGTGAGTGTTCGATTCCACTGCTAGCCACTATCCATCTTTGCTAATTATTCAGTTTAACATTCGTTTATATTGTTGACAATTTAAGTCAGTATTCATTTCAATATGTTATTTCGATTTTATTCTGCTAATTTCTATTCATTAAAGCCTCTGTAACGTATTCAATATAAAATTCATTTTTAAGTTATACCTATTTTAAGGGTGATGATTTATTATTGTAAAGAAAAACTAGGTATAAAAAGTAATATCTTTATTAAAAAACAATACATATACATTCTTTGCAATTCCAAGGGGTCAAGCTTATCTTCTTTTGGTCTTCTTAATTGTTTAGGACTAGATGAAAAGTTTTGAGAAGTATGTATTGTTCATACTCATTATGGTAATCTATGAGTTGATTAACTAATATTAAGTCTTATTTACTAATGTTACTTATATTTTGAATGGTGATGGAAATGTCAAGGAATTTCTACTTAAAAAAACCATTAAAAAAATCTACTTCAATCTTACAAATGATTTGTGTGTTTAAATAGACACATTAAGAAATTGTATAAGATGCGTCCAACTTGTACAATCCGTATGGATTGTCCAAGAGATTTAACGAACGATATTGTCATCTAATAACAGACACGCGCCCACAATTATTTACATAGAAATTAATTCTATGCTACGATGAATAAAGAAAACTCAAAAAGTAAAATGAGATATTGATTAAGGGGAGTTGTAGAAATCGTTGAATTTTAGTTTAGACTACAAACTGAACTTAAACAAACAATGACTGAAAATCGTGTAATATTAGAAAGCTGTTTCTTTCTAATATAAGCTTCCTTAATAGAACATATGAATAGCCCCGTCAAGGATCAACCTTAAGACATTCAGGCATTGCGATAAATGCTTAGTCTTTAGAATTACTGAATCGGCATCAAATATCTTACATGACTAATTACTTAAGAAAAATATTATTAAAAAACATCTAATAACTGTTAAGCAACGAAAACTGACAATATTAAAGGAAAACTAGTGACTAACTCTCATAGGACATTCCTGAAGTTCTAGTGAAAAGTTCTGACCAGTGGAATTCAACCGCATCGAGTGTAAACAAGTACCCACCGATGGCATTGAAATACAGTTGAGCAGTATCTCGAGTTGATTGACGTTAGTCATATACACTATTGGATTCAAGCTCAGTAGCCTAAACGTTAAGTGTTCGTGTGCAGGACCGAGAGTCCTGAGTTAGATCTGTTATAGAGTTGTGGTTGCGCATTGCTGAGGAGTCCCATAATAGTACAGGATAGCTGATCAGAGCTTACAACGATTGTCTAATTTAAATCGGTTTGTGATCTCAGTTAAACATATTTTAATTAGTAACATTTGTACTTACCTATATATTCTTAATTCACCAAAATATGTTAAACAAGTTATTAACAGAGGTGAAATATCAGAATCTTTGCGTCCTATTTTCATCTTTTCATCAACATTAATATTCAATATACATAAATGAATTGGCCAATCGGATAGTTTAATGCATAAGTCACATTCGTTTCTAAACCTTTTAAAATATTGTTTTAATATATGAATTTTTGGCCAAGAAGCTAATAACAATGATGAATTTGTGGAGAAATTGTCCAGAGGAATAATGATTAATAAACCTAATTTAATAGAATGTGCATCATTATTCTTCAATGTGAATGATTCATGAATATGATTATAACCGCCAAGCCATAAATTGTAATTATTGTCTGAAAAAGAAAATTTGGGTAGAACGGTCAGTAAGTTAGTCAGTTAATTAATCTATAGCCAATAACATTGCTTAGTTCAACAATCAATGATTCTATGGACTGATAGAGAGCATTAATTTGACCACCTCTAGCGTTATCCCGACCTACTCCTACACCAATAAATATCATGAATAAAGATAGGTAGAAGTTAGGCCTACATAATACATGTCTCAGACAATTCAGTTGATGATAAATCATAGTCACATCAGTTGACCTGACATTTTTGCAAAAAAAAACTACGTTTATCCTGTAAGCTAATGTTAATGTTTACACAAGGATTTAAAACCAATACATTTCTCTTTAAATATCCAATGGGTTATTCACTGAACTACTCAGTCCGGATAGTCACCAGTTTGTAGTACGGGGAATATAAATCCTTACAAATAAAAATTCCTACACACTACACAAGCTAGTAGCCATCTAGACTCAATAAATTCTTTAGTAACGCGTTCAACATCTAAAGCGAAAAGGACCGGGCGAATGCTAACATTGGGTTACAGATAAATTCAGATGATATGTCCAGGGATTCCTTTGCTAACAACATATCAAATACATTAAAACGTGTAACACAACATTAGATTAACGCGATCCGCTCACAATGTACATAAGACAACAGAGAGCATCAATTGCCTCCGTGAATATCAATAACAAGAAAATATAAACATTTATTAATATACTTCTTATGTTTATTTATTTATTTAAACACACAAACATTAGTACAAGAAGACAACAAATGTATATGTGCCATACTTCGTTATATTTATGTGAGGGATGAGATACTATCCGTGCACTCAGACCGAAGAAGATGCTTTTCTTAGGGAACCACTCCTCGAACCTTTGATCTAGAGGTTTAATCCACAAAGCAGTGGATCGACGTCAGGAGATGCAGTTCCATGGTAGCCAGTGACGAACAATAGGTTCATACTCAATTTGTGCCCTCAGGATCATGGAGCCCATGTGCACCCTTGGTTCGGAATTGTGGTTTTCCAATCTCCATAGATGGCTCTTCTGTACCCACCAACCTGGTTAAAGCACCGGACATTAGCTTTTCTCTCTCAGTTTCGTAAACAACACCTCCCTATGAGAAGGCAGTGAGTAGGACTTCCCTGGAAGTGGCTGTATACTCGTGACCATGTGAGAGCATTTGATGAAGGAGAGCGGAATCTCTCAACCTTCGGCTGTACCAAGGCATTTAGGGGCCCTTATGTTTAGCTTTTCATTACAATTAAAGTTAATGGTTCTGATACTCTATTTTTTTAATCACTCAACTGATATGAAGTTAGACTAATATACATTTACATTAAGTAGTAGTATGCTGTCCATAAAAGACTAAATGTACGTATAGGTAACTACATTCACAATTGAAGAGAAGTATTTCAAAAAAAAAATAGTTGAAAAATCATTAAAGAAAACGTGAAAAGTCTCAGCAAACATGTCATTTCATTTATATAACACTGAAGTGTACACAAAATCATTTAAACGTGAAATGACTGTACTTTCCACTGAGGTTGATTATTTTTTCTTTTTTAAAGTTAATATTACTAGTATTTCTAAGCGTGACAATTTGTCAATAATCTTTCCTTCGTTATTCATTCAAACCAACTGACAAAAGTAAAAGAATGATAACAGATTTAGAAGAAAAGAATTAACATATACCTGATAGTTATCAGAAGGGGTTTTGTGGAGATTTTAGAAATCTCAATAGTTGAAATCATGTGTCAATTGAAGCTAAACCACCATGAAAAACTTGGAAGCACTAGTGAGATGCCGTTGCCAGTGGAGTTCAATCAGGTCTGTTGTGAGATATCAGCTCACCGAAGACAATGGTGTACGGTAGCGCAATTTCGTGGATTGGTTGAAGTTAGACATTAACACCGTTGGATGCCGGCTGGCTCAGTGGTCTAATGGTTAAGCCCATGCGCGCGAAACTGGTAGGTCCTAAGTTCGAATGTTGAGGGGGGCGGAATCATGGATGCGCACTTCTGAGGAGTCTCATACTAGGACGAAACCGCAGTCCAGTGCTTCCAGGTTTTCCATGGTGGTCTAGCTTCAACTGACTCATGATTTCAACTATTGATATTCCTGATAGGTTGAGCGAGTCTAGACAAACAATGGTTAACTTCCAAACGTTAAATAGTTCATATACCCATTTAGGGTCAAAGGACAGGTAAAAATGTACTAATGAGACATGTTTTTAGAGGACATTGTTTATGTATCAACTCAATGTTCGGTTACAAGTGATTATCTGAGTCAGTAGTACAATGGTATATACACCTATGCTCGATTTCGTATTTAAACCTTTTTGCTCATTTAACTCTTCTTATTTACATTATGGGATTAGTTACGGCGGCCTGCTTGAATATCTGGGCTACCTGTTTCTGCCATCTGATTATTTCAACAAGTTATCTGTTTTTTTTATTTGTTTTAATTTATAATCATGTCCATTAATCGCATAACCTATTCTGGCGCTTTTATGAAAAGCTTACGACCTTTCGCTGCACAAGTTACGAAAAAGTACTATAAAAGACATCGTGGTGGTTGGCAATATGCGTTAAAAAGAATGAACATTAATAGTATGTCGATTCCCGAGCTTCTTAATTCTAACTGCCGGTCACTAATCAACAAAGTGGACTATCTGCAATTCCTACTTAGTCAAAATACGTATCGTAATTGTGGTGTCATCACAATTCAAGAATCTTGGTTGAATGGTTTACAGGATGACTGCCTTGTATCACTACGTGATTTTAAAATTTATCGTCAGGATCGATCGAACAATAAAAAGAGGTGTGGTGGCGGTGTAGCTACGTTTGTAAACATAAACTGGTGTCGATCTTCGTTTGTGTGTTTTAAGTTTTCAAATGACTTTATCGACTGTCTAACTCTAAGATGTCGTCCAAAACATCTAAATAAATACAAATATGTTTATGTTACCAATATCTACGTTACTCCAGATTGCACATCATCTGCACTATCTGATTTTTCTGATGAATTCACTGAGTTCGCTCTTACTGCCTTCAGTGATTCACTTTCAGTCGTATGTGGTGACTTCAATTCATGTGACTGTAGCTTCCTTACGTCACTGGGTCACCAAAATGTAGTGGATTTTCCTACCCGTTTGGATGCCTATCTAGACTTCGTCTTCATTAATGATGTGGGTATATATGCGACTCGTAAACGTGCTCCATTGTCTAGCTCAGATCACTGTATAATTCGTGTTCTACCTAAAGTATATGGAAAGCATGAGAAGAGTACACTCTTACGTCAAACCAAGAAAGTCAAATATAGGAATTACTCAGAAGAAAATATCCGAAATTTGAAAAATATGTTTCATACGACTAACTGAGAAATATTTACAGGTGACTCACTGGAAATAACTACTGATGTTATCACTTGTTACCTTAAATTCTGTTTTGATATTTGCTGTCCCACTGAAACCATTTTTGTAAGTTTTGATCGATTTACATCTACACAACTAAAACGACTACGAAGGATGAAAGAAAGAATGTACAAGGAGAAGAACTCTAATGAAGTTCGTAAGCTAAATGGTCTGATAAAGCTAGAGATCAGACGTCTCAACTGCATGTTTACTCAAAAGCTCTTATCTTGCAGAAACACTCCAAGTATGTGGAAACTCTTTAAAGAACTTACAGGCGACAGACAGTTTAGAAGCGATAACCAGCTGAATGTTAGTGACTTAAATAAGTCTTTTGTTCGTCAGTCATCTGATGTGATGCTCCCTCTATCCACGGGTTTAAAAAGTAGCTGTGTTCCTACTTTCACTGAAACTGATGTACGAGGATGTCTCCGATCGCTTAATTCATCTCGATGTTTGGGACCTGATGGTATCCCAAACATCCTTTTTAAAAAATGTGCTGACGTTCTGTGTCATCCGTTCACAACTATATTTAACAGATCCTTCTCATCTAATCTCATACCGAAAATGTGGAGAAAGATGAAGATAATTCCTGTACCCAAGAAAGCATCTGGTGATAAGAATGTAAAATTTAGACCTATTGCAATAACTTCACCCTTCCTCAAAACCATGGAAAAATTATTAATACTTCCACTTCAGCTTGCGATAAAAGAGCATACTGACCCATACCAGTTTGCATACAGGCGCAAAAGAAGCACTTTAGATGCTGTTGCAGTTCTGCACCACAACATAGTGTTCAACTTAGAAAAGGGTAAGAAGTATGTTCGTTGTGCTTTTCTGGACTATACTTCAGCTTTTGACTCTATACCAAGACAACGTTTACTTAACAAGTTAATCAGCGTCAACACTGACAGCTGGATAACCAACTGGCTATGTTCCTACCTCTCTGGAAGGGAACAGTACACTGTGTTTGGAGGAAAGTGTTCGGAGTCTCTACTGTCTCAGGAAGGTGTACCACAAGGAGCTGTTCTTTCACCTCTTCTATTCTCTTTTTTTCTGCATGACCTGCCATCTTCTACAGAAAACACTTTTGTGAAGTATGCGGATGATCTCACTGTATGTATGCCTATATCTTCCTCTTTACATCCCGTAGAAATGAATGAGTTTTTGTCTCATATTGATTGTTGGTCAGTTGGTAATGGTCTCATACTTAATCCGTCTAAATGTCAAGCTGTTAACTTTAGCATGAGACATGAACGGAATATAAACACCATTTTGAGATCCCATAATGCTTGTGCCATCGGAGACTCTTTCATAAACTCAGTGTCGAAGGTCAATTATCTTGGTGTCACCTTTTCCTCTGATCTGTCTTGGTCTTCCCACGTTTTATCGTTATCGAAGAAGGTTTTCCGTCTGACCTACTACATAAAGAGATTGCATGCTCTTGGGATTACTCGTCAATTACTCTTACAATTTGTCAATTCTTGCATTTTACCTATTATTCTTTACTGTTCTCCATTATTCTTTCCCGGGCTTTTGAGAAAAGACTTTACTGTATTGCGAAGAGTGCTGAAGGCAGTTAGCAAGATGTGTGGTGAATCTTTCGAGGCCATAATTAATATGGTTGTGGATAGACATTTAAAATCATGCAAACTCCTGGCAGGTGTTATTTTATCAGATACTAGCCATCCCCTTCACTCTTATCTTTCTCCTTGTATATCTTCTGGTAGAACGAGACGTAATTACATTAAAATCCATGCACGTAAGGAAAAGTATAAAAGTTCTATAATTCCTTACCTAGCAAATATACTATGTGACGAACAGGTTGTTAGAAATAACATAGGTAATAACTTACATTCTTAACATGTCTTTAATTTTAAAAAGTTTGCACAGTTTTTTTGGTCTTTTTTTTAAAATTTATTTTAAAAAAAAAACTTTTTTTTTTAAAAAAATTTCTTTTTGTATTTTCTACTGCCTATTTGTTCGTTTTTTTTTCAGTAAGTAACTTGTTGAAATACCCTGTGCTGAGAATTCTATATTGTACCAAAAATATAATATTGAATAAAGCCATTAATAATAATAATAATAATAGTCAAACGTAGGAACTGTAAAATAATAATAATAAATGGACCACACTATAGAGAACAGGAGTTCCTCCATTTTCTTTTTTCTCGTCTCATTAAACAATTATCATGGAAACAAACAAACAAATAAATATCAGAAGGGGTTTTGTGAATATTATAGTAATTTGAATAGTTGAAATCATGAGTCAGTTGAAGCTAGACCACCATTGAAAACCTGAAAGCACTGAACGACTATTTCGTCGTATTGTGGAACTCCTCAGCTTCAACTGACTCATGAACTCAACCATTGAAATAAATCAATCAAAATTTTTGAAATAACCATTTATCACTTACCAATTACAGCACAAGTTACAACTTTTAAAAAATCAATTGAATAAACCGATTGTATATGACTAAAACAATTATTTTGATAAATTGGTAAGGAATTTGATCTATTCTCCTTCTTCTTCCTCTTATTATTATTATTACAATGATTAGTAATAATTTCATTGGATAATGATAATAATGAAGTAGATAATTGATATGAATTAGTTAAATGTACAATTTGTTCAGCTGATGGTCGTCTATTTGAATTGGATGACCAACAATATGTCATTAAATTAATTAATGCAATAGGACAACATTTAATAAACTGTTATTTGAAGTTGTGATAAAAAAGAAAAAGAAAAAAGAGAAAATTTTGACAAAGTAAACACCCCAATCATCGTTTAAATTCATGACCAAATATTTTAATTACTTACATAATATCAGTATAGGGTTGTGGAGATTATTAGATTTTTGATTGAGATCATGAATTGATTGATGTTAGACCATCACTGAAAACATGAAAGTCGTGACCAATGAAGCTAATTCGTATCGGGTAGAGACAGGCATCTACTTCAGTACAATGAAAGTTGGTCACGCAACTTTGTGGATTGGTTGAGGTTAGACATTAACACTGTTGGATACCGACTCAGTGATCTAGAGGTTAAGCGTTCGCGTGCGAGACAGAAGGCCTTGGGTTCGAATCCCGCGAGCGGGATCATGGATGTGCACCACTGAGAAGTTCCACAATACTTACATGATACTCGAGATACTAGATGAGATCGATTATTAATTGTAACCTGTTTATGAAATAGTCTACATTAGTGTAATTAGCAGTTACATTATAACACCAACTTAAATAGACGTGAGTAAAGTCAGAATTCGAACTTGCAATCCACTGAAGTAAACATTGAGAACTTAAATAATAAATAATATTTTGTGATATCTCAATCAGTAGAAAATTGTATTTCAGATGTTTCATGACTCAATGTAAATCACTACTTTAAATTAAACAAATAACCGAGATAAAATGAACATAAGCTTAAATAGTACAAAAGAAATAAAGCAAAATATTTTTAGCAAAATCAAAATCACAACAGGTTTGAACATGTCAATGTCATGTTATTTTGTGCAAGGTCAGAACTTGAAATAATAAAACACAGTCCTCAATGTAGAGTCTTTTGAATACGAATAAAGTTCCCTAATCTCAAGGTTAAGCAATCAGTATGAGACCTAAATGCTTTGTGTCGGATTCCCAAGGAGATTGAGACCCATACTCCTGAAGATTTCTGTAGTAAGACAAAAAAGACTGTTTAGTGATTTTTGGGTGTCAATGGTTGTCTAACGAGGGTATGTCCATTACATGTAATTAAGTATTGACGAATAATCGAGCAAATTTATTGACAATATTGGATTACATTGAAAATTACAAAATATTCTATTGATATCAGATGGGTTTTGTTGATATTATAGTTGAAGCTAGACAACCATGGAAAACCTGGAAAAACAAGTCGGCCGTTTAGTCTTACTGTGGGACTACTCAGTAGTGCGCATTCATGATCCCGCCACCAGCGAGATTCAAACCCAGAACCTACTGGTTTCGCGCGCGAGCACTTAACCACTAGACCACTGAGCCGGCATCCAATGGTGTTAATGTCTAACTTCAACTAATCCACGAAATTGAGCGACACATCCACCATTATCTTCAGTGAGCTGATATCTCACAACAGACCTGGCTGAACTCCACTGGTCACTACTTCTCACTAGAACTCCAGGACATAGCTTGTGAAGCCAGTCACGAGTGAGCATATGTTGATTAATATCAGATATTCTATTGATATCACGAGTCCAGGACGTACATAGATAACGTATTTTTAGTTAAAATATATGCTGATTAGTTTAAAATAACCGAAATGTAGGAATGAACTGAAGCTTCATGCTTGTAAAGCAGCACAGAAATAATGAATCCAATATAACAAATCCAATGTTGTATATAACGTATACACAATTTGATCATTCAGATCACATCCCATTTAAAAGAACTGCACTAACCGATTTTTGAACATTAACCAATATGATGTTACAAGGAACTCAATGATTTGATGTTCAACTTATCAAATAATGTTGCTATAAGTGATTAACTGAGTTTGTTAAACTTCGTAGTTTACATCAACTATCCATCTTAGACAATTATTGAAAGCTAACAAGCACCAAACCTACAAGTTTCGTAGTGAGCGCTTAATTTGATCTTTAGTGGGGTTTTGAGAGTGCATTACTAAAGAGTCTCATACTAAAATGAAATAGATGTTCAGTGCTTTTAATGATTGTAAACTATTAAATTAATGAAATTAAATGACATTGAAAACCACTGTCAACTTATGTGAATACTCAAGAATAATAAATAACAATCGATATACATCACACTAGATGCTCAGTTATCAGAAGTGTAACGGGTTATTGAATATTGTTAAGTAACATAGATTAACATACAGAAGGAAGTGTATTAAAAAGAAAACAAGGATAGAAGATGAAAACGAACCTTACTATCATCGAGTTTTATGATTATGGATAAATACTAGGTGAAATTTTACTGTATTGTGCAGTGGTCGATCCTGTTGCTGATAAGCAAACATTTTACCTCCGAGTCATACTGAATATTTGAGTGAGAAGGATGTTTTTCACATTCTCATCCCTTAAAATAAAAATCAACAATTTGGTCAGTCCTATGTGCTTATTATTTGGCCAATATCTGATTCGCCTTCTTTCGTCTTTAATGAAGATAGTAACTGTTTAGATTGATGGATCACTAAGAAATAACAAATATCAAATTTATCTAGTTCATTGTTACTGTTGATTAAATCCAACAGACCACGTTTTTCAATGAGGTCATTAATATAAATGACTAAATACAATGCTAACGGTAAAGGTCTATGTTAAATGGTTGAATCAAATCATTACAAAACTGTGCTTAACTTAGGCTTAATATGAATTGATATTCTAGTTTCTAAAAATACCAGAATATTAAAAGGTTTTCATCGAGATATATGTCAGAATAGTAGAAGCAGTAACAATATAATTGATATTACAAATCATTCGGTATAGAAAATAGTATTCTAGGAAGAATGGATTTAGAGAAAGAGAAAGTAGAAGATCCTTGTAAGATTGAAGATCTAAGGGAAGATACATAAATAATGCAAGTGATTCACTTCAACCGATTTTTATGAATGTTACCTAACATATTTAACCAACGGTTACCATAATCGCATCAACCTTGCATCACATAGTCTACACTTATGAAGACAAATCAGATGGTTCAACGGTCTGTGACTTTATGAACTGATACCACATCTTGAATTAGGCGCTACTCTTGAAGAAAACTAATCGAAATTCGAACTTATATTATTCAGTGTCAGACTGAAAGATATTACTGATGGACTGATTCGGATCATTCACGAAATCAAAAGAAAAATTTAATTCAATATAAAAAAAACATACATGTTGTGGAATATCAGGACGTACACCTGAAATAACTTGTTGAGCTAAACGATAAAATGACGATGATGACTTTTTGTACGGTTGTTCTAATTGGATCATTTCACATAATAAAATTCCCATAGCATAAATATCAATCTATATAGAGTAAAATAAAGGGGAACAAAAACAAGAGAGTAATTATTAAAAGAAAAAATCTGACGGTAGGGATATATTTTGAAGGCAATTTGCAACAATATGCAACAGTGTCTTAGGTTTCTGACTGATGTGAATGTGAAGGCAATGAGAGACTGTAAAAACAGTTATAAATTTATGAATATATTTAATGCACATTCGAATAACGGATTTATATGTCGCTAGTATACACACTGGTTAGCGTTTTTTTTAGCGAGTTAGTTTTCTACGGGATGTGATCGATAACCCCATGCCCAACCCTCCTCCTTTATCCGGGCTTGTGACCGGCAGTAGCCCCTGGAGGGACTCCAGGTGGAGTACACACTATCACAATGCATTCAGTTAGCCAGTTGCAGCGTATAACGTTGTACGTATGTACATCGGTTCAAGTTGTCATACTATATTAGCATAAAGAGACGAGATTGTCAGGTCAAATCTCAGAGTTTATACAGAATTCAGAAAGCTCAGAATTCGGAGGAAAACAAACAATGAGTACATCTGCGCCAGTGCAAACGATTTTCAGTCATGTCATTGGAAGTATTTAAACATTGGTTACGATGGTTACTGTTGGGATATTCAGAAAAATATCCCAAAAACAATTATCCGGTTAAGTCTAATGCTACCCTTGAACGTTAAATGGTGTCATTTTCCTATTGGACGTTTCCCTACTAATCAATATTTATTTCGCGTGTCATTTCCCCATTGGTCAATATTATTTCACGTGTTATCTTTCTGTTGGTCAATATTTATAGTAATCCTAACTGTATAAATATGCATTTGTTTGTAAATCATGATTCGGCTTCTGACCCCATAAACAATTTTTCATCTACGGTTCGTGTTCTGATATATTGGAGATTGGGAATAGTATTGGGGTCAAACTGGGATATCTGAAGCTAGTCAATCGGTAGAAATTAGAGTAGTCACCTCGCGATACACAATAATTTGGCGACGGAGATTCAGCAAAGAATTTGGTGATTAACCATGGATCCAGCCAAACTAGAAAAATTGTTCGAACAGCAGTTGAAGCTGATGGAGATGATTGCTCACACGCACATATCTTCTCGAGTTCCAACTACACCGACAATTCCTGAATCAGTTGATGGTATTACCAGTGGTATTTCAGAATTCCTTTATGATCCTGATGCCAACATTACATTTGATACCTGGTTCAGACGCTATGAAGACCTTTTCAAAGTTGACTTTGCTGACAGAGATGATGCGTGGAAGGTGCGTCTCCTGCTTCGTAAACTTGGTCCATCCGAGCTGGATAAGTATTGCAACTTTATTCTACCGCAGAACCCACGTGACCGTTCATTCGACGCCACTATTCAGTCCCTTAGCCAACTTTTTGGTGATCATCACTCACTCTTCAGTACTCGATATCGCTGCTTAAAACTGATCATGAATGAGTCCGATGACTTCCTGACCCACGTCGGCGTTGTTAACCGTGAGTGCGAACGATTCAAGCTCAGATCCCTCACTGAAGACCAATTCAAGTCCCTAATACTCATATGCAGTCTTCAGTCACCCAAATTCTCCGACATCAGAACTCGTTTGCTTAACCGCCTTGAACAAGATCCAACACTGACACTCAATGCGATCATAGACGAGTACCAGCGCATCATCAATCTGCAGCGTGACACCACTTTGGTTCAATCTGGTGGCCAGGGTGGTTCCGAAGTTCATGCTGTTCAGCACCAAAAAAAATCTTCGAGATCGACGACCTCGAGTCTTTCGAACGCCAGTGCTGTTTCTGTCCCTAATCACTCTAAACCGGCTCAGAAGAAGCCCCCCTCTCCATGTTGGCATTGTGGAGCCTGGCATTATGTGCAGTTTTGTCCATTCAAACAGCATGTGTGCGATCGCTGTCAGAAAGTTGGTCACAAAAGCGGCTTTTGCAAATCCAACCGATCCAATAACCGTCGAAATGCACAGACGCAGCGTCGTTTTCACAAAAAGCCGATCACCTCATCAAGGAGTTTAGCAGCAGTCTTCCATACTCATGCCGCGACTCGACGCAAATTTCTGACCCTCTCAATCAATGGTCAGCCAGTTCGTTTGCAGTTGGACACTGCATCAGATATCACCATTCTGTCGAAAAAGACTTGGCGAACCTTGGGTCAACCTCCCATCAAACCATCCTCTCAGACAGCCGTCAGTGCCTGTGGGGGTCATCTCCGCCTTCATGGTGAACTTTGTTGCTGCATTTCATTCAGAGGTACAACCTTCAATGGGACATGCTACATCACCAATTCCCCGCTCAATCTTTTAGGTTTAGATTGGTTCGAAGAACTTGGTCTCGCTGATCTTCCTATTAACGCTATCTGCAATCAAGTCCAAACTACTGTATCGACACAACAGCATGCTGAAGACCTTCGAAAAAGATTTATTGAACTATTTCAGCCTGGTCTTGGACTTTGTACTACAACTGAAGCTGTTTTAAGACTGCAGCCAGAAGCTACGCCAGTTTTTCGTCCAAAGCGTCCAGTCCCATACGCATCTTTACCCCTGGTTGACGCTGAACTTCAACGTTTAGAAACTGAGGGTGTTCTGGTACCTGTTTCTTATTCATCTTGGGCTGCACCAATTGTGGTTGTAAAAAAATCTAATGGTTCCATACGCATCTGTGCAGACTTTTCCACAGGACTCAACGCGGCTCTACAACAGCATCACTACCCGCTGCCGATCCCAGATGACTTATTTACTATTTTAAATGGTGGTACCTATTTTGCTAAGCTGGATCTGGCAGATGCTTACCTTCAAATTCCAGTCGCTCTAGAATCCAGAGAGTTGTTGACAATCAACACTCACCGAGGACTTTTTCAGTATACCCGGTTACCCTTTGGTATCAAAACTGCTCCAGCGATCTTCCAGCAGATCATGGACACTATTCTAGCAGATGTTCCTGGTGTTGCTACGTACCTTGACGATGTCCTCATTGTCGGCGCAACTGCTGATGAATTGAATACCAGAACTCACTTAGTTCTGAAACGCCTCCAGGATAATGGTTTCCGCCTTCGCCCAGAAAAATGCCATTTCTTCTTACGTTTCGTTAAGTACCTGGGGTTTATTTTTGATGCATCCGGACGACATCCTGATCCTCAAAATACTTACGCAATCCAACAAATGCCTGCTCCCACTGATGTCTCCTCACTGCGATCATTTTTGGGAATGATTAGCTACTATTCAGCATTTCTTCCATCACTGCATGACGTACGATATCCACTGAATCGTCTGCTAGAAAAGAATGCTACTTGGAATTGGTCACCGCAATGTGAGTCAGCCTTTTCAAAACTTAAAGCCATGTTAAGTTCCAATCTTCTGCTAACCCACTACAATCCGAAACTACCCATTGTGGTTGCTGCTGACGCTTCAACACATGGACTGGGTGCCGTACTCTCACATGTCTTTCCCGATGGGTCAGAGAAAGCGGTGATGCATGCTTCGAGAACACTAACACCTGCTGAGAAACGCTACGGCCAGATAGAGAAGGAAGCGTTAGCCCTAATTTTTGCTGTCCGGCGATTCCACAAATTCATTTACGGACGCCGTTTCACCTTGCTCACAGACCACAAGCCCTTGTTATCAATCTTTGGATCAAAGAAAGGCATTCCTGCCCATTCTGCTAATCGTCTTCAACGTTGGGCGTTGGCGTTATTGGGGTACGACTTCGACATCCAGTATCGACATTCCGAAGATTTTGGTCAAGCGGATGCACTGTCCAGACTTATCAGTAACCATTCTACTACTGATGAGGACACACTCATAGCCATAGTATCAACCGAAGAGGATTCCGGTGCTACAGTATTAGCGAATGCCATTCGAGCAATGCCTGTTACCGCTGAAGATGTTCGGGAAGCTACCAGAGAGGACCCGATTATCCAAAAAGCGATCACCTATGTTCAGAGTAGATGGCCAGTTAAGCAGCTGAGTGGTGATATGCAACAGCTAGCGAATCGTCGCAGTGCTCTCTGTATTGTTAACGATTGTCTGATGTTCGGTGATCGCGTAGTAATTCCAACAACCCTACGTTCCAAGATCCTACACCAATTCCACTCTGGACACCCAGGGATAAACCGTATGAAATCCATCGCTCGCAGTTATGCATATTGGCCGAATATGGACAAGCAGATTGTCGACTTCGTCAAAAGATGCTCGCATTGTCAAAGAGCTGCGAAAAATCCTCCTAAGTTGCCTCCAGTACCCTGGCCAAAGTCGGAAAAACCCTGGTCGCGAGTGCATATTGACTTCATCGGACCCCTAGATGGTACCACATATCTGACACTGGTTGACTCCTACTCCAAATGGCCGGAGATATTGCCAATTGCGCCACCCTCTACAACTCGAACCATCAAACTCCTTAATCGGATCTTCGCTCAGCATGGTCTTCCAGAAACAATAGTAACAGACAATGGTTCACAATTCACATCTAGCCAATTCCGAGAATTTTGCCTGCAAAATTCGATCAACCATGTCCGTTCTCCGCCATATCACCCGCAATCTAATGGACAAGCTGAAAGGTTCGTTGATACATTTAAACGAGCTATGCTTAAATCACGAGGGGAGGGGACCACAGAAGATAGCATAGAACGATTCCTAGTTGCGTACCGGACGACCCCGCATGACTTATTGCCAAACTCCAAATCCCCTGCTGAGATGCTTATGGGGCGAAAGCTACGGACAGTTCATTGTGCGATGAAACCTAAGCAAGTGGCGCAACAAAAACCCCAGATGAAGAATACTCGAATTCCCTACGAAGTTGGTACAAAAGTGTACGCGCGAGACTATAGACACGGATGTGATAGATGGGTAGAGGGTGAAATCACAAAGAAACATGGGGACGTCATGTATGATGTCAAAGTGAACCAAGAAATCTGGACCAGGCACCACAATCAAGTCAGGCCAAGGGAAGCGAAGGAGAAAGAAACAATTACAAAAAGCGTTCCACTCGACTTGCTGTTGGACACGTTTCAACTTCCGCCAATACCTCCAACAGAGACGACTAAGTCATCTACTCAAGTAGAACATCCTTCTGGTTCTGTGTGGTTGCCTCGGAGGTCGGATCGCAAAAGAAGACACCCAAAGAAACTTCAAGTAAATCCTCGATTACGTCGCTATTAACTTTTCCAAGGGGAGGTGTTGGGATATTCAGAAAAATATCCCAAAAACAATTATCCGGTTAAGTCTAATGCTACCCTTGAACGTTAAATGGTGTCATTTTCCTATTGGACGTTTCCCTACTAATCAATATTTATTTCGCGTGTCATTTCCCCATTGGTCAATATTATTTCACGTGTTATCTTTCTGTTGGTCAATATTTATAGTAATCCTAACTGTATAAATATGCATTTGTTTGTAAATCATGATTCGGCTTCTGACCCCATAAACAATTTTTCATCTACGGTTCGTGTTCTGATATATTGGAGATTGGGAATAGTATTGGGGTCAAACTGGGATATCTGAAGCTAGTCAATCGGTAGAAATTAGAGTAGTCACCTCGCGATACACAATAGTTACATGGACCCCAACCATGCAGTCAACACCTATGATCATGGCACAGTCAAACTGTAAATAAATTCATGGGCTGACACAATCATTTAGTTTGGCCGCCCCTAGCTTTCTTTTAGTCTATTCCTACAACAGATAACATCGCCCATCCAGCAAGGTGGTGGTTGGGTATACGTAGAAAAGGAATAGAGATAATTGGTACGAAAAGTTAAAAGGTAATGGTTCCAAAAGCATATCCGTAATCCTGAGGGGAAAAAGGCTCTCTGTGAGATTAAAACCCTTGTCATCCAGCTGGACAGTTTGAGATGTTATCACTGTGCTGTTTTCGAGCTGCGACAAATCTTCAGAAGGAAATATGTATAATCTGAAGAGTAACTAATTTTTTGAGATGAATTTTAGATTCTTTTGTACTGTATTTTGAACTTCACTTCCCACTTCTAACATGTTATAGGGAGGCCCTTACCTTTTATATGTCTATTTGAATTACTAGGTTGGAAAGGTGTAACTAATGTTTTGACGAAAACTCATGTTATAATAAGTATGAATGAAGTATAATGAAAGGAAATGTATAAATATATATCATTAAGAAAATTTTCGCGTTTTTTTTCTTTAAACAAACCTTTGAAGTATATGTTTGTTCACCAATATAGTCTAAAATTTCAGGGGCCATATAACCAGGTGTACCAACATATCCTCTACATCCATTACCATCTTCATCATCGTCACGTACACTCATGAATCGACTTACACCATAATCAGTTAGTACAATATGTACTTCAGATGGATTCTGATCATTTGATTCCGATATTGATGATGTCGTCATCATCATCATCATTGTAGAAGGTGATGGTATTGACCAAATTAATATATTTTCTGATTTTACATCACGATGAACAATAGATAAAGAGTGAAGATATGCAAGTCCTTGAGCTATCTAAAATATTCATAATTCAAAAAAAGTAAAGAATTACTAACTAATGTAATTTGACTCAATCATTCAAGTATTGAACTATAAAATAATGAAAGTTTCCCAAAAAAATTCCAACTGTTTTAATCTGTGTAGCCTAATAAACGAATGTGATAAATATAAATTGGAAAAACAAATAAAACAGTTACCATGTTTAATTTTGTATAATAATAATGTATTATTTTCATTAATTGTTCTTTACGTTATGTATTTATTGTGTATAATATACTTTCAGAATGTAAATACAAATTTCTGATCAAATTTTATTCAATTTTTCAATAAAGTTAAAAGTAATAAGATTTCTTTATTGTGAAGGAAAAAAAAGAAGAAAAAAGAAAGATATTATAAACAAAGATGGATAGTGACTATGAGTGGAATCCAAGACGCGCGTTTCGTTTTATTTGGGACTCGTAAGCTGGATGTACCTGCATCTCAAAGTTGATGTTCGCTCTGGGAGTCGGAACCAGTACCGTTCGCTTCAAACACCATCGCGGTGGATTCCATTGCTAGGCACTATCCATCTTTGCTTATAATGCTTGTAAATTAAAGCATTATCAAGGCAATACGCACAGTATGCACAAATGCCAATAAGAGGCTGATCAATTTCAGTCCTAAATAACAATGGGAAGATTCAAGTAAAACATTACCAAATAAAAGAAAAATATTTTTTAAAATTTCCATAGTATCTAACAGTGAAATCTAAGAATCATATGTCATTCTATTTAAAAGTGTTTATTTGAAAGTACTTGGACTATTTTACTTATCTTCATAATGAAATTAAAACTGATTACAGTGTATATATAACCCAAAAGAGACTGATCTATTTTAGTAAATAACATTAACAATGGGAAAGTAAAAAAATCCATTAAAAATAAAATTAAAATGTATCCTCAAAGGTCAAGACCATGAGTCAGTTGAAGCTAGACCACCATGAAAAATCTGAAAGCACTGGACGGCCGTTACGTCCTATCGTGGGACTCCTCAGCAGTGCGCATCCACGACCTCGCCTCCTGCGAGATTTGAACCTAGGACCTAATGATCTCGCGCGCGAGCACTTAACCACTAGATCACTGAGCCGGCATCCGACGGTGTTAATGTCTAACTTCAACTAATCCACGAAAATATATCCGCACAAAAAGTAATGAGAATTTGAAACATTCCATTTCACAATAGAAGAATGAGAAGTAGATTTTCTTTTAAAAACTTTTATTTATGAAAGAGAAAAGGAGTTGACTTCAATTATGAAAGTCTAGAAATGAAAACAAAAGTCTTGATTCATTTATCTCAACCATAACCAATTATAAACCAAGCAAGATATTTAACTAAACAAATGTTAGTTTCAAATTAGCATACAAATGTGAGACTATAGACAATAAAAATGATGAGTATGAACAGATTATACCATGTATATGTGTATACAACGGCGCAGGTGCATCCACTCTTTGTGTTCGCCCAAATTCTAATCTTCTGAATTCTTCATGTCCTTTTTCTTTTCTCTTTCCAAATTTATTTCACTAGACTATACTCCATGAATAAATCTCCAAAGCCTAATCTTTCCGATTACTGCTTATACTTTTACTACCTCTACCAATATGGGATTTGAATCGACAATTGTATCTCTGTGCTAATGTGATATGGCAACTCGAACTGATGTACGTACGTACGATGTTGACTGATTGACTGTATACATGATCGTTGATCATTTATGCTTAACTGAAACACTTGATTGATCGAATATTAACTTTGGTGACTTCATTATAAGTGAATGAGATGAAATAAATGAAAACATAAACTTGTACACATCATCAATAGAAAGTGATATACCTGGAAGCAGAAGGTTAAGAAGATCGAAGAAAGGAGAAAAAGAATAGAGAATGATTGCTGTGGAAATAAAGGAACAGTCAAGTTTGAGACAATTGATTGACATTTTGCAAATAAAGTATTTATTGTATGGTTCTTAGATTTTACTAATATGTTCTGTAATTTTGTATTCAAATACATTCTATTGTCCCCGCTTGTGTTCTCCTTCACTACACCAGTAGTTCATATAATCAGTCAGATAAGAACAACATAGAATTTCATATACATATATATGCACAACAGTTCAAGTTGCTACGTTATATCATTACATTGAGATAAATTAGTCAAAACAAATTACATGGACCTCAAAAAGTTTTTGAATCGATTCAATAATTGTCATCATTCAATTCACATTAGAAGTAGGCATTTTACTTTCTTGATATACGGTTGAAAAGAAGGTCAGATGGTTCTTTACAGAGATCTATATGTAGAAAACCAACCTGGGACGGTCAGTATACGTATTTCCATAGCTGGGTCCCATTGAATAGAAAGAGAAACTTAATTCACTCTTTATCCTAAAGTATTAGGCGAATATGTTGGAATAACGCAATAGATGACGAACTACTATAACTTTGGCAAATATTCGTCAGAAATGATTATCTACCTGGATTTTTCGATTGGAACTTAACACCAAGACAACATACTAAAAAAGCACCAACAATTCGGAAGAAAACGTCTTATGAATATCAGATTTAAAAGTAATGCCGTCGAACTCTTGAATTAACGGATTTCAAAATCGATGAATAAAACCTATTGAGCTAAGCTCCGTATTGTTTTATCAACCCAGCTTACCATTCACGGATGTGTTAAGGATAAACTTCCAGTTTGAACCATATCGATGTGCATCTATAAATTTACTTGTTGCTATGGGGCAGATTATATCCGCCGCACAAAGCGAACACTTTCCAAACGCATCTCAGAACATTACCCAGCGTGGCTTTTAAAAAGAGAATGCAAAGCAGTTACCAGTTCAATACGGCAACATCTGATGCACTCTGGACACATCTCTTCGAAGAAATCTTCCTTTGAAATAATCTACACAATAAAGAAAACTGGATCAAAAGGGGATCTAACCAAAAAGTACACTGCTGAGGCGTTGGCCATCCACCATTTCATGCCCGAACTCAGCGTGCAAACACAATACGTCCAACTTCTCATTACTTTTTCTACCTTGGTTCCCTTCTGTAGTTGTTAGGTCCCGATAGGCATAAAGAATGATAACTTTTGGGATCCATTTATGGACCAATACTATGTGTATATTTTCATTGTATAACTGTTAAATAAGTAAACTGTTCATATTCATGTCCGTCTTATTATGAGTTTTATTTTGACCTATAATTTATTATTATACGATTTACCATTCTTGAATTATACCCTGTCTATCAATTACTATCTCCCCCATTCACAGCCACATTTGGCTCAATCTTGTATAAATGTTGTTTCCTATTTTATGGTACGATGTGGTCTGGTATATAAACCCAATATGTTTGAAATAAATGATTCATATTGCAGAGGCTGAGATTAATGTTCTGGACTTAACAGGCAGGGCTACGCAGGGAGTACGATCGATAAGGACTCTAGACTGCTCGTATGGGTTTTATGAGTCATTGATCCGATCGATGATTCACTGAGCTCTAATTGGCGGTATCATTACGTTATACATTAACAGGGCACCCAGGCCACAAGTTATAACAGTAGTATATTTTGGTTTTATTTTTCTTAGAATTCGTATTTTTTAATTTTAAACCACAATCAGTTATTAGTATTAGATTGACATTAATTGCACTATGGTTGTTCAACAATTCGATACAATAACAATAAGGATAGGAGAATATAGAACTCATCTTAACGACTTTCAAACTATCTACAAGTTGAACTATGCAAACAACCAATTATTATCATTCTCACCCACATATCCGAAAACAAAAAGTGAATAGATCTACGGTATAAAGAAAAATCTTAACTGTTATTCATAACAATCCTATTAATATCAACCCATTAGTTTGAACGTAATGACACAATTCAGTTAACTAGTCAAGAACCTCATGGACTGATATCATATTTTGATTTAACTTCCTTTAGATATATTTTTCTTACAATCTATCCAATTATATTACTGAATGCACAAAAATAGACTGATGATTTGCATATTAAACATTAAAAAAATGAGATCAAGAACAAAGATTGTTGCAGAATAATCTATGAATTCATTTTATTTCGTTAGGTTCTCATCAGCTGCTTACAACCTAAAATATTTAAAATTCAACATTCTTACAGATATTGACACATATTGACATAAGAGGGTGATTAAGGATGAATAAATGTAACATGATGTAGCAAAGATTTCGTTAGAGTTAATGAGGTCATAAAATGTTTTCTTTCGAATATATAGAGTTTGGGAGGGAAGGTTCCAGAACATTGAAATAGTGATTAGAAATCATGGGATTAAAACACATTAGACGATTATGTAATGAAGTAACTGAAGATAGATTAATGATAATAAAGAAAGATATGAATTGAAATTGGTCAGTTATGAATGATGTAATTATAAAATTCAGAAAGAGTTGGAATGACGTAATAAATAAGGGGAAGGGGTAATGTTACCAGGGCAAAGAAAGATTTATTACCGTTTTTTTGTATACAAAGATCTGGTTTTAAACGTTTGATTGCTATCGCTTCGGCAAATTTCAAAAGGTTTGAATGTGATTGTTTGTTGATCACCTTGAAGGACTTCAGTAAATCGACTTCGTGTCCTATGTCAAGGAGATGTTTTGCGATAGCGCTGCTGAATGCTTTTACTTCATTTGATCTCAAACCCTTCGGAATATGTTATTTGAATCGAACGTAGGCTCTTCTTTCTGTTCTACCAATGTAACTGCTTTGGTAGATACATGTAAATCTGTATACATAGTTGGTGGTAACATGAAAGGGATACCTGTCGATCTTTGTTTGTGTCAAAAAACATGTTGTTTTGGACAGGACAATCAATTTAGCTGCAGGATATGATTTTGTCAATGCAGTTTTTAGTCTCATATTGATTGACCCTGTATCTATCTAGTCAACAGTTTGAAACTGTATACCATTATGATCACAATAATAAAATAAACATAAATAACAAGAAATCAACTCCAAAAAACAAACGAAAAAAAAAGAAAATCTTACCTGATTAATGATTAACATCATAGTGATTGGATGTAATGGATGATTAATAAATAATTCATTATAATTTATTGTTATAAATGATGTATTCATTGTTGCCTTTAATATATCTTGATATAATAGAAATAATGAATTGAAATAATCCGATAAATTACCTAATGGTAATAATGGCATTATAAATCCAATAGGATTAGGATAAATAATTCCATAAAAAATAAGTAAATTATTATTATTATCAATATTATTAAAATCTTTTAATTTATTCTTTTGTAAACATTTATTAAAACAACTTTGATTAGATCGTTTCTCTTGTAAACTATACCTATTACATAATCTGTTAGTATGTCTACTTTTATGATATAATAATGATGATAAAGATGATGATGATGATGATGGTGACCATGATGATGATGATGATGATGATGATGATGATGGAAAAGAATATTGATTAGAATACAATGAATTTCTTGTAATTGATAATAGAATATTTAATTCAGCTCGAATTTCCTATATGAAGATTGAAATAAAAGAAAAAGAAGAAGCGTATACTTTGAAAATTAGAATACGTCAAAACAATGTTTTTTAATTGAGCATTTTAAGTAATTAAAAATAAATAAATTATAAATTTATTTTAATAGTTGAGATCACAGGAGTCAATTAAAGTTAGAGGACTATGTAAAACCTGGAAGTACTGGATGGTCGTTTCCAGACCGATAGATCTTAGGTTCGAATATCATAAGGCGGGATCTTGGATGTGAACTGCTGAGGAGTTCAACAATAGGACGAAATGGCCGTTCAGTACTTCCGGGTTTTCTATAGTGGTCTAGCCTTAATTGAATTATGGTTTCAATAATTGAAATTATCATAATATTTACAAAAACCCCAGTGATCAATCAATTCTGATTACATCTCAGTCCTACATGAGGTCGATCGCGGCCCGAATAGCTCAGTGGTAACGTCTCTGACTGTGAAGCTGGGTGACACGGGATCAAATCCGTCAGGGAGCATCAGTTCCCTCAGGATTACAGGTACACCTTGCCGACGAGTGCCATGTAGCACGAAACCCAGGTCCACGGTTTCCTGTTGACTACCTCTAACCACCATCTAATCTCAACATAATGTACAATGTCGAGTCACCTAGACTGGTGGCCACATTGCAACTCGGTCGATAGCATCCAATCTGCACTCAATCAATCAGCTACAACGTAGGACCAGGCATATATATACATCGGTCCAAGTTGCCATAACTCATTAACACAGCAAGGTGAACACCGGATTCATAAAAGTAGTTAATTCAGAGGTGGTAATATATAAAAAAAGCTTGCATATGAGGATATAGTACAGGAAGAAAGAATTAGTTCACAGAAAGAAAGATATGAAGCGATTTTAATCTCTTAGTTTAAGGGAAGACAAAGAGTGTATACACCGACGCCATTGTGATCGATTCTGAGTCATGTCACCATGATTCTCCGACCATTGGTTATGATAACAAACGGACCCCAACCAAGCAGTCCGCATCTACCAACATGGGTCAGACTAGAAGTTAGTGACTTCAAGCACTGATGCCACGTTTTGGTTTGGCCACCCCCAACTTTATCCCAACCATCCCGAACACCGGTTAGCATTGCATGTCACGGTAATCGGTGTTCAGGCATACGTAACACGTGGCCCAACCATCTCAGTCGATGAAGATTCACAACCTCATCAACTGATTTATCATCATTCCCTAATACCCTGCGTCTAACCTCACTATTACTTACCCGGTTATCCCAGCAGACGCTAGCAATATTTCTAAGGCATCTGTGGTCAAATACTAGAAGCTTACGAGTGTCTTCTACTCTTAGTGGCCATGTTTCGCTGCCGTAAAGTAAAACAGAACGGACTGTCGCGCAGTATACTCGTCCTCTTATTGATAGATGGATATCTCGCCTTCGCCACAGGTGACGTAAGTTGGCAAAAGCCAAACGAGCTTTTCGAATCCGTGCTGAGATTTCGTCCGATACCAACCCATTAGGGCTGATCAGACTTCCAAGATAAGTGAAGTTGTCAACGCGTTCGACTACTTCACTCCCTATCCTTAGTGCAGGTGTTAACGCAGACCAGTCCTGAAGCAACAACTTGCATTTAGAGGGGGAGAAGCGCATTCCAAACATCCTGGCATTATTGCTCAGTGCTATCAAAAGACTGCATTTTATCAACGTCTTCACCAAACAGGACTATGTCATCTGCGTATTCTAAGTCGATAAGTGGACCTCCTGGAAAGAGATCAATACCCGAGAACTCAGTCGACGAGAATGTTATTTCCATTAGTATGTCTATGATGAAGTTAAACAAAAATGGAGAAAGTGGACAGCCTTGACGGACACCACTTGAGGTTGCAAAAGCAGATGAAAGTTCGCCATAAGCTCTGACTCGACTGGTAGTGTTCGAGTAGAGCCCTCACAAGGTTTATATACTTCTGAGGTACGCCTTTCAATGACAGACACTGCCACAGAATCTCGCGGTCTACCGAGTCAAATGCTGCTTTTAAGTCAAGAAAGACCACCATTGTCGGACGCCGATAAGTATGACTGTGTTCTAGAACCTGACGAATGGTGAATATGTGATCGATACAGCCACAATCAGGTCTGAAGCCAGCTTGATTCTCTCGTGGTTGCAGTTCATGAGTCTTAGTTAGGCGTTTGATAATTATGGAAGCTAGTATTTTAGATGCTAAGTTAGTTAAACTAATCCCCCTATGAATGTCACAGGAAGATTTTGACACCTTCTTATATAAACTGTCTGCATGTCGATATCCAAGTTAGGCTCTTTAATATATATGTTATGATAGTTCTATTGTATGAAACTGAAACATGGAGAACTTTCATAACCATCATCGAGAAGGTACAAGTATTTGACATTGTCACCAACAGCGTTCCAACAATCATTATAAACGTCTGGACTGGGAGCAGATGAGAATGTCTTCTTTTTCCAAAATAGTCTGACTTACACTTGACTTATTAATTTGTTTCTTTTATTAGGCTGTAGAGCTGCTTTGTGTTCCCTATAGCCGCCGCCTTTTCCATCTCTTTTGCTTTCGTTGCCCACAACTGCTCACGGTCGTTCCTTATACTTTTGCTTAACCTATGTCTGATTTGTTTACGCTCTTCATTGTGTTCAGAACCTGATGGGATGGGTTTACGAGAATCCATTAGTGCAATGTACCCTGAAGAAATCCACTGGTTCTTTGTAACCCTGCGGTTTAAATCACTGATAGGTGTCACTGATGTTTCCACAGCTGCTTGTATATCTTCCCATGCAACATCTGGATCAGCCTCGTTTTCAGAACTACCTAAGTGTGACCTCAGTTGTTCCTGGAACCTACTTTTGGTTTTCTCGTAACTCAATTCAATTTTAGTGGGTCTTTTTAGTTTAGCTTTTTTGCGTCCAGTGAGGCGCAAGCAGATGCGTGCCCGTATTAGGGCATGGTCGGAGTCTAAGCAGGTACTCCAGAATGAGAGACATCTCAATAGTGTGAACTCACAAGTGCCCTGACGATCTATATGAGATCTTTGAAATCCTCAAATGAGCCCTTATCATTTAAATCAGTCAGCCTGTATTAAATGGTTTACATTTTTAGATCCCATTAATTCACTGTCCAAGTTCATCTAATAGTCACATAATATTGAAATTGATGAGTATGAGAGCAAACGTTCATTTAGAACCATATAGGCCATTCTTGTTTTTACTATGAATAAAATAAATTTTATAAACATTAAAAGTGATGTAATAACGTAAGTAATTAGCCTGTCGTTCAATGTTATTGTTTTGTGAATGTTCAAAGGACAGAAAAGTTCGTTTTTTCAACTAAAAAAAGGTCAAATGCCATAAAACCAAACAAATACATTTAGTTAATATCAATAATAGAAAATGAGTAAAATTCTTAAATGTACAACTATGACCAGAGAGGATAGTACGATATTTTCTTTTACATTAGTTGTTGTTTTAGAGAATTTACCATACGACAATCAATTCTATAACGTCTTGATTCCTTTATGATTATACCAAACATTGTCTTCATTGATTCATATCACAAACTGGAATAAAGAGTCAAAAGCTACTCCACGTACGACTACAGTGATAAGAAAAGTTTGTATTTAATTCAGACTCATAGTTTTAAATCTGGTCTATAGGATACTAAAGAATATTGAACTTAACTTTTATTATGGCCCATAAGTTTATCATGCTTCATATTGGCTAAAAATCTGATGTCAATATTTCAATCAGACTGTTAACAATATAGTAATACAACCGAAAAGTATCTGAAGACCAGAGGAACAATTTCTTAGATTGATATATTCATCGTTTTCATAGGTAAATCATAGAAAGCACCCGTGAGCTATGCTTCTTGATAATAGAATCATTAACAGTTACATGTATTTCATCCAAAACTCCATGCCAAGTTTATATAACTATATAGTGTTATAAATTGCCGTCATTTTATTCATATCTTTCGATACGACAGAAAGATAAATCATTAAAGAATATTTCTTAATAAGCGTTTTTATTTCTCAACAGTACATTAAGTGGAAAATAACCGACTATATCGAGTAGAAATGAATAGAAATCAGATAACTGGGTAAATGTATTTGTACTCCTGAGATAAATATTTGGTATACGATCTAAACAGATTTCAATCCAAATTCACTTGGTGTTGTTTTACCCTGGGAGGTAGGCACATTCAGCTGACGAGTCCCAAATAAGACGAAACGCGCGTCCTAGATTTCACTGATGGCCGCTATCCATCTTTGCTCAGATTTCAATCCATTTCACGAATCGCATTCACAAAATCTATACTTGGACAAACGCTAGCTAAAGAAAATAGGTTTCGATTGTACACATCAATCAGCACACACGACTTCATCAAAGATATAAGACGAAGAGAGTTTCAAATTTTGTAGAGACTATTTAATTTTTGGACCACCGACTCGGCATCCAATGGTTTACAAAATTTCTTATCAGCTACTTCGTGATATGGTACACCCGTCTTTCAAATTTATTGGATGCGGACTCAATAATCAAAAAAGGTTGATTACTTGCGGAGTAAGACCTAAATGTTCTAGGTTTGGTCTCCAGGATGGTCTTATACTGATGAAAACATCTGTACTTTTTTAAGTGACAAAATTAATCAAACAACTAATTAATTTAACTAATCAACCAACCTGATAAGCAGTTAAACAGGCTTCGATTGGGTTATGTAACCATCTACGTTGTTCTTGACGATATAAAAACAAAGCATCGGAAAGATTCGAAGTAGAACACTTGTGCTGTGATGATGATAAATTGATACTCTCAGAGTTGATAGAATTAAACATAGGATTACAATTACTTCTATTACTATTTAAATTAGGATAAATAGGTGAACATAGTTTTACAGCTACCTCATGAATGAAATCTGTGGTACGATTGTTATTAAACTAAAATAAATAGAAAAAAAAAAAGAAAACAGACATATATTTAATAAATAAGAAGCAACTTCATCCACTTCGATTTGCCCAATTTCGGTATTATGGTGTATACCACTTATGTTGACAGATATAAGTAATACGTAATATTAATCGAAAGTGGAAGGACTACTAGCAAACTATTGAAATGAAGAGAATAAAAATTAAATAGGAGAGCAATCGAAAAAAAACAACAGAATATGACGAATGATGAAATATGCAAAGGACGATACATGGAAAATGTTCAAATGATGTTGTATTTAACGTATGCTTTTCATACTTTACTAAACCACTGTAATTTTGCATTAAATAATAATTGGAAGTTTGAAATTTCACATTGACGTTTAGGACTGCGATTGGTCAATCTCTTATCAGCATATGTGCATCCTGTTCGTATTACCTCGACATTGCCTTAAACCACAAGCATTATAAGCATAGATGGATGGTGACTATCAGTGAAATCCAGGAAGCACATGTCGTCCTATTTGGAACTCGTCATCTGAATGTACCTGTAATCCAGAGTTCATGATCAGTAGCTAAGCGGATAACGTGATGGAGTTTGAAGCGAACAGTATTAGGTTACAGTCCTGGAGTGAAAATCAACTCTGGAATGAAGGTACATCCCGCTGGAGAGTTCTAAATAGGACGAAACACGCGTACTGGATTCCACTCATAGTCACTATCCATCTCTGCTTATAATGTAAATTTCAGTCAAATAACACAAACCTGATTAAATAAATAATAATATTCAATCAACAGTATGTTTATTAATTTTAAAAGTTGAGATCATGAGCCAATTGAAGCTATACCACCATTGAAAACTTGAAAGCACTAGACGGCCGTTTCGTCCTATTGTGGGACTCCTCAGCAATGTGCATCTAGGGTCCCGACCCAAGAGATTCGAACCCAGGACTTATGCTTATAACATTCGGTGATATTCAGTAAAACAAAAGAAAATTTATATATTAAGAATGATGAAGCTTTGTTGTTTTGTTTCTTTTTTTCTCTTCATAATTATCAAATGATTAAAGTGATTTAAAGACGTATTGAAGATTAGTTGTTGTGCACTTAAAATAAGCTTTGTTAACTTCATGAATCGTATAATACACAACAAGTTACAATTCATATAGATTGAAACAATTGCATAATGATATAAAAATAATTTATCCATGTCATACGATTATTACCAATCAATAAAATATGTCACAAAGATAAGAGTATTGAATAAAATGAAGAGAACTATTGAAAACCTGAGGTTAAAGAATAGCTGTTTGTCCTGTAATGAGATATCTTAGAGATGTACAGCCAGAATTTCTTTTTTTGATATTTCTGATGAAAATGATAAGTAGAGAAGTGAAGAGATAAATATATAAAACTGGTTCTACTTTGACTCAGTTTGTTGATATACTATGTTTGTTAATATACTCTTATTTTGGCTAATATATTCGTTGATCAGATAACTGAATCGAATAAATCATTTAATCCAATATCCGTAATTCAATAAAGTATTAATTGAATATCCAGTTTCATATTTATTTCTAGTGATCTAATTATTGAGAATCTAGTGTCTATTGTTTAAACACTAGATTCTCAGTGGACATCAACACCAAGGTCAGAATTTTCAATACAAATGTCAAGACAGTTCTACTGTATGGAGCGGAAACATTGAGAACTACGAAAGCTAGCATCCAGAAGATAGAGGTGTCTACGCAAAATACTTCGCATCCGCTGACCAGACATCAGCAACAACGTACTGTAGGAGAAAACAAACCAGGTCCCAGCGGAAGAAGAAATCAGGAAGCAGCGATGGAAGTGGATGGGACACACATTGAGGAAAGCACCCAACTACGTCACAAGAAAAGCCCACATATTGAATCCTCAAGACCAAAAAAGAAGAGGAAGACCAAAGAAATGGAGACAGACATGAGGAAAATGAACGAAAATTGGATAGAACTAGAAAGGAAAGCCCAGGACGGAGTGGGTTGGAGAATGCTGATCGGCGGCCTATGCTCCATTAGGAGTAACAGACGTAAGTAAGTAAGGAAGTAAATGTTCACTGTCAAATTGTCCATGATAAATTCCTTTTTTTTTCTTTCATGAGTTACAATCAGCTTTATAAGTTAAAAAGAAATACACAAACACATAATCATCCGTTTACTTGATTGATTGTTTCGAGTGGAATTCTATTTGATAATCGTCCTATTTGTTGTTGTTTGGATGAATTTGAATTATTTACAGAACCTTTAAATATGGAACCAAAAGCGCCACGTCCAAGAAATTCCAATAAATAGACACGATCAGTAGAAAAGAAAAGTGTTGAAGGAATATCTTTAAATTGCTAATTTGAGAAAAAAGAAAGCAGAAAGAAGAAAGTATAATAAGAAAACAACTCATTATACAACCATTAGTAACACTAATATTCTACAATTCACTATAATAACTAACTAGTGTTAAATGCATAATAAATCATGTGCCTACTAGTGACTAATTTCCAGGGGTAACTCCCAATTTCAAAGAAAAGATATAACCAATAGGGTCTGATCACGTTGAATATGAGACAGTTATGCACAAATTTCACGAGAAAGGATTAATGAGATTTGAAGAAAGAAATGTAAAGCATCGTATTTGGACACAGAAATCTTAATTTTAAGAGCCCATTTTCGGTAGGAGAATGGTGCACAGACTCTTTTAAAAAGTCCCATACTAAAGTTAGATGTCTCAGTGTATTATTGCTTTTTAATAATTGTTCACTTAATATAAGTCTGCAAAGTGAACTATATAATTCAATGATCACCGATCCTAGGAAAAACAAATAGAATTTGATCATGTTTGTAAATTAGTTTACGTTTTATAATTGTTCTCAGAATATATATAAATATATGATATTACTATGAATTCATCTATTTAAAGTGGTGATATAAGTTATTGTGACGTATAGTAACTCGTCTTGATACACATTTGTAACAGACACTACTTTACAACTCACTGTATTCCGTTACGATGGTTCAAAAGTAATATTACTTCATACTGAGTCTTCAAGAAAAATATTATAAATTTTTCAACATTAAGAAGATTACAGTTAGTATAAAAAAGACTGACTTGATCTTCATACTGTCGACATGTGACAAAAATCTTATTCTCCAGCCTATCACTGTTCACCAATAATCTGAAAGATAAATTATCGCATCTGACCAACTCAATGTGCATTTACCAATTTACCTGCTCTTGTGGAGCTAGGTATATAGGTCGTTCGATGCGTACTTTATCCAAAAGAATTCAAGAACGTTGTCCGGCGTGACTAAGAAGAAGAGGAAGCGGCTCAATAAGAAGTTCTATAATCGAACACCTTGTGCACACAGGTCACTCAATCAAGACAGACTCTGCGTTCAAAGTCATCTACAAGGAAAGTAGAAGCCTTCCCAAGACAATTAGACTGCATCTTCTTCGCATTGCCGAGGCAATAGCCATACATTTTGAAAAACCAGAATTATGTGTACAAAAGAGACTAGTACAACCTCTTCTTTTACCATGGTCTTAATGTATTAAAATTTTTTCTTTTTCTCATTACTCTTGTTCTTTTACAGCCACCTGCTTCACCTTCCATCTTCCGTTCAAATCTTGTACCCCCAACCGGTTTGTTTTTGTTTCCACGATCATTCCGATTACATCTCATCGCTGTTTCAACATTTTATGTTATTTTATCATGCTGAGCTACCCTTACCCGATGAATATCTAAGCCATTAACTATCAAACTTTCCTTGTTTTAAAAATTTTTTCTAATACCTTTGTTTATTTAACCTCACTGTCACCATGTATAACATAAGTTTATTATCAGTATTATTATCACCCTGTAAAAATGAGTATATATATTTGCGATTGTACAGCTTTGAAAAGAATTCGCCGAAAAGAGAACTCTTCGCTGAACTAATCTTTCTTCCTTATTTAAAAATCTTATCCACATTATTTTCATTTTACTTAAATAGCATTTCAGTAGTTAGAAACTTCGAAGTAAATATATAATAATGAAAAAATCAGATTGGATTACATGTCTTTATACGATAGAACTTACTAAATCTGGAGCCCATAACTGAACAGATGAATGTATAGGACAATATAATTCTCCAGGCTGTAATATTTTATTTGAATTTCTCATTACATACCAATGAATATATTCACTAATACTGATACCATAAACAAACGATGTATAGGCTGTTGATGGATTGGTTAATTTATTTTGATTACCATTTTCATTTTTATTACGGTTAGTTATTTTTAATGGATCTGCTGAATGTGCTCTTTTATATCGATTCCTTTTATCACAAAAACCAGTGAATTGCAAAAAATTAAGATTATAAGACAGTACTAGAATTAATAATTTTTAAGTCTGAAAATTTGCACACAATCCAAATTTATTAGAACAAAAGAACTCCAAAACGTATCATCCAGTAATGTAAATGTACATTCCGTAAACAAGCAATCTAGAACTTTACTATATACAGATATATTTGTCTGAACGATTGATTACTGAGGAGTAATGTTTATCTATTTGTTATTGCTGCTTTAGGCCTGTCAGTCGAATTGCAATATTTCCACAAGACTAAGTGACTGAACATCACGAGAAATATATAAGGATGTCAAGTGGTTGAAGATAGTTATCAAGAGAACAGCAGCCTTAGGTTACGTATTAGTTGGAACTCGTCAGCAAGGTGAACTTAAATTTTTGAAAGAACAATATCAAACTATTTAACGTAAGAAAATTGTACATGAGCCGCCGGGTTATTTAGAATAGAGGAAACATTGTACCTTGATCGACAGAACCTGATCAGCATAGGAGGACTAAACTAACATAACAACGATTACTATTCACTGATTATTTACAAGTAAATATTTCAGTCACACTGGAGTTCATTCACCATTCAAATAGTTGGGTAGTGAATTTTCAGAACACGGACAGAAAAATCTACCTACCGTTTAAAAAGCCACGACCATTTCGGAGAACTGTTTTGGAATGAATGAAAAAAGAAACACAGAGTAAGAGACACTATATAAGAAACGCTTTATATATAAACTAAGTGAAAAATAGTCCTTGGGCTTGTTGCATCAATGATGAATATGGAAATATACGGTAACAAGAATGTTTAGAGGAAAATCCCACTAATAAGGACTGAATTAGTAATCAATATTTTAAACCATTGGTAACCAGTGTGGTATAAAATCTTCTACTCCACGTTTACAACACATGTTGCTTTCTAGGTGGTGTTTCAAAGAACCGTATTGGTCAATGTACTGTTAAACCGATCAGTATACCAAATCATTTTTCAATTGTTATTTCAAATTGCTTAAAAATGCACGTAAATAGTGATCCACCGTCTAATCACAAGCTGCAGCCAAGCTTTGTATTTTGATATTTAATGTTTTACTAAAATATAAATACGGTTATGGAAAAGGAGTAGTAATTATATTTATTATTAATTTGCGCTTGATCGATTCAAATCTAATTTGATTATTGTATTGAAATACACTATGTTAAAATAAGATGGTTGGAGAGAGTCAACAGGAAACCCTGGACCTAGGTTTCGTGCTACTTGGCACTCGTTAGTAAGGTGTACCTGTAATCTTGAGGGAACTGATGCTCCCTGACGGATTCGATCACGTGTCACCCACGCTGAAACTTGGTCGATAGGATTCAATCTGTATTAAGGAAGACCTGATATATATGAACATTGATTACTACCACCCAGTGATCAATCAATTGTAAAGTACACTCAATCATAACAGATATAAATGAATAAGTAAACAAGATAGATAAAACTTACTTGGACATATTATGATTTGCTAAATATTTCTCTGTGATCATATTATTATCATCGAAATTCTTGATATTCGAAGAATATTTCATTAATAATTCCTCATTAGTGAATAAATTATTTGGTACAGATAATACAGACGAGTTCAAATAAGAATATTTCAGTTCATTATCAGTATCATTTAAATATTGAACAGATTTAGATAATTTCTTATTGTTTAATGATAATTGATTCAAACTAGTTGAAGGAAAGATTTAAAAAGAACGATTTTTTTTATTCAGAAAAATAGGACTTTTTAAAGATTACGTAACAAATTAAATGTAGTTTTCATTACAACGTTACGTTACGTAAGAAACTAGTAATCACTGAGTGAATTCGTTTACCATGATTAGAGACTCGTAGGAAGTGTACATTAAAAAAAAGCTAAAAAAGTTATATTTACAACTCTTTCAGTTAGCACTATACCAACCACTTACTAGGATGCGAAGACGCTGGTAAATAATTCAGAATTGATTTTTTTTTAAACTGATTGCTTGATCCTATTTGATTTTCGATGGTTCTTCACTAGAAATCAGTGTTCATAATGAAAATTACATTTAAACTTCATAATAAAAAGCCCTACCAAAAGTGTATGATCTAATAAATCAACTTAACAGCAGATGACGATAGGTAATGTTGAGTAATCTTCTGAAGTCATTCAACACAATAGATTTCACTACATATTAAATTTACAGTAAATCATGATGGTGAACTCCATGCATATTCGTAAAACATCCTTTGCGCTATCAGTCAGTTTAATTTGTAAGTAGTTTATGTATTTATAACTCAAAACGCTAGTATAAAATGTTCGAATTGTTATTAATTGAATGAATTCAAGAAGTCAAAAATTACACTCGAGTACATCTTGAAAGGTGTAGCTAAAGTAGTGGAATACTTAATGTTTACTTGGTCCTATTCAAGGTCAATCAAATGAATGTTAACAATGTACACCCAATATATATTACTTATCAACATTTATAAGGGTTTAAACTTTTCCGGTGTTATCCTTCAAGATCATTTGAGCCGGTTACTATCAGCCTATACAGAGCTCTTTGAACAGATACATCGATAATGCCTGCACAATTGCAATTGTCGGTAACACTGTGAACAGTGGTTAGCAGTGAAATCTAGGATAACCATTCCACTCTTTATAACACATTAACTACATGAAACTAAACAGTAAAACACCATTTCGACAGATTAATTTGATCCAAACATACAACCTGTTCACGCTCACATGTTATTCCCAGGTCTGGTAGTAGGTGAAAGATCATAAACCTGATACGCTTTTGAATGAAGCGGACTATGTACTCAGTACGTATCTCAGGTTACAAGCCATTGTCTAGGTCAGAGTGACAATCGCACATAAAACTGTGATTTGTATGCAGTTTGTTCGGTTCGACAATTACAATTTCTTTGTCGATCTTACTCTTATAACTCGTACAGCAAGTTAGGCAAACATGCAAAGGAAGCGCATATATCTTGTAGCGGAATAGAACAATTGAGGAACATATCAAGTTTGAACAATAAGAAAAGGTTACAAAAATACAACATACCAATACTTGTTTCCATTACAGTTTTTGTCCATTTCCTTAAACTGATTAATGATACTATTAGAAGAGGAATTTTTCATCATATTTTGGAGATGGTTATCAGTGGAAAAACTAAGAGGCTGTCCTAAAAGGTTATTGAGATGACGGCTTGGTGTAGCAAGACAGGCACAACATGGAATAATACGTTCAACTAAATAAACACCTTCATTAGATTGATTTAATTTCGCTCCCAGATCTGGATACCAATCTTCTAATAATGTGTCAATATGGCTGACTAACTGGAGTGTAAAAAGAAAGCAAGTAAACAAAAAATTAAGGCTACAATTTGAAAGGATTTTAGTTGTTAAGTTTATATACTGCGCTGCATCGTAGATGGGCATTTTTGAAGAGCGCTATAGTGGAATGAAACTGAAGTTCAATGCTCGCTGGTTCTCAAAAGTAACTTAACTGATATAAATTTGTGACAAACAGAGCCTTAATACGAGGGAACTAATGAGGCCGAGACTCAGTGTGCAGAAATCAATACTAGGGTGTAGGATATATCCAGACTGACGAGTGATAAAACACGATGAAATGTGGGGTCAAAGAATCTAGTGATAGAAATTAAAGACTTTTCAGTAAATGTAATATACTGAGGTATGTTTTCAGCGTTTAGATATTCTATTACATGGAATGGTCAAAATTCAATCCAGGATACTAAGAGAGTCAAACAACAACAATAAAGAACAATAACAGGATATACTTTTAAAAGTAATATATTTCATCACTAATTAACAACAACATGAAGAAATATACAGATTTCATTGATAAATAGATGGTCCATGACTAGTAAACGAGAAATCAGGTAGGGAAAGCCAATTTATGATTTAGTGCAAAATTACAGAGTGCCTTCGTAAAATATGAAAACCATACATTAAATACATAATTTACACATCTTCCATCAGTTGTCATTTAAATGCTTCGTAAATCCTTTAATTCTGTTTTTCTTAGAATGACTTTCTGCTTCCTTCAATTAAATCTTCCCGATCATCTACAGGCATGCATTCAACTTCTGATTGGTACTATATACTACTTATATCCATTAACATAAGTAGAATACACCACATGCGTATTATTACCCATTTAATTCACATTACATTTATTTCATTTATGATATTTTTGGTTTGATGTGAACAGAGAAATAAGAAACGTTGACAAACTATGGAAGCTATTTTGGGGGGATAAGTTATTTCATCTAATTCAAACCTTGTAAAAGAGTAACATTTATTTTTGTCTCTAGTCTATTCTACAGATTATAAGCTTTCGTTTCATATATGATTCACAGCCATAGCCCTTTTTGTTTCATAGCTATTGTAATTTAAACGTAATATTTTCCAATGTATTTTCTACGTTAGTCTCCAGTTTTCGACAATTGTATTTTTCTAATTGTTGTGCTTTGTGGTCTGATTACTCATCTATTTATTCATGTATCTTTTTACACTGATCTGAAATCGGGAACCACATCGGAATTCAGAATAAATCGTGTAATGTTCCAGTTGACTTGTCTTCTCTTACTCAAGTGATTGTCAACCAATCACGTGATAGCATAGTTTTCGTCTCTCTGCTCCAAGTAGTTGATCTCACTTCGAACTCAGGCATACTAGCCTCAAGGTTAAGCCGGTCAACCTATCGCATCAAGGTCTTAATCTAAATCAGACAAGTTATCCTTTACACGAAATTGGGTAGACAGATCAAGGACGTAACATAGTTTAAAACATATTAGGTAAATCATGGCTACTAAGAAAACCCATATACATTTCAAGACTTGTTCGAAAAGTGGTGATAACAATATGCATTTACTAGTATAGGAGTTGTGGAGATTATTAAGTTTTAGATTGAGATCATGAACCAATTGATGTTAGACCACCACAATTGAAAACCTGGAAGCACTGGACGGCCGTTTCGTCCTGTTGTGGGACTCCTCAGCAGTGCGCGTCCACGATCCCGCGAGCGGGATTCGAACCCAGGGCCTTCGGTCTCGCGCGCGAAAGCTTAACCAACTGGACCACTGAGCCAGCATCCAATGGTGATCAGTGGTCCAGTTGGTTAAGCTTTCGCGCGCGAGACCGAAGGCCCTGGGTTCGAATCCCGCTCGCGGGATCGTGGATGCGCACTGCTGAGGAGTCCCACAACAGGACGAAACGGCCGTCCAGTGCTTCCAGGTTTTCAATTGTGATGGTCTAACATCAATTGGTTCATGATCTCAATCAAAAATATGCATTTAACCGACAAATAAAACACAAATCGTTACAAATAAATTAATTCACTGAACTAACTTTTGCTAATAGTTCAGCAACTGCCCGAGAATCTGGACTTAAACTATTTTTTTGTCGAAGTTGAGAAGGATTTCGTAGTAAATCAATAACTTCTAAATGATTATGTGTTTGATTAGAATTGACAGTTGAACATTTGTCAGTTTGTTTATATTCCCAGTGGATATTTAAATTTGGTAAGTAAATTTCAATAAGACATGAGTTTTGGAATGCATCTATAAATAATTTACAAATAGATAGATATAGGAAACTGTTATATCTTAACAAAGATTAAATAAATGATAACTACTATGATCTATTTATGAACTGTTATTATGTACATATTCTTATTGTATAACTGTTGAGTAACTAGATTATACATATACCAGTATTTCTCTTATTATAAGTTTCCATTGGACCTATTGGTTACTATTATACGCTTTACTATTCTTGCGTTTTTCCCAATCTATCAGTTACAGTCTCTCAAAATCACAGCCACTTTTTGGGTTGATCTTGTATAATTGTTATTTTTCATTTTATGGTATGATGCGATTTTGATTGGCTTGTATATAAACCACGTATATCTGAAATAAACGATTCATAAAGTAGAAGCTGAGATTGTGTTTTTTGAATTCAACGGACAGGGCAAGGAAAAAAGAACTAATTAAGACTCAGATTTTATTCTAGGCTGCTAATGCTGATTAACGCGTCATTGGTTTAGCAAAGTGCCAAGATCGTATAAATCAGTGTTCTGATTGAAGATCATGTCATGTGATATTTTGACAGCGATTCAGACACAATAGAAACCAAATTAAACGGTAGATATAATTTTTTATTCAAATCTATTGGAAATATAGGCTGAACAAAAACAATCCATCATCTTGGTATTGTTTGGCTTGTATCTTCCTATTGAGGTTTAAGACTGCAATTGATCAGTCTGTTATTGGCATATGTGCATACTATGCGTATGCCTCGATATTACCTTAATTCACAAGCCATTTGTAAGCAATGATGGATAGTGGCTAGCAGTGGAATCCAGGATGCGCGTTTCGTCCTAGATACAAGATACAAGCCAAACAATACCAATTGAATCCAAATTCACCCCATTTTACAAGCAAGTGGCTATCAGGACTCAGTAGCTGAGTGGATAACGCGATGGAGTTTGAAGCGAATGGTACTGGGTTCGAGTCCCAGAGTGAACATCAACTCTCTGAGATGCAGGTACATCCAGCTGACGAGTCCCAAATAGGGCGAAACGCGCGTCCTGGATTCCACTGCTAGCCACTATCCATCAATCCATCATTTGTCCAATAAATACACAACCTAAAATTGACTTTTTCGATTCAAAGAAAGTTACGATAATTTCAAAGAATTGATAAAATCTTAAAAGCTGTATAAAGCGGTAAATTGTTTCAAAAAAACTCTTCATCCAACCAATTAAATGTTGCAGTGAGAACTAAAATGAATGTAATTATGGTGTAAAGTCAAGACAAATTGATGAAAATATGGGGAATATGTACTTTATTGAACTTTCCAGACATGGATTGACCATTTAAATGATCGTGAATGAATTGAGTATAAAGAATACTGGTACGCAATGACGATCATGAAAATGGAATAGTAAAGGCATATACAAAAAGTGAGTACATCGAAAGAATAAGATAAAGTTTTCAACTAATTTCATTGTCCGTCTATGGTGCATTATTAAACAATATCCTCTATTTTGAATTCTGAAAAAATAAATATCTACAATTAGAGATAGTTAATTACAAATATGACTGATCTGCTATGATCTAATAAACAATCTCACCGTTGAACTTTTCAAACCAAAAGTACTTGACAGTCGCCCGGTACATGAACTGCTATTGATTCACAGTTGATTTTCCCCATCACTTCTCTCAGACATTGCATAGGGCCATTTTTTCCTAGTGTGGAAAAACTCAGTAGTGCCTACATATGGCGCAGCCAAAGGGCGAACCCATGATCTTCAACTTTATATATATATAATCGAAGAAACGTAGAGATACGTTTCTGAACATTCGATCACGGTCAAATTTAATTAGGTGGGACTGACATAATTTAATATTATTAATCTTATTTGAAAGATAATGAGTTTATAAAAACCATAAAAAAATTATTGTACCGTGTTCTTGATCAGTTAGGTAACCATGATTACATTGTATTTTAAAGTCAGATGCAGTCTTTACAGTACGTTCCTGACAAGCTGTTGTTCTTAACGGTGATGATTCTGTTGTTGTTTTCATGGTCGTAGTATATGGTTGAAATTCTTCATGTTTTTGATCGTCTTGCACTACCCAGTGCATTAACCGTAAACAACGTCCTTCATAGGAATGTTTAATTGTTTCTACAACACCACTACGATAAACAGTATCATTATTTAGTGGTAAATTAGACAAGATGAAGTTGTTCTCAGTATTAGAAATATTTTGATTAACGATTATTGATTTTTTATTTTGTTTCATAACTTCTTCACCAACTATAGCACATGGTTCATCCCATTCTTCACAATAATAAGACTGGGGAAGAAGTTTTGAAATTAATTCATTTGTTTTTGTAGTAGAAGAAAAAGACGAAGAACGAGGAGAACAGGAGGAAACCAAAGAACGCAAAGATGATAATTGTCGATTGTTGGTATGATTCAGAAATGATTGTTTGAATGATTGATTCTGAAATAAATGAGGAAATGAAATTATGTATATGTAAATACTTCCCATACTAATTTTCATAGCTTTTTCTAGATGAAATCAGTTCGTGATGTCATGATGTTATGAAGAAACGACGAAAAAGAGAAAACCTCCTTTGTATAGATCTCAGCACTTTCATAAATACAATAAAATCCACAGAAAGATTAATTTTAACTTCAAAAAAAGTCGATTGAAGTTAAAGATCATTATAAAATAAAATTTGATTGATACCCTTTATACTAACTTTTTCCATAGTTTTCATTTAATGAAATTTCAAACAATCCTTAAACAATTATTCATTCCAATCAGATTTCATTCATTTTAATCATTTTAAACATCTACACAACAAGATCCCTTGCATCCTCGATGTTATATGTTAAGAACTCATGTAATTACAACACTGAGTGATGTAGGTTAAACTCTCATAATTGTAGTATTAGCTATCGTAAAACAAATTGCACACAAACATGAAAACTAAACTGAGTGACTATTGATTCTGCTATCACTAGTTAGCATCGATTAAAGATTCTTTATTTTTAGAATTTACATCAATAAATAAATGATAAATAAAAGTTAAGCTCTAAACAACTGAGCCAGGATCCAACGGTATCAATGTCTAACTTCAACCAGTTCACGATATTGCGCAACCATTTTCTCTAGACTAGGCCATTGAGTAAGCACGCGGTGCATGACACGCTTAATTTCAATAAATTCGCGATACTTTGTAACTATATTCCATTGCCGTTATTAGGTAAATTACTTACTTGGGTCATGGATACCCACTGCTAAAAGAGTCTCATATTAAGATGAAACACCTGACCAGCACTTCATTTTATCATTAATTGATTTTAGTCTTTCATGTAGACAAAAAGAATACATACATTCCACCTTCGAAAATAAACTTATATTATATTCAAATAAACACAATATTAAACATACTCTTAACAATGCACAATTGGCACGTGTCAATTGTTGTAAACGTGCTAAACCGATTTGACCATGACCAAGTGACAAACGCATACCACGTTTCCATACTGTCCATTCAGGCTTTAAATTACATTGTGATGATGTATTATTCATAAATGTATGAGAATTGTCAATATTACCATGATCATTATGACTACCGGTGCAACATATATATTGACAACAATTTTTGAAGTTATCATTCTGTTGTAAATTATTGCATAATAATTGTTGCAATAATTCAGAAGGTAATTTTGATAAGTTGTAGATGCGTCTGAAGAAAAATCCATCAAACTAAAAGTCAGTTTAAAAATTGTAAAGAATAACAGAAATTTATTACATTAGATGGTGGTTGGAGGTAGTCGACAGGAAACCCTGGACCTGAGTTTCGTGCTACTTGGCACTCGTCAGCAAGGTGTACCTGTAATCTTGAGGGAACTGATGCTTCCTGATTCGGTCCCATGTCACCTACATTGCAACTTGCTCGATAGGATACGATCTGCACTAATAAGGACTTGACACACATGACAATGAGCATCACCCAGTGATCAATCAATTGTGAGAAATTTATTACATTATACATTTAAATCTAACAAAAGTCACCGTTATATACAATCCTTGAAAGATAAACTGAATCATAATTATTTACTTCAATTTTGACTACATCTATGATGTATGCTACTTATGTGAACAGATATAAGTAGTATGTAAGGCCAATCAGAAGTTGAATGCCTACCAGAAGGAGATTGAGAAGATTGGATTGAAGAGGATAGAAAGGAAAATGGAAAGAAATTGGAATAACAATCGAGTTTGAAGGGTGAAGAAGTATGTACAGGACAAATGAAAGATGCGGAAATGAAGGATTTAATGTATGGTTTTCATAATTTAGGAAGACACTGAAAATTGGCGCTAAACAATAAATTGGTCTTCCCAATCTGATTTTTCGTTTATAACACAACTTATACCTTGACGTGGTAGTACAGCTCGAATATCGTGATGACTGAGTCGAGGAATATAATGCCTGGGTAACTTTTTTCTTGGACTAGTACCATACGACACAGGTTAACTGGAATATAATAAGATTAGAAGTACCAGAATAGTACACCTCAACTTGATCCACATATTTCTATCACCGGTGCAAGGTTCTCACAGGGATAGAGTTAATAAATCCAAAACTACCTACAGGAAGCAAATATATAACCGATCTCAAACATTTGTCCTTCATGTACTGAGGTAACAAATCCAGGTCATTTAAGAACACCCATAAATAGAGTTTCCTTTTCAGGTATTCTAAGAAGACGTATCTCTTAACAAGGTAAGCATAAAACTTTAATAGCATTTCAAATTGATTAAATTCATTAAAATAAATAATCAATAAGTCTAGTTGCTTATGTTAACAACCTGTCACTAAACAGTAACCATCACATTGTAATACGTAGCCTGTAGCGTTACTATCGAGTTCTCTTCATCGAATTGCGGTAAGGTTATTTGACTAAGTCATTTGGTGTTATAAATCATTTTAAGGCAATTGTCGTAAAGCCTTGAATAAAGATCTAAAGTAAGTTGGTATTCAACTGCAATGAATAGATCAATGACTGATACCCTGTTTCATATTATAGTGAATATACGTTAACGGATACTAATATTTGATTTCTCGTATTAACAGTTTACTGTGACCAAGTAAACTGTGAACCTTGTATAGTTTTACATTCTTTTATTATAAACGTTACATTAGTTTGTCCATTGTTGTAGAAAATCGACTAATAGTAAAATATACTGACGTTTTCGTGATAGTGTTGCCTTGATTTGTGAAAGTGAGCATTGCTTCTATACTGACCTACAGATTACGTAAATACAGATTACATCTTATTCAGAGTATAATCAAGAACATATTATGTAAACGATAATCAAGATTAATTCGACATACAATTCTATGAGAATATAAAGCTACAACTTTAAGTATATTATTTCTTTTAAAGAAATACTTTCTATATAAAAATGTTCATTTCAAGAATATATTAGGAAAACTAATACACAGAACGAATGAAATATCGAACTAATAGAGCACTAGGTATCCATACCAAGATTGGTCTTGATAGTTTCAAATAAATTGAGTATTGAGTAGGAAGTAAATAATACAAATCTTTTTTTTGTTATATCCAAATGAGTAGAAAAATTGTATTTATGACGTTTTGTGACGTAATGTAAGTTAACTCTTCAGAGTAGATAAATAACCGAAGAAGTGGCTAACTTTAAGTTACGAAACGTCATAAATACAATTTCTTACACATTGGGATTTAATAAAAAATATAATGATTATTAACAGTACAATAGTTGATATCCAAATGATCAACACATGAAATAATCACCACTGCAGTAAACAAATTACTTTGATTAAGACTTCATCTCATATCTATAAAAGTTAATTATCGCTAAATAAATAAGCAACGTACCCACAAATTTCATGTAGACTTAAATCATTTAATAACCTCGTATTTAATTCTGTCCAAAATCCAAATGGTATATAGGTAACAGCATATAATCGTACAATTTCTTTATTGACCGAAGTTTGAACACGCCAACTTAAAAACTGCGACAATCTAGGATGATTCGTCTTTTCAGTATTATTATTATTACTATCATTATTATTACCACTTTCAAATGTATTGACATTATTTATAGGTCGCAATTTCGACTGCTTGAGGTGTACAGTATACCTCGGTCGATAAGTTGAAACACCAAGTGATTGAGAACGAAGACATGAACCTTGTTTCATAGATAGGTAGTTCTCCTGATAATAATAATCAATAATAATAATAATAATAGTAACGGAATAAAAGATGGGTTTTTTAAAATAAAGTTAAGAAATAACTGATATGCTTTTTATTTAATCCCTTAAACATACACTAATATCTAGTTACCTCCCAACCACCAGAAGCTTAATAAAATTAGACTTGGAACAAAGAACAAACAATGAGGAAACTAAAGAAGTTCTCTTGGTAATTTCAGAAGAACGGTAATTAGACAATATATTTTATTCAATTCTCTGTCTTTTAAAAGAACCTCGTGTAGAAATTTATCTAGAAATACTTAAACTAAAAATACTTTGAAAACAATGTGAATATGGATCAGGAATTTGTGTCAGTTTTGTTAAGTTTGAGTGCAGAATGTTTTATATTCTGTATTTCTAGCTAATGTCTAGGTTTTCATCATTTGATAGATGCAATAGGTAGAAACTCTATAACGTAAATGAAACGTTACTTTAAAACTAGCAAACATTTATAATTTTGACTAACTAGCATTGGTTGTGACATAATCAACCGAAAAGAACAAATCTTCTGCCTATATAGTGTGTTCAAATAACAATGACCGTTCTCCTCTACGGTTAAGTATAGATATAATCGACTTTATATTTTATGAAGTAGTGTATCTATATAGTACAATTAAAGATAGCATTACGTGATGTAGAGACTTTGAATGAAATCAAAGATATATTTTTTCCCATATAAATAAGTTATTTGATAATATGATACAATGAGCATTATAACAGGTGCCAGTCGTAAACATCCCAAAGTTGTGCATCTCTAGTTACTATTTTTTTTTCAAAGAAGGTATCAACTAAAAAGAAGATACAGTCAAATGTATGAAACCAAAAACAAGCTTTCATCTCATAAAAATTGAGGATCATATTAGTAAAAAACAATCTGAGGATTCATCTAACATGCATAAAGTGAAGTAAATAATCCTGTACATTTTAGTGACTGACTTAAAGATAGATTATCAAATTTTTGTTATAAATTGTTATTAGCACATGTGTAACGTGTCAAGAACATAGCTGTTATCAATTAACAGAACAAGATGTTTGTCAGTCTGAGTAGCGAATTATTAAATGTCGAAAATAGGTATCTTTGAACTTCATAACTCAGAGGCCCGAAAGACAAGAAGAGCTTGTGTTCAGTTCTACGTAGAATCACAAGTGGGCTCTGCTGAAGATTACTATCCAAGGATAAAATATCCCTTCAGTCCTTCGTGGTTTGAGATTACGTTTTTACGCCAAATCAATCCATGAAAAGAATCATTTTAAAAACAGGATTATTTACAGAGAACATTCCACATAACAATGGTAATAATGACACATTTTATATTTTTGCGAGGGAAAATCTGAAGTACTAAAATCACTTGAAAAGTAATATAAGAAACAGTTAAAATAGCTTGAGAGTGATTATTATTCAATGTTGGCAACTTAAGTGGACTCCTATGTAGTCTCTACCCAGGATGTTGCATCAGGGGATCGAACCCAGGATTCTTATTTCTTCACACAAACGCCTGACACCTAGACCAATAAACCTACATATAGAACTGTCAATTACGAACTTCAAATGGCTTATGATATTGCACGACTACCTGCAGTCGATACATCACTCACACTTGACACGGATTGAACTAACCAGTGGTCACGGCTTCTTAGTAGAATTCTAGTTGTATCTTGAAGTTATTCAATAACCATATACTTATTAGTGTGGGGAGATTTATGTACATTGTAGAGGTTACATAATCCTAATCACGAACTGATTTTAGCTAGATCACCATTAAAAACATGGACGGCATCTGCGCGCGAAACCGAAGATCCTTGCTTCAATTCTCAGATGCGACATGATGAATGCATACTCCTGAGGACGAAACAACTGTCTAATGCTTCAATGTTTCCAACTATATTCTAGCTAAAATCAGTTCATGATTCAAACTATGAAATTTTTTTCAGTTTTCACAAAGCACAGTATACTAAAATAAAATAAGCCATAGAAATTGATCTTTGAAAAAAAAGGATCAAATTAAACAACTTTACCTGATATCTAATCACTGCTGGTTGTAAATAAGAATGTAAACGTCCTGGTTGAAAACAACGTGCAGCTAATAATGATGGTAGTAATAACAATTGGTTTCTAGTTTTTCTCATTTTCAAGTTATCAACTTTTTGACATTTTAAATCATCATTACTAATAATGGATACTATTAAACCAAACTGTTTAAATAATCCTAGAAAAATTTCCTCCAATGGTACATCATGAACGTTGGTCATATGGACATGGCTAGTATTATCATTGGTTGTCCTCATAGTTCTCATGAAATATTTAATTAAATCTGTTAAGTAAGACGAATTGATAACAGCTACATAGAAAATGTAAGAGAAGTGTAAAAGAAAAAATATAGAATAATTGGATTTTAGTTAAGATATTATCAACAATATAGTTTGGTTATAATCCATGTTGACCAGATAAATAATACGCGATCGTGGATGCGCACTGCCGAGGAGTCCCATACTAGGACGAAACGGCCGTCCAGTGCTTCCAGGTTTTCCATGGTGGTCTAGCTTCAATTGAGTCATGATTTCAATCTGTGAAGTTTCTAAAATCTCCACAAAACCCCTTCTGATATTTAAGAATGAGCAAAATACAATCCATCATATCAAAAGTGATTCAATGAATGATATTATTTACTGCATTATTTTATAACCATTAAGAAGGATAATTGCATTGTAACTTCTCCATTGTTATTCTAGAGGCCGACACTATGATAGATGGACAAGTGAAAGCACTGATATTAAACTATTCGAGTCAAACAGCCCGTTATTATGTAAAGTTAGTTAAATGAATAATAAAACATCTCCTTTATTAATTCATTAACACAACACGAATAACAATTGAAAACCAGGAGAGATTGGACAGATATTCCATCCTAGCATAGAACCCCTTAGTGAAGTCTCAATAAACTACTCCACTAGGAGTCGAGTCTAACATCTCCAGGTATCGCGATGAGCGCTTAATCTTTAGGCCACTAAGTCTAATTCATCACAGTAAGATCTAAAGGTTTTGGGTTTGATCTTTGAGAGGATTATGGATGTGAATTATTGAGTTCCATACTAAGATGAACATCAACTCTGAGACGCAAGTGCACCCAACTAACGAGTCTATTTATGTTAACAGGACGAAACGCACGTCCTGAATTCCACTGCTAGCCAATAACTAACCATCTTTGCTTATAATGAATGTGAATTAAAGTAACATCGAGGCAGTCCGCACATAAACCAATAAGAGACTGATCAATCGCAGTCCTAAACATCGATGGGAAGATTGAAACAAATAATACCAAATGAATTTAAAATGTTTTAGATATGAAACTTATGAGAGTACATATTATTTTCTGAAAGGACTTTATACTGCATGAGGTTTGTAATATACATCTAATGTCTCAAAATCAGTCTGTTAGCATAATAGATAGTTCTTGAATAGTCAAACTGTCTTGACAAATTGAATAGACACTTATTAAGCTTTATTCATGATTTAGATCATAAAAAAATCATAATACATTTCAACATGGATCATAAACCCGATTCCTTACTGATGATAATGGTCTTTTTCTGATACATTCTACAAAATAACTATTTTATTATATCCAACTAATTTCGACTATTATACAACATATTTAATACAAGTTTATATACTCAAACAACCATATGTAATCGTAGATATTATCTAACCACTGTGTTGAGTATTGTAGAATAACCAAAACAAACCAATGTTGAGATAAGACAAAGACGGTAAATCGATTTCTCAGATTGTATATCTTCATGGACTGAGTTAATTAAGGTATATGTCAGGTTATATCTAATCACAACCTATATCAACAAGTGGTTAGTTGGTTTAGAAGTAAATCAGAAGAAAATTAGTAGATAGTTAGAGTTCAAGTGGTATTAAATACAATTAATAGATGGATACGTTAGGTAACATGGTTAGGAACCAATCATAATGATTCAGATCTGTTCACTATCTAACTTTCTTTACATCTTAGTTTCAGTTTTTTTTCTTACATACCTTTTCATTCTGTTCATTCTATGCTTATTCTCATTATCACTGTTTGTATATTATTTTAATTGTTTTATTATTCATCAGATTAATTTCATCTTGTCATGATAATATGAAATAACAATTTGAGCTAACATATATTCTTGCTAGTTTCAACGCTGATTTGGGTAGATTACAAACATTTTATCTTCAGATTAATAACAAAGATTAGCTATTCTTAAACTAAACTCGTTTCTTAATGATTCTAAAAGTAAAATAAACAGTAGATTGAGATTATCAGAATGGGTTTTGTGGAGATTTTTTTTAGAAATTTCACTGGTTGAAATCATGAGTCAATTGAAGTTAGAACACCATGGAAAACCTGGAAGCACTGGACGGCCGTTTTGTCCTAGTATGGGACTTCTCGGCAGTGTGCATCCACCATCCCACCCCTCAAAACAGCCGTTCAGTACTTCCAGGTTTTCTATGGTGGTCTAGCTTCAATTGACTCATGATTTCAACCAGTGAAATAGATTAAGAGTTCAGACAATCATAAGTAACGTAGGACCTGAGGTAAATATGTATTATTTACTGTTATAACATTTAATATTAGTACAACATGAAGAAAAATTTTAATACAGTAAAGAATAGATCAGAAATAATGTATTCAATAAATGTAATTATATTTAACGATGTTGATTTCATGCTAATTATTGCTAGTGCACTACTTATTATAGGATATAGTAGTATATTTTAATGCATAAAAACTTCAAAAATAAAATGTTTCCGATAAACATACCTGAATTATGTTTCAAATGAATATTAGGAGTATATTTACTAGATTTATTATCATTATCATTGTTAACTTGATACTGTAACCGACTAATATCTGATGATGATTTTATTGATTCATTACAATATTGATGTTGGATGTTGTTAGTATTCATCCATTGTGTTTTCAATGTACAATAATTTTTAAACATACCACCGCATAATTGTTTATTATGTATATTAATCATTAATTTTAATAAAGTATTCAATAACCATTGAGGTGATAAAAATACATAATTTTTTAATAATTTATGATGACTAAAATAAAGAATTGTACCAATATGATTTAGAAATAATAATATACTTTTTATATCAGAATAAGTATAAAATCCATGTATACAAGAAGTTGCATATAATGAAGATGATGATGGTGATGATGATGATGACGACGACGATGTGGACAATAACTCAACCGGAGCACTACCATTGTTATTATTATTATTATTAACATTACTCGATGAAAAACAAACTTTTATCGGATGAGGCAGTAAATTAGAAAGACATTTGTTCAATTCGAATCTAATGAAAATAATGGAGAAAAAAAAGCAAAGAAAAAGACATTTTCAACTTTTTGAAATGAAAAAGAAAAGAGAACAAAGAGACAAATAAGTGAGTAAGATGAATAGACTTCAATGAAATAATCCTATATACGATGGATCAAACGGTTATGCGATCATTTCTCAGTGTAAATTATAAAATATGAAAACTGTCATAAGCCTCCTGGATTGATCAATAATCATGTATGTACTAGGGATTGATTTCGAGAGATGGTACACAAAGTTCTAATGAGAAGCTATGACCGGTGGATTTCAATTATACTGAGTGTGAGCATTGTCTACTGACTGAGGTTGAATAGGTAAAACAATAGTTCCGGATTCAATGATCTAGAGGTTAAGTGCTCATAGAAAGACTCGATGGTCCTGGATTCGATTCCTGATGAAATTGTAGATATGTACTACTCGAAAGATATCATCTAGAACAAAATAGTAGTTCAACGTATACGGATTTTCAATTATTATAAAACTAAGCTCAGTCCGTAGTGTAGGCTATAAAAATGAATATCCCTTTCTTCACATTTAAACCATAATCTACGACAAATATATACCTAACATGTTCAGAAAAAGAATTTCTTGTTATTGATTTCATATTTAAAACAGTACAAAACAACATAGGGTAAATCAGTCTGAACGTTTTCAGGGAAATAATCGAAATGAAGATTATCAATTTTGAAAGGCAAAATATAATAATTAATTAAATTTCAATTAGTGAAATTTTTTTTGAAAAAATGATTTTCACTTCTAAAGTGATTGACGTGGAACTTCCATGAAACTGTTTATTCAAATTTACACAAATTTATATTATTAAATATCTAATTTAATCATTAAAGAAATAGACGTTTAAGTCAATAAATAATCAAATACACAAAGTTCACTTGATATTGTTTTACTTGAATCTTCCCATTGATGTTTAGAACTGCAATTGATCAGTTGCTTATTGGCATATGTGCATACTGTGTGTATCGCCTCGATATAGCCTTAATTCACAAGCATTATATGCAAAGATGGATAGCGCTTAGCAATGGAATCGAGGAAGCGTGTTTCATCTTATTTAGGATTCGTCAGCTGGATGTACCTACATCTCAGAGTTGATGTTCACTCTGGAACTCAAACTCAAAATCTAAACATCAATAGGAAGATTTAAACGAACAATACCATGTAAATTTAAACTTCAGCCCATTGCACAAGCAAGTGGCTATCAGGACTAAATAGCTAAGTAGATAACGCGATGGCGCTTGAAGCGAATGGTACTGGGTTCGATTCCCGGAGTGAACATCAACTCGGATGCAGTACATCCAGCTGACGAGCCCCAAACAGGATGAAACGCGCGTCCCAGTTTTCAGTGCTAGCCACTATCCATCTTTGCTTAAGAAAGCTTGTTACTTAAATCTATATCGAGGCGATCCGCACAGTATGCACATATGCCAATCACAGACTGATCAATTGCAGTGTTAAACCTTAATGGGAAGATACAAGCCGAACAAAACCAAGTGGATTTAAACGTCACCACATCGCACAAGCAAGTGGCTGTCAGGACTCAGCAGCTTAGTAGATAACGCAATGGCGCTTGAAGCGAATGGTACTGGTTTCGAGTCCCAGAGTGAACATCAACTCTTAAATACAGGTACATTCAGCTGGCGAGTCTCAAATTAGACGAAACGCGCGTCCTAGTTTTCACTGCTAGCCACTATCCATCTTTGCAAATAATAAAAGTATTATTCTTTCAAAGAATAACTTACATAAATTTATTAACTTCCATAATTGGTGGTAATTGTGCATTCAACATTTCAATAGTTAATTGTTGCGTTATACTTTCAGCTAAATGATATAATTTTGGTATTGATAATTGTAAAAATGATTGAGATAAACTTGGAGCAATAGATATATTCGGCAACAATACATCAGCTGTACGATCTATTATTGATTTTATTAAAGAAAGAAATGATATTATGAAAAATGAATTGAATTAGTCAGTCGTAATTAACACCTACAAACATCGTACAGATCAATAGTGAAAGAATTCATGGATTGATGACATGTTTAAGTTAACCCGTTTCTGTTTTCCTTTCAATTTATTCCTACACAAATCAACTGTAAAGTAGGGATTGACCATGCCTAAGTTTCGCAAGTTCTTATCATCTCAATCGATGAACGTTCACAGTGCAACTATGAACTTTAAAAGTAGTTTGCATTGTGTTTTGTAAGAACTGAATATAAATTTCATTGTGTAATGACCCTAATTTAGAACATATTGGTATTATGCATACGCAACATTACTTATTTTTCGTTAAAATCAGCTTCAGGTCATGCAATGAGAATGTTATTTCGATTCCGTTAAACTAGTTTCATAGTGATTCAATGGTTCACTAGCTGATATTATTTAGAAGTGTCTGTCACGTCAAAGTAACGTAGAGCATGGCATATACATGTGTTAGTCAAAGTTACCATACCACATTAGCATGACAGGATGGAATAATCTACTAGCAATGATAATGAGAAAGACTAAGTAGTGGGAATAAGCTTGTAAGAGAAAGCATGATGAGAAGATATATTTACAGAGATGCTGGAAAAGAAAGAAATGAAAACATTTTCATCCGATTCTGAGTTATATCATCCAACATCTACAACTACCAATAGTAGTTATATCGTAAACTTAACCAGGTTGTCTATATCTATCAACGTAGTTAATAGCCTCATGGACTGAAGTCACGTTTCGCATTGGCCTTTCCTCGTTTCTTCTAACTTACTATTTATTAAAAAAAAGCAGAAGCACATTGGTACAAGAAGGCACCAAATACATGTGCGCAACGCAAATGATTCGACTTGTGTGAGGGCTGGGATACTGTCCGGGCACCCAAAAACTTGACCTAGAGGTCTAATCCACAAGGCCGTGGAGTGACGTAGGGAGGTGCAGTCCAATGGTAGCCAGTGGTTAACAATAGGTTCATACTCCATTTGTGCCCTCAGGATCCTGGAATTGTGGTTTTCCACCCCCACCCCCTAGTTGGCTTTTCTTTACCCACCAACCTGGTTAAAGAGCCAGACATTCGCTCATCTCTCAATTTCGTAAATAACACCCCCTCTATGAGAAGGCAGTGAGTAGAAATTCCCTGGCGGTTGCTCTACACACGTGGTCATATGAGAACATCTCGAGAGGTAGAGCTGACTCTTCCCACTCTCGGCCTTACCAAGGTACTAGTTAATGTCACTAATCTAGCAAAGAGATATCAATATGTATTGAATTTCTTTCTATAAGTATTTCTAATTCAGTTTGTAGTTTTTATTTTGAAACACTACAAAGTATAAAGCAGAAATAGAAATGTATAATTGATGTGTGGGCTAGAATGATAATCATCGGTTGTCTGCTTAGTCAGATATGTATATAGTCTGACTGGTGTTAGATGAGTTATATATTTCCCTACCCTTATAATTATTACTTATTATTGATTGTTCATTGTTGTTGGATTGTGTCGGGTTTTTGATGTGGAAATATATTTACGTTGTAGTCAAGCGAATCACGTGTTCTTGATCATCTGAGTTATGTTGAAGTCCTGAAGAATAGACATACTGGAAGGGAAGCTAGTATAGATATTCGTCTAAGGTAGATTAATGTCCCATACGTGTAAACGTTGGAAAATCAACTGTTATAACACAATAATATAATAAATAAGAACTTTTGTCTAAATTTGATCGAATAGATTCACAGTATTTGGGCGACGAGTTAATGTGAGATATTAAAGAAGAATAGATTTGTAAAATCTCAGCGAAAGAATTTGAAGTAAATCCAACGTTTCACCTGGCAATCTGGTTCAAGGTTGTTCAAGGAAAATATAATCAAGCAACAAAATTATCGAATATAAATAGGTACCATAGTTCTCTGGTTTACTGTATACTGAATAAGTCACCCAATCAAAGTTAACAATGTATAAAGTAGGTATTTACATTAGTGTGTAAGAGACATGTAATGTGAAAATGGAAAATGTTAAGATAACAGATTGTGTGTATACGTAAATGAGAAGTAGAAATTTCATTCATTATATATTGTCTTCGGTCGGTGAATATTAAGAAAACATATCATTTTTATATATGAAATGAATCAAAAATGTCACAGCATGTATAAAATGAAGATAAATAAACAAGACAAAAGAATTAATTCAAAGAGGAAGAATGTATTTGTAATTGAAAGTTTGTGTTATTTTCAAAGTTCCAGTCAATTGTTTAACATATTCAGATAAGATAATTGATTAGAATCGTTGAATGTATTATCTGTTAATTAGTTAATGCGATATAGATAGAATCGAATAAAAAAGGACTAACAGACGAAGCCCTACATATATGGGTTAATCCAAACAGTATTAATAGGAGAGATAGAAAATAACTGGTTGTCCCATGGCAACTAATAATGAATAAGATTGGTCGTTGTCATTTTACACCTTGGATGTTGTGTCCTTTCAAGAAATGAAACTACTTGAAAAAGCTTATACCAAATTGCCAGATGAAACGTTGGATTTACTTCAAATTCTTCCGCTGAGATTTTACAAATATATTGTAGGGCCAGCGAAATGTCACTAAGCCCTAGCCAAATCATCCAGCAGTTGGGTCATTGAATATCGAGCAAATCATCGATTTTCGTCAAGGTCAGGGGCAACCAACGCGCATCAGTCAATCGTATGCCATGGACTGGTCCATGCGGCAATGGTCTTACTTTCGCTTGTATCTACCTTAACTAATATATTTCTGTAATAACGTCCTCTGTGTTGTGCAGTCTTCAAAGCATCTATGGTACGTCAATGGGGTAGTCCATGTAAGGTGCTGACCACGAGGTGTGACTTCGACGTTAGCTAGTTTGTCACACCATTCACGTCTAACTCGAGTAGGCCTCCAATCATTTCGATGTAGATCATCTACGTTGGTGAACTACAATATTCTTCTACACTAATATAATAAAATAACAAATCATTAATTCATTATATATATAAACTTACTTGTTATATTGAAATGATAAGCAGCATTATAAATTAATGTAGCTAATTCATAAATACTGTTTTGTAATCTTTCTGAATGATTCATATTCATATTGGATAAATTTATAAACATATAATTGTACAAATATGGTAATCCATATGCATTTAAATCGGAATTTGTAAAAAATCTACTACGAACAATATTATCCATTAGATTGAAATGAAATTTAAGATTATTATTGTTATACTTGGAGTTTGTTGATTTATTCATACTACTGATATTAATTGAAGATGAATTGTCAGTAGTTATAGTTTGGTTTAAATTTAAAAGATAATCAGAATAGATACCGACTAATATGATTGGACAATTTGGACTAATTGACTATTAAAAAAAAAGATAACAAGGAGGAAGAAATAATAATTAAGGTAATTCAATTCAATGTAAAGAAATATATGCTTGTTATAATCCTTTTTTTATAGTCTACATTATGGATTGATATTAGTTAGATCATATTTCAAAGTATTAGATCAGTATTTCATTCAACAACAAAAAATCAAATTCGTCAGCAGTGAGTATCGATGACCTTAGCAGAAATCGAGTGTACATGACTGATGTGAACAAAGAAACAAGAAACATTAAAGAGGAAAAATGTATTTGTAAAATCTCAGCGAATGAATTTTGAAGTTTCTCCTGACAATTTGGTCCAAGCTTTTTCAAGGAAACGTTGGATTTACTTAAAATTCTTTCGCTGAAATTTTACAAATACATTCTTCCTCTTTAATATCTCACATTAACTCGGCGCCCAAATATTGTGAAACTATTCGATCAAATTTAGACGAAAAATCTTATTTATTATAGAGAAACAAGATGCGTTGACAAACTATGGAAGCTATTTTGGGGGATAAGTTATTTCATCTAATTAAAACCTTGTAAAAGAGTGACATTTATTTTTGTCTCTAGTCTATTCTACAGATTATGAGCTTTCGTTTCATATGTGATTCACAGCCATAGCCCTTTTTGTTTCAAAGCTATTGTAATTTAAACGTAATATTTTCTATTCTATTTTATACGCTAATCTCCAGTTTTCGTCAATTGTATTTTCCTAATTGTTGTGCGTTGTGATCTGGTTACTCATCTATTTATTCGTGTATCGTTTTACACTGATCTAGAATCGGGAACCATATAAGAATTGAGAATAAATCGGGCTTGTCAACCAATCACGTGATAGCATAGTTTTCGTCTCTCTACCCCACGTGGTTGATTTCACTTCGAACTCACGTATACTAGCCTCAAGGTTAAGCCGGTCAACCTATCGCGTCAAGGTCTTAATCCAGGTTAGCCAAGTTATCATCTGCACGAAAGTGGGTAGACAGATCAGGGATGTAACAGGGACCATGAGATCTGGTGGTAAGTATTTAATTGTTAAAATAGTAAACTACTTACCGATGTATTCCTTATATTAATGTTAAGTTTTCACCAAGAAAAAAATCATTTTGTCAAAAGTCTTACTTTTTCCTAATTTTAGACTCTAAACTTAGCATGATCGTCGATGTAACATCCTAAAAACGAAATCTTATGTCTTAGTTATGCTTTAAAACCCCAATGCGAAAATATCATCACACAGTATAGAGGTACGTAATAAAAAGGATTGTTGCGAAGTCAGCTTTTTAACGATCGATAAGTGAATTTTCGACTGTTAAACTCAATGCGTAAAATGTTTTACAACAGATGAACGTAATTTATTTATTTATTTATTTCAACATATAGATAATGGTACAAAGAGGCATCAAATACATATGCGCCACACAAATCTCATTCAATATGTGTGAGGGCTGTGATACTGCCCGGGTGCCCAAACCGAAGCAGGTGGTTTTCTTAGGGGGCCACACCCCGAGCCTTCGACCTGAAGGTCTGATCCACAAGGCAGTGGAGCATCGTAAGGAGATGCAGTCCCATAGAAGCCGGTGACCAACAATTGGTTCATTCGCCATTTGTTCCCGCAGGATACTGGAGCCCATGTGCACCATTGGTTTGGAATCCGGTTAAAGCGCCGGACATTCGCTTTCTGTCCTCTCATTTTCGTAAACAACACCCTCGCCACGAGAAGGCAGTGAGTAGGACTTCCCTGGCAGAGGCTATATACGCGCGGCCGTGTGAGAGTATTTCGAGAGGGAGAGCGGACTCTCCCCACTCTCGGCCGTGCCAGGGCATTTGGGGGCGTAATAATATGAAGTGTAGCCAAATGATGACTACTTATGACACTATATTATTGACTTAAACCTCCACATCAAAAACAAAACCGCTAGATAAATGAGCTGTGACAGAATAGAATGTTTATGAATAGAATATAGTCACAAAATAGACGTGATAAAATTTCATAGGCTATCGAAGGAAATTAACTTGTAGGTCATTCATTCTCCAATCAATGAAAACCTAATTAACTGCAAGGCATAATTTTTGGGCATCGTGTACAGATATAGAACAGAAATAATACTCAGACAAAAGATACATTTTGAAGACCGAAATATATACACATACACAAATACACAGTTACAACGTTAAAGATAAGTATTAAGATAAGAAATTATTATTTAATTATCAATTAAAAATTGAAAATAAATATTACCTTGATTTTCATTAACCATGGAGTAATACGATTTAATCCTAATAAACCATCGACTGTATTCCACAGAACTAAATATATTGTTAATTGACAATGTATACCCAATTGAGTATTAATTATTACTTCTGATGGATAAGTTAATTCACACGATATATCAGATATGCTACTTCCGACATTATTATTAGTAGTAGTATTAACAGAAGATGATGTGGTGTTCACCCTTTTTTCCAAATCCCAAATACTGAATGATAATGTCTCACAGAAATTACGATTATTATCATTATTATTATTAGTAATTCCACTTGAAACATTCTGTTGAATTAGAGAAAGAGATGGAAAGGAAAATGACGTAAACGATATATATATATATATATGCACGGAGGAAGGTATATCGTAGCAGTGATCTCTCAACGTCTATGGAGAAACAATTCATGGAGTATAGAGTTGAAACTTTAGAACTAAAGATAAAGTCTTTTCAGAAATATGATCTACCCAATCAACATCAAGTGATCATCACCCACTGTGATGTACGGTCATATATTTCTAGATTGATGAAGCAATCAACAATAATCTGATTTCATTTGATTGTAAACAAATTGTCAAGAGTACACAAAGACGTAGGAATAATTTTCTACTTCATATATTAAATTCTTTTATATCTCTCTATAATCAAACTGTCCTTTTTAGACTATGTTGGTAGCCTTCAAGAATTCTTCAAAAGATGGGTAAATGCTGAAAATACTTTAACCAGTAGGCGTTCAATATAAACTTCAGAGAGAGATATATATTGCTCAGAAGAACAATGAAAGCTTCACAACCAAAACATCCAGCTCAACGAACATAACTCCACATAAATCATCCGTCTGAGCTACAAATCCACTCCACCATCTTACAAAATTGTATTTCTTACGCTTTTTGATTTAATGTAAGACATTTGTTCTACCCAATGCTGAGTTTAATTGAAGCTATCAAGTCTAATCTTGACATTGATACCTACAAGCTCTAACTGATCATTTGAATTATTCTCTTAATTGTATTATCTTATATTAATTTCGTAAAAGCCATTTAGGATTTTTTGATGATATCGATTTTGGTGTTTTGGCTTTGGATATAGCACTTAATTGGTAATCTTCGTTGCCAGAATGCTATTGTGTTATTTGGTTCAATTTAATTATTAATGCACAATCCTGAATGCTTGATCAAAAATGTGTGAAAAAAGAAGACGAAGAATTCGTGGCAATCTATATTCTTAAAACTTAATAATAATTATGTTGACAACTACTTCGTGTTCAGATGCTCCTAGAGTAACTTAGATGGAGGCATGTATGAAATGGCATTGACTAAATGAATCCTATGTCTATTTAATTGGTTAGGACAACCGGGTGTATGTATCACCAGCTCCTAAACACATAAATACATAAATCGAAATCCAAATTTATAAACCAATATTTAATTAGCAAGTTAAAATATATGTTGTAATTATGATTAGTGCTGACGTGAGAATGAATGGAATATGTGGAAGTGTGATCTAAATTAACATATCAAGCATATAAATAAATTACGCCTGTTACCCCTTGTGGAAGAGTATAAGCCGCCACCTAGGATTCTCCAACCAACTCTTTCCTAGGTATGAATTACAAGGTTATTAGTAAATTTGGATAGTGACTAGCTAGGGGTATCCAGGACGTGTATCTCCTCTTATTCAGAACATAACATCAACAATGTAATAATACAAATCCTAAAAAATAATTTCTACACAAATACGGTACAAGAGTGTAGTTATTTTAACTCCGGTAGTTCAGTGAATTATACACTGAAGGTTTGAAATGAAAGTTACTGAGTTTTTAGTCTTAATGTGAAAATCAATACTGGAAGAGATTAGTATATCCATCTGACAAGTTCTAAATAGAACGAAATATACGTCATGGATTTCATTATTAGCCAATATCAAATTATCATAAACAGACATTGATTTAACTCTTCAAAGAGTAACACTAAGACTATAAATATTCATTCAATTATAGAGTTAAAATAGAATATATAAATGCAGTACACAAGAAATTTGTCAAAACACATAACATTTTTTCCTTAGTACTTACTGAGTTAATAGATTCATTAGGTTTACTGTTATTATGACGACTTATTGTTAAATTTGTAATTTGAACTGAAGGTAAGAGATGATCTGGTATATTATCAGTTTCATTAGATCGCAATGATGATGATGATGACGATGATAATGTATGCAAATCAGTTTCAAATGGCTACAACAAATAAGCAAAATCAGTTTAAATGTTTGTTGATCAAGTTAAGTTGAAATTCAAGAACAATCAAGAATCAGATATAAGTTAGCAACACCGTACTATCGGCCTGTGATCTATAGGTTTTAGTATGAAGGCGGTAATTTGAAAAGCCAAATCAACAGTTGGAAGTGTCATATACTTGAACTATTGAACCATCTCTTCACCGTAGAATAGAAATTACGAATCATACATGTACATAGTACTTATCATAGATAATAATCGTAGTTTATGTACCACTGGATATTCTTGAAGGCACGGGACAGCTATCTCATCTTAATATGGGACTCGTAAACAATGTACGCTAACAATACAACTGAAGATTATATAAAGGGACCTTAAGGTCTACGATGAAAGGTTTAACCGACTGAACAATTTCAACTTCATTCTATTTGCGATAAAGATCGTCAATCATCAAATGTTACTCGTAAGAACTATCTCACAACATGAGTGAACTGAACAAGTCATGACTCCTCACTAGAATTCACAGAGCATGTTGAAGGAAGTCACTAGTAAACTAAGTAGTATAGTTTAGTAAAAGGTCAATCTGTAACGCTTAGAACATACAAAATAAACCACTCTTCAAAAATTTCGTCCGACTAAACAGTTGATATATACATATATATTTTCACGAAATTCGACCAAATTCAAATTTATTCCCGACTAGTTTAAGCTTCATTATAATTCACCACATCGCTTGACAAAAACTCGAATTTCGACTCTAAAAACAGTCCAGAAGCATTTATAACTACTTTAGAAAGTTTTCATCAAGAATAGTTATTCTATTGATGTAGAATCTTTTAGAGAGTTTAACCAAGAAAGAAAACAGATATCACAAAAGAATTGAACCAAGATTTTGAAAGTGATGAATTTGAATTCAGTCATTGTATAAAGGCAGCATTACTTAGTACAGTGATACGATGGGAATCGAGCATATACTGGTATAATTAAACTAAACAAAGTGAGTAGCTTAGCTTGATGAAAGGTCAGTTGAGAACTGAAATGACTTATAGGCAGCATTTCAGATTGTAAAGCTGAGTGACGTGGGGTTCCAATCCCACAAGGAGCATCTGCTCTCTGCAGGTTACAGATACACCATGTTGACGAGTATCGATTTCATAAAACTGAATTCACTGTTGACCACATATGTACAATAGTGGCAAAAAACCAGGAAAAAAACAAAAACAAAATCACATGTGAACTTACATTTTCATTGAAATTACTTTGACAGGAAGATTTCCCAGTTTCAGATGCTTGTAACAAACGAACTAATGTAGTTTTACCCACTCCTGTTGGACCGACAACCATTACACGAAATCGAGTATACGGATAGGATCTTTTCGAAATTAAATCGATCAAATGTGCAATAGAATTACTAGTTATTAAACTATTAAGAATTCGTGACAATAAAATCATTTAGTTCAACCAAATCATAGAACACTATTATTATTACCATAGCCCCCAAATGGCCGAGAGTGGGGAGAGTCAGCTCTCCCTCTCCAAATGCTCTCACACGGCCATATGCAGACAACCACTGACAAGGAAGTCCTACTCACTACCTCCTCAAGGCGGTGGTGTTGTTTACGAAATTGAGGAGACGAAAAGCGAATGTCTGGCGATTTAACCGGTTTGGCGGATATGAAGGATCCACCAAGGGAAGTTGGGAAACCCTGGTTCCAAACCATTGGTGTACATAGGCTGCAGGATCTTTAGGAAACAAATGGTGTATGGTCACCGGCTACCATGGAACTGCATCTCCTGACGTTGCTCCACTTCCATGTGAACCAGACCTTTAGGTCGAAGGCTCCGGGTATGGCTCCCTAAGAAAACCACCTGCTTCGGTTTGGGCACCCGGGTAGTATCCCAGCCCTCACACGAATCGAATGATTTGTGTGGCGCATATCTATTTGATGCCTCCTTGTACCAATGTTTACGTGTTTAAATAATAAATAAATAAATAATTATGACCATATAACTGACGAATTTACTACTGAAATGGATAATTTATTATCGGCTTTTTTTATTCAGAATGTATATGATGTAATTACTCATTAAAATTATTACTAATAAATGATTCATTTATCTCAAATACAGATTTATGTACTCGAAATTATACTTGATGTGGCACTAAGTGGCATTTACTCAGGTGCTTGCATAGAAACAAATGAAGTACATTCGGACATATGACTAATTAGTTGAAAGTCGAATGAAATAGCAAACGAACTACGACTGTATAGTTGTTAGTATACTATGAACATAATTTTTATTGGTAATTAGACTACCTTAATTCAAACATATCAGATTCACTCAGTATCGTAAAGTAGTATATGAGGAGATCTATTATTCGTACGAAGAAACCTAATTAAGCAAGCGGTATAATGAATAAAATTTAACTCCAAGTTTGTATCTTAAGACGAGATGATCTAGCATGTTGCTAACAGTGTGTGAGCAGTTATCACTTTCCAGTTGTTCATAATACAAACAGACTCTACTTCTCGAGGGCTCTGAAATTGAGTTAAGTATGTTTTTGACTACCAGAAAGCATAAATGCAGACCCCAAGATCTACATGAGGCCGATCATACACGGCCGTTTATGAGTACTTCATGATGTATTAAATCCGAATTTGTAAGCCTCTACTGATGAACAAGGAAATCAATAAGGCGAAGTGGGGTGTGCTACTTTTCGGTTAGTAATGCTTGAATTTTTCAAATCGATGTTCAGCTAACATCAAACCATTACTCAAAGAAAAAACAATTTCAGATAAAACCTGAAAAGAAGCGGCTGAACAAGAAATCAATATTTTTGATCAGTGATGGCCTATTGAACGGAACATTTTCTAATCCAGACTTTCTATTATATCCCGATGAGAATGATTAATGGTAACTGTTGGTGTCTATTTATGGACTAATATTATTCGTATATTTTTTTATTGTATAAGTGTTACGTAACTAAACTATGTGTAATCATATTCCTCATATCATAAATTTATTTTGACCTATAAACGATTATTATACGGTTTACTATTCTTAAGTTATACCCAGTTTATTAATTACAGTCCCCACAGCCATAGGCACTTTTGGCTAGATTTTGTACAAATATTATTTCCTACTTTATGGTGTGATATGGTCTAATTGGCTTGTATATAAACCTAGTATGTTTGAAATACTTGATTCATATTGTGGAGGCTGACATAGGTGTTCGGAACTCAACAGGCAGGGCTAGGCAGGAAGAAGGAGCGATGAGGACTTTGGACTGCTCGTATGGGTTTATGTGTCATTGGTTCGGTCCATAAGTCACTGTTCTCTAATTGGCAGCATCATCAAGTTACATATTAATATGGCACAAGGCTACAAGTCATAACTCTTTCATTCACGTTTCTACATGGCTGTCGGAACAACCTTATTCGACAATCTGAACCCTAAAGAACATAGTAGCAGAACAGGTAATCAGAAATATGACACATGATTCTTCACTTTCTGGATGTTTCCGAGAAACCTCCATTCAGTGCTAATTGGAGAAAAATGTCTCCCAGAGTGTTCAGGGCCTCTTTTGGCTTTCTTCAAGGAATTTCCTGGGTCTCCCCGAACAATTATTCTTTTCAATCACAGATCAGGTTTCCTTTTTTGATACTTCGTGGCTCAGTAAACAATAAAGATATGAGTAACAATTATATCTGTTGTCAGTTCGTGTATTCCCACTTCAAGTTCATTTTTGTTTATCGTATGAAATCGCGATGGTCAAATTCAAAACTTATCTTCACAAATACACCTAGATTACTAAGATTACAACTTAATCAGATAGAAAATCACAACATAGTTTATATGGGAAGTGACCAAAATGAAACAACAAAATACAAAGAATACTAGCACAAACACACATAGAAACGTACTGATCTGTTACTGATTTCAAACATGAAAGTATACGTCGTGTGTAGATTTTTTCATTTAAATTTGGATAATCATTAACATCATTATCATTATTATTATTGCCTTGTATTCCAACAACTTGGTTTAGTCTTACGGTAGGATCGATCAGTGTTGCTAAATGTTTAACAAATGGTGTTTTATTTAATAAAATACTTTGTAGATTTGGCAAACGAAATAAATCACCCGGTAGCTAAAATTAAAAAAACAAATGTTATGATGGATCTTTAAAAAAATCAGCACATGGTGATATGTCAGCATGAAAATTGAAGGACTGGTAATTCCCAAAACCGATTTATGAACTATTATGAGTGTCTGCTTCACTAAAACTATTCATTGTAACTTTGATATTCAACATCCCGATTTGACGTTGATCGATAAACATCTCATAACCCTGAAGTAGGACTCTTCAGCAATGCACGTCCAAAACCTCAATTACGATAGGATCCAAAACCATCACGCTCAGAGTTGACTGCTTAACATTCAGATCACTGAGTTAGAAACGTATATTCATACACTGATTTCTAGTCTACAAAGTATTGAACAGTTCCAGCTGTATGTATGTACGAAACCAACACTTTTGACTGCTAGTATTGAAAAATGTTATCTAAAGAGATGTGATACGAACTAAAGGAGTATTTTTAGTAGAATATAAATATGCAGCCACAAGTTTGATTAATTTTTTCGAAGAAACATTTTAATGAATAAAATTTTTAATTTCAACAAGTGTATATTTACAGACTCGCCTAGAACATTTTCTGTGTAGCAACTTCATTCAATCAAGTGAAAATCTAAGCGCAACAACATTTAGAAATCATGACCATCTATGAAAATCTTTCATAGAGCTATTACAATTCAATATCACCAACAGTGTGATCATAACTTTCTATTAAAGTATCGTGTTTAAAGTATCTGGTCTGTAATCAGTATACCTGATGTGGACAGAGAAATAAGGAAGCCATCAAAAGCAACGGAAGCTATTTTGAGGGATTTTGGTGGATTTTTGTTCTCTGAGCTGGATGGTTTGGTTGTGGAGCTTTCATCGTTATTCTAAACGATATCATCAGCAAAAACTTCAGGTAGAAGTGAAGTATTCAAATTTTTTGGGGGGGGGGGGCGTTATTTCCCTTAATCCAGAGGTGTATTATGATAGATAGTCGATAGATAACTATGAAGTATCTTCAAATACAAATGAATTTCATTCGATTATAAACACAAAGTACGATTTATAATCACAGTGATCAAGGGGAATAAAAGTAGTTGGCATTCTGCCAAATAAGTACAAATCACAACAACAATAATAATAATAATAAAAAACCAAAAAAACAAGTAATAGCTTTACCTCGCACAATGTTATACAACAATCCAATGAAAGGTATTGTAAATTAATTAAATGTAATAGACTAGGATAGATACATTTTAAATAAGGATTTTCACCTAAGTCTAATGTTTTCAATTTTGGAAATAACAGTATAATTTCATTTTTAGTTGACATTGAATAAGATGATCCCAGATTTATTTCTTGTAATGGATGTATACCGAATGAAAGTGATTTGATCAGTTGAAATTCATTGAATATCTAAAGGAATGAATACAATTTAATAATAACACTAATAATATTAAAGATGTTTATGATAGTACTATTGAAAATATAAAGGATACAGTTGAGTGTACACATCATATCAACTAATCAGTTAATTATAAATAACAAATGACCTAAGCATTAGACAAACCTGAAATTATCTGATTTTTTGTAATTCTTTGGTAGTTCTGATATATAAAGAAGTCTGTGGTAACTTCTTCTCAATATTTCCCCCCCCCATTGACATTGATCATTATCTGATTGGTTGTTTTTAGACTCAACATATTGTCTTGACTATTGTATCTCAGGGTCATGTTTATTGTAATTTATGTACAAATTTGTTCTACTCCAACTTTTATTTCTATTGAAACAATGAACAGTTTTTTTTGGGGGGGGGACCAATCAGGTATAAGATAACAGGTCTCAGATTTTAGCGCGAAATTCTCCCATCTATTTAGCTAAATAAAGTTTTGGCATTATAGCTTATATCAGTTCGTGATGAAAACCCTCAATGTAATTCATAACACTAACCATCAACTGTAAATCATAATTCTAATTCCTCACACTGTTTATAACCCTCATTTTAGTCCTAGTTATAAGGTGAACACACTCTCAAGATCAATTTAGGGTCGCTCGAAGGTCGTTCATAAATTATAGCCTCACCGTTTTTTTCTTAAAGTAATAAAACTATCTTTTTGAAAATAATAAAATATATTTTACCAACAAATAAAGTAGAAGAAATACTGATCGCAAAATACCTTAGTTTGATTAAGTTTATCCATTAATGTGTTAGTATAACAACAATAAGGGAATATGTGAAATTGATTGCCTCTTAAATTGAGATGCTCCAATTTTGAGTAATAATTACACGTTGGGAATTTATTTAAATCCCAATTACGTAACGAATACGATGTGGAGCTAAATATATGAAAAATAGTAACAATAATAATAATGTTTGTATAGTGAAAGAAGTTAGAACAAAAAAAAGATATTTTGTATGCAATACACATGGAAATATTACATAAGAAATGGTGTATATCATCATTAAAAAGGATTGGAATCGACCTGATGTTGATATTATTGAAGAATGAATTCTGGTTAGTCATTGTTGAGATATGTACATTCTGTGTGTGGACTGCTTCGGTATAACTATTTTGTTACAAGTTTTTGTTCATAGAATCGATCAATTATGGATGCAGGAGTGAGGTGAAGAATTCACCTTTTGTCCTATTTGAGACTTGCTTGCAACCCAGCATTTATGTTCAATTTGAGATTATAGCATAATTCAAGTCATCACTAATAATGATATTGAAATCTGTTGAACAAATCAGTAGTTCAGTAGAAAACACAATTATTTTTTGAAGCCAAATACATGTAATTCCAGACCCAACGTAAATGTTAACATTGAAATACAGATACATGCAGCTAATGAGTCTTAAATGGTGTGAGGTCAGCGTCCTGAATTCCAACACATCATGAACTGACATCAATTGAATAAAACCATCGCACATCATGCAACATTGAGCAATGGTTTCCTACTTACATTAAGGGAACCTACTCTCAATGACACTAAACGCCCACTCCATCAGCACAATAAATCCAGGACCCACAAATTCCTCAACAGGACCGTATTACCTTATAGTCTGTTAAATTACAAATTCATGATTCTTATTTCAGCTAATTCATTCAGGTTATACAAGTGAAATTGCATTTAGAACAATGAAATAATTAAATACTTACCTGGATTTATTCTTATCAGAAAATGATTTAAAAAGAGTTTCGAACTGACAAACTATTGACGGTGAGGATGATTGAGAATCATAATGATAATGATGATGATGATCATCATCATCATCAGGGATTTTCATATGATTATAACTTAAATCAATATAAATCATAGATTCTGGACATAAAAATAAATCGAAATAATCCTCAATAGAATTATAACTAGCATCTAAATATAGAAGATTTGGACAGATTTGAGCAAGACTTAATTTTTGTAATAATTTTGATGAATGTATACGAGTTGAATAACTGTTTATTGAATTGGTTAATTGTAATGTTTTAAGACAATTATGATGTAACAAAAGATGTGTAAGATGACTTGTATGTTGTTCTGTAATTAAATTAAACAGATAAACAAATGAATAAATCAATAAATACGGTCCATTTTCTCGTATTAGTCAATGAAAATTGATTATTTTGGTTAGCGTATTTTTAGCAAGGTTGTGTTTCTATGAGATGTGGTTACTTACTCGATGACCAACTCCCCTCATCTACCTGCGTTTATGATCGGAAGTAACACTAGAAGAGCTACAGATGGAATTCGTCACAACTATGAGAAAGCGTTTGATATACTGGATAGGAGAACCTTATGGAACTACCTTGTGTACCTGAAAAGATCGACATCATACAGAATTCATACGATGAACTATGTTGTAAAATGGTGCTTGGAGGACAGATGGCAGATCCATTCCAAGTGGGCACACCAGACAAAACTGCTTACTTTCCCCCTATCTCTAATACTAGATATTACTTATTATGTGTTGTTTAGAATAAATATATTGTAACTAACAATGAAATCTAGGAAGCGTTTCTCGTCCTACTTAGGACTTATCGGCTGGATGAATTTTCATCTCAATGTCAATGTCCACATCATCAAGGCTATAACCCAGAAAAGTCTGCTTCAAATGCCTATGGATTATTTATTGAGGTGCTGAATTCAGAAAGTCAGTAATTAATAACCAAAAATACTATTCACAATAGGAATCATTTTAAGTGCTAAATCTTCATTTTACATATATGATTGCACTTGTTAACAAACTGTAACCTCGAGTGAATGTAATATTCATTTTTAGAGATTGCAAATGGCAGAAACAAATATATTTCCGTTAGGACTTATTAAATAGGGAATGTTCCATTTTAGTATGAAGCATCTCAATGGAGCTCACCAACGACCCCACTGGAGCAAACTCAGGATTTCCAAGCCTTACAAGTTCGTAACTAGCAGCTTACAAGTTTAACTTCAATCAATTCGCAACTTTGCGTAACCACCTTCCGATTCCGTTGATGGATAGTTGTCTCACTTGAAACATCGTTTAACTCCACTAGTCATGGCTTTTTCCTAGATCTCCACGGTTCGTTTCTAGAAATTAAGCACTAATAAGTACATGATTATAGATAGTGTAGGAATTATGGAATCATTTTAGCTATTAAGCTCAACAATCTCCACAAACTTTTAACCACTTTTATCTAACAATCTTCACCTAACCTTATCAACGCTCACTATATTGGTTTCACTATATACAAATCAATGCTTCGAAAATACCTACAATGAAATTTTCGCACTTTCGTAACAAAAATCATGTTTCGTACGTGGTAAACAACAGGCCGCTGCACACAATATGCGACCTTTGATAGACAAACACCACACTGACAAAAAATATGGATTAAGTTTACAAATATCAAGAAAGTTTTTCTTAACTTATGTTGAGAAATTATCAGTTACCAGGGTTTGTGAGACGTACTATAATGTACATAAATTGGAACCCTAATAATCTTTTTTCAAGCCAGTCATACTAATTCGTTTCAACATGATAGAGATTTGTAACTTAGGTAGATAATTTTGTTGAAATTGGATTCTCTGAACTATATAGTTCAATCATTAAGTTCTGATGGTCTTTCTATATATAAACTAGATAGACGTAAGCTGACATATATATATACTGATAATATTGTCTGAAAAGATAATGGAAAGTTTCAAAGTAAAACCTCTTCAACTCGGAGAGTTCAATCTCGAAAAGAAAAACCTACTTCTTACCCCCCCTTACACTCCATAAAATTTTTTAACATTCTAATCAATTAACAAATGTATCCACATACCATATTGATAAAAACATTCAACAGATTTTCTTTTCAATAATTTATCATTATAATTCTTCGTATTCATAGTAGTATAATTTTCTATAGGTTGATAATAATTTGTTATTGTAGTAATCAATTGATCAGTTGGTAAACATGAAATACTTTCAGAATTAAAATTGAATGCAAATTCTTCAATATTATTTAGTAATTGCATATTGTAATTGAATTCATTAGTTGCTTTTATGCATTGTGTCTATTAATTAAGAAAAATATATTACATAATAATAATAATAATAATAATAATAATAATAATAATAATAATAATAATAATAATAATGATAATAGTATAACCAGGTAGAAACAGTAAAACAAATGAAATTTTAAAAGTCAATGACAATGAAGTGAAATAATAATATGACCTTGATGAGTTTTTCTTCTTTCTAGATTACTACAAAATACAATGTCTTCAAAGAATACATTCTATATTGATTCATCTTTGATTGAATATTTTATATTATGCATGAAATGACAGAGTTGTATACAATGCAATTGAACAACTACAAATCAATACACTGATAATCAAGTGAACTTCTATGTTTTATTATTTTTATAATGATTCCTTAATTATAAATAATGAATAAATTAAAAAACTATATTCATTAGTATAAATCATTTCTAACAAGTAAAAATTTATGTACATGGTTACAAGCTAGTAATACTAATCAATTAACAAAAAAAAGGATTGCCTAAACTGGATTTTAAATTTGCTACGTATTGTTCACCAAGATTAATTGTGAAGCGATGGATGTTCAACTTTTACTTAGAAAGCTGCATAAGCAGTGGAATCCAGGACGTGCATTTCGTCCTATATTATTTGTTGAGGTGATATCGAGGTAACCCGTACAGGATGCACATGTGCCAATAAGAGACTGGTCCATTGCAGTACTAAACATCAATCGGAAAATTCAAACAAACAATATAAAAATGAATTACTAAATTGTATGTTTGAACTTTGTTTCATCTACATTGGTTTCAGCAACCCAGTAGTATCATTAACCTTCAATACTTAGAGTATGACTTTGGAAACAAGCACATGAATCAATAGCTAATAACAATGGGCAAATCAAATATGAATTCGCAAAACAAACTACGTACGATGGTTTAAAAACTCAAGAATTGGGAGAAGAGAAAAGTGAATGTATCAGTGTCATTGTGACTGACTTGATGTTACGTAATCAAGTATCTCTAACCATTGATTACGATAATCATGTGGACACCTACAAATAAAACAGTGTAGCGCACAAAGCTGAATGTATTTACCGGATAATAACGTACACCATTATGTAGTAAATTGAAAGTACTATTTTAACAAATGATTACATTATTCAATTTTCATCTATTTATTTATTTGAACACATAAATATTAGTACAAAGAGGTACCGAATAGATATGCGCCACATAAGTAGGTCAATATTCAATAAGACAAAATTAGTCTATTTTGAGTATACAGTTAAAAGATATAACTAAAAGCAAATAAAATATCAGAGCTTATTATCAAGCTGTATAATCGTTTATATATGTGAAAAATTTTCAATTATTGAGATCATGAGTCAATAACTAAATTTACTAAAATCTCCACAAAACCCAATTCTGATAATAATCAACATATGCTCACTAGTGACTGGCTTCAAGATGTATATCCTGGAGTTCTAGTGAGAAGCAGTGACCAGTGGAGTTCAACCGGGTCTGTTGTGAGATAGTAACTCACTGATGACAATGGTGGATGTGTCACTCAATTTCATGGATTAGTTGAAGATAGACATTAACACTGTTGGGTGCCGGCTAGCTCAGTGGTCTAGTAGTTAAGTGCTCGCGCGCGAGACCAGTAGGTTCTCGGTTCGAATCCCGCGAGGCGTACTGGATGTGCACTGCTGAGTCCCACAATAGGACGAGATGGCCATCCTGTGCTTCCAGGTTTTCCATGTTGGTCTAGCTTCAATCGACACATGATCTCAACAATTGAAATTACTAAAATCTCCACAAAATCCCCTTCTAATAATAAGAAATTTTGTCAAAGTACCAATTCCGTGAGGAAATGTGAACACGAATAACCAAGATGACGTAATAGGAAGATTATAATACTACATTACAAAATACCAATATAACAACATTAGATTTAGTTAATATAATAAGATGATTAAAATGTTCTTGTTGCAATAATTAAAGGTCATTAAAAGTCATAGAGGTGTAAAAATAAATAAGGTGATATGATGTGTATTTAGGAATAAAATAGTTAGAATATAAGACATAAGTAAAGGGGAATGAAGTAATAATAATAATAATTAAAGTCAAGGTAACGATAGGATGTACTACTTTTGTATGCATAGTTCTAGTTTGAGCTCATGGATGGCACAGAGCTTCGGCTAATTTTAAGAGTTGAATACGAAGAAATCTAGGTAGATTTGAATGAATCATATAAACAACCTGAAAATCGAACTGTGGATCCATAGAATGACTACAGACGAACTTCTAACTGCTTTCCTTTCACTCTTGTAGAACCAAACTGCGATGTGTTCCCATATCCGAGTTGAAATCGAGCGCTGGCCGAAAATGGCTATTCAGACCGTTTCATAGAGAAGAATGTGGATAGAAGTAGTTTTCATATATATATATATATATATATATATATATATATATATATATATATATATATATATATATATATATATATATATATATATATATATATATATACGATTGTACAGCTTGATAATTAATTTGTTGAAAAGAGATCCCTTCGCTGAACTTTGTGTTTTAATTCTTAATGTTTATTATGTGTAGAGACTTATTCTATTTTATTGTGATTATTGACTCATATTGCCTTGGTTGGTTTACATTTTCGTATAAATATTCATGTATATTAGAGTAAAGCCTGATGACGATCTAATTGAAAACAATTGTTCGCTTATATGTATTGTTCTAAATTGGAATTATCTGTCAATATCAGAGCATATCAATAGGATCAACTGACAGTGGTAGTAAAACATCGAAAGAGTAACACGGAAAAATCTAGAACGGCTAAACTGGAAATATTTCAAGATTATACATGCTTATTTCATGTCATTTTTAGCATTTTGAAGTTATTTGATGTGTTAAGTGGCATGAAAACAGAATATCAGCTCAAAAATCGTGAGATTTGTGTATTACAAGTACATTACTTATGAGTAACAGTTCATTTATTGTGCAATTTTCTTGTCAATCATTTTTGATTCAGTCAGTCAGACATACTTATTTGTTTGGTCATACTGAAATGAACGTTTTCTCCCTATCTGTACTAAGCACCGAATGGTATTCCCAGTTCCTCATCTTGAATCCACGTATATATATATATATATATATATATATATATATATATATATATATATATATATATATATATTCCCAAAAAGTCACCGGTGAAGTGAAGTCAAATAAGGGCTCAACACTCATGGATAGTTCGAATTCCTGGTGGAAAGCAATATTTCCGCAAAGTCAGCAAAATCAGAATAAAATCCAATAGATATTATTAGATGACGGTCGCAGTACACAGTAAAGTTGACAAATCCGAATTATGATAAACCAATTGAGACCAGGAAACTTGTCCCTCTATGTTCTGTAATACTGGGTAGGTCGGTTGGAGAAGGATGAGACTAACATTAGTAAAGTTAAGTTTAGAAGGTCAAGACATACAGGAAAACTTGTTGAAGTTTTCCTCAGACAAGCAGCATTTGTAACGATCCCAATTTCCTACGACGAAAGGGGAGTTTATGAAAGATCGACCTCAAAGACGGTACAGCTCATTTTACCACATGGATTTCTGTTGGCAGCACCAAGGACAACCAGGAAATAATAACCGGCTCTGATAAACCTTTAAGAACACTTGAAATCATCTTGTTCACAAACCGAACCAGAACAAAATAGTGATCAAGTACATTATTCTACTGATTTCCGCTATAAGCAATGATGACTAGTTAGTTGATAAGTAAAAGTCAAAATATCGAATAAATCTTGAAAAATGCTATTAAATTATAAAATTTAATTGAAAAATACATCATTATGAAACAATTATAACTAACTTTTATATATAATGATTGTTTATACATTTGTCGTGAATGTTCAAATTGTACTTTTAATAAGTTCGGCATTGGTAAGTAAGCAATTTCATTCCAACTTAAATCAAGAAATTCTAATTTACACCATAATGAGCCTGTCCATATTTCCGGTGGTAGTACACGTAATTGATTTTTTGACAATAATAAATGTAAAAGATTTGGTGCAAATGAATCATGCATCACTGTTGTATGGTGTATTGAAGAAGTAGTGGTATTGACTGAGGTCTCTGAATAACATCGACGAAGAGGATGGGAATCAATGAGCTTAGTCTTTTCAGTAAGAACATGTGCATATTGTTCTTTGAGATTGTCATTATTATTATCATCATTGTTTAGTTTTCCTCTACAGGAGAACGATATGATGCCTTGTTCATATTCATATATATTGACAAATAACCATGATGGCAAATAGTCCAAACAATTCTCTGATAAATCTAAATAAATTAAACTAGATGTCCAACAAGTAGAGACGGATTGACATGATCGATATGCCATTGGAACATTCGGTAGTTGTATAGGTAAATTTCGAATATGATTTTTACTTAAATCTAATTCCTTTAAAAAACATTTACGAAAGAGAAAGAGAAAAAACCTTTCGTAAAATAATAACGAAAATATAAACACGCAATATTGTGAATCGATTAAAGTTTGCCATTAAAAAACGTCGAATTCCAGTCCAGTAATCTAGAGGTCAAGCGTCCCCACGTGTTTGACTGAAAGTTTTAGGTTCGACTCCTGTATAAAGAGTCGTGGATGTGTGTTGCTGAATAGTTCTCTACTATAACGAAATGACTGACCAGAGCTTTTAGGTTTTCGATAGCGATCGAACTAAGATCAGTTCGTGATTTAAAAACTAAATTTAATCAATTATTCAGTCGAAACCAATGTACGAGACCTGGCATAAATGTGCAGAGCATTGACTCAATTTACCGGAATATCTGTCAGTGAAGCAAGATAGGTCAGTCAATCAAAATCAACATACAGCCTAGCGTACATAATTGCATTGGCTTAGTTCGTCATACCAAAAGAGCAAGACGAGAGATTAACACGGTTAATAGTAAATGGAATCGAAATGTAGTTGCATTGATAGTGTCAAAGAATAAAAAATCAAGAATGTGGTAAGAAAAGACAATCGAAGGGTATGTATAAAGGAATATCGGAACATAATGTGTACGTACGAAAACTAGTATAATAGTATATGTTAACACATAGCATAACTATTTAAACAAGCATTTCGAATTGGTTTATAAGAACTTTCATCATTTATTTGAACGAGTAGCTCCACAAGATTTTAACCCTGGCTTCTGACCTAATCTTTTATGAGTTTTTATATATTATGTTATTCACGTATACCAACCATATTTTTACTTGCTAAAAATCAGTTCAAGAGCCATCGTAAGTCGTCAGTAAAGAACAGTTACACCGTTTATAATAATTTCTAAATTAACTGAATATGAATCCATAATGAAATAGAGGTATTTGTATTCAGCTTCGAGTGACATATCATTTGTTTGGGTTGTGTTAAAGATGCTCACTAATTCAACTGCCCAAAATTAAATTTAAAGGATCAGGATTTCAAGTATGTAATCCAGTAATTAATTAAAAGTTGAGTTTTTAACTATAGAGATCCCAGTTCTAAAATACCAAACATAGACTGAATTAAAGCATGCTCAATGCACGATTGCTTTGCTGCACGCTGATTGGATAAGAATTAGCCAATCAGCGTTAGCCAATACTTAGTGAACACAAGAAATATTCTCATGTGAAAAACTATAAATATACTAACGTTTTCCCTATTGTACTTACTTGCTTGCTTCTTACTTCCATCTAACCTTGTTATATGGAATATAATCTCTTTCCCTGTTCAACCGCGTTCTGATTTGGGGGACTTGTCGAGTGAATCAGTGTCCGAGAATACTAAGCAATAGGAATAGCTGGGTTATAACCATAAGAGAGAATTATAACAACAAGGTTCTATATTGCTTATCAGTAAATAACTTTGAATAATGACCAAATAGTATCTCTAACTTCGATATAGTATTTTAAAGGTACTATGTTCACAGTAGCGCTTGCAGTCCCAGGCTCGAGATCTAAATGAATGAGAACTGATGAATATTTCAAAATTATGACAAAACAGTTATTCAATAATTTCTAATTTTTATTGATTATCTAATTAAAATCAATTAATGATGTTAACTAGACTCATTCTATTATTTTTATTAACGTACCAAAATTCAAAACTGTTACCTTTAAATTTTTAACACAATTAAATAAACACCATGGAAGTGTTTGTAAACCACAATTTGACATTGTAATACGTGTAATTAACTGATTAGATATATTATTGAAAATATTCATAGTGAATGTAGGTCGTGGAAGTGATAAAATTAGTTGACTAATATATTTATATAATTCACGATTACAATGATTATTATTATTATTTTCATTCACAGTAGATTCTTGTTTTACTGACGTTGATGAGAATGTTGTTGACATTGACGATGATGAGGATGATGACGAATTCAATGAGCTGACATAATGGAATTTTGATAGATCATCCAAAAGTTTAATCCATTGTGGTATCATAGAATTTAATAACCAGAATGAATTTGATATGATTGAATATTGAAGAGATTTCATATTGGATAAATTCAAATGTTTTATAATAATTGTAAAATCATTATTAACAGATTTATTCATTTCAATAGATTTAAGTAATATCTCATGAATAAATAATAAACCGGCAAATTTATAAAATGATTTTTTCATTGTGTATACAAATAATTGATGATTAAAATCAACTGCACCAATATTCAATAGAATTGAAGCTATTTCAATAGCTTTCTAAATGATACAAATAAAAAATAAATACAAACAAATAACACACTTACTCATTTAACAAATATGTATTCATCTATTTGAATCACTTAAACCAAATTAAAAAGGAGTGGAAAATTTTAACCAGTAACCAGTCGATGACAGATGAATGTTTAATTTGATCGAAATCATAAATCGACTTAAGTTAAATCGCCTCCAAATGCCCTGTTACGACCGAGAGTAGGAAGATTCAGCTCTCCCTCTCGAAATGCTCTCACATGGCCACGTGCATACAACCACTGCCAGGGAAGTCCGAGTCACTGCATTCTCGTGGCACCGGTGTTGTTGACGAAACTGAGAGGACAAAAAGCGAATGTCCGGCACTTTAACCGGGTTGGTGAACATGGAGATTCCACCTAGGGGAGTTGGAAAACCCTGATTCCAAACCAATGGTGCACATGGACTCCAGTATCGTGAAGGAACAAATGGCGTATGAACCAATCGTTGGTCACCGGTTACTATGGGACTGCATCTTCTGACGTTGGTTCACTGCCTTGTGGATCAGACCTTCAGGCTGAAGGCTCCGGGTGTGGCCCCCTAAGAAAACCACTCGCTTCGGTTTGGGCACCCGGGCAATATCACAGCCCTCACACAAATCAAATAAGATTTGTGTGGCGCATATGTACCTGGTGCCCCCTTGTACCAACATCTATGTGTTCAAATAAATAAATAAATAATAAACAGCCATTGAAAATCTCGAACCACCCGACTGTTGTTTCGTCCTAGTGTGGGACTACTCAGAAGTGAGCATCCACGACCCACCATTAAAGAGAATCGAACCCAGAATTTTCAGTCTCGTATGCAAACGCTTAAACTTCAGATCACTGAATCGTCATCTAACAGTGTCAATATCTAACTATAATCAATCCACGATACTGTGAGACCATCTTCTACAGACATTAGTTAAGGCATCGCTAAGAACTGGGGAGCACTGAAAAGCTGTTTCGACCTAGTACGTGACTCTTTAGCACTGAGTCTCAATGACTTCGGGTTGTCTCTGAAATTACAATGAGAAGTGATGACTGGTAGCGTTCAAATATATTGAAAGTTAAATAACTATCATTAATGGCATTGAATGAACATCGTGCTGTATTGTAAATCGATTGTATTGTTGAACGTCGACTCAATGATTTTAACAGTTCAGTTTTTGTTGGAAGACCTAAAAGTCATGTGTTCCATACTTGATATCTCCATGAATGTGGAATGATAATCAATCCCATTTTAAGATAAAAACAACTAATGAGTGATCCTTAATATAAATGACACACAAAATAGGATTGATTAGTGACAAATAGAGTTTACAAATTACTGATTTATTTTTTAAACTGCAAATTCATTATTTTTTTCATATACGATAACTTAAAGAAATGTGGAGGAAAAAAATAAACATACAAAATGATGAGCTATTAATTTAAACGAACATACATTTTCATCAGTTTCTGCTAGACAACATGTTAAACCAAGTGGAGTTGTAATAATTGATTGTAGATTTGTAGAATTTAAATTAGATGATACTATTTGATTAGTTAAATGAGAAGTGTAACCTATGGGGTTCGACGATGACATGTTGGATAATGCAGAATTATCTTGAGGAATATAACATTGACCATGTATACAAGATGTACAGAATGTATTCACTTCTCGACTGAGATAATCTACCAGAATTGAAACTGTATCAATATTTCTTTTATATAATTGTAAAATAAATAAAATGTAGTATAGATTAAAACTAATTTAATTTGAGTAAAATTAGTTAATATTATTCATTAAAATGTATATTTTGTAAATATTCATTTGAAATAAAATGAGAACTTCATTCGACCAATTCAGTCTTATAGGTTCAATTTCAATAACTTATGCTACCTGAGATAGGAGTGATATCTACGTATATCTATCAAAAAATGGGTAAAGGGCTTGGTAACTCAATCTATCTCACGTTGCGACTAGGAAACGTAAGTCTTGAGACTAAAAGACATGAACAGGCTAACAGCATTTATTAAAGATGTTTTACAGTAGTATCTTAGGACCACCGAATAAACAATTTTGAAGTTAGGTAAAAATGGTAAATCAGTTGGTAAGTTAGTGAATCTTCAATGATTGAGATGGTTGGGAAATGTATGACGTATCTCCAACTACAACTTACCTTCTCACGCTATGTTCACTTGTGTAGCAGTAGATCGAAAGAAAGATAAGAGAGATCCAACGAATAAGTGGCATCAATCTATGAAACCATAGACTGTATGAATTGGTCCTATTGATAGGTTTAAACTGACACTTTGAGGCGCTATTGATAACCATGATCAACGATTGGAAACCATAAACATAGAGCAGAAAACAAGATACGCATTTTAATATCACAATGATAGACGTTACTGTAAGGCTGTTCTGCTTAAAGCCAACATTCCGAATATGGATGATAGTCTCCAAATTGTACTGAGCCTAATCATCATATTTAATTCCGTGAAAATAAAGTGTAAGATCCATTTTAGTATTGATATGGAAATTTTGAGTAAGAAATAGTTACAAACTAAAAAACCTGAAGAGTGGTTTACAAAAAAGATTATTAGTAAACGAAGTTTGTAGAGATTAATGAATTTTACAGTCTTCATCAAGAACTGATTTTACTTAAACAAGCACTTAGCAGCTGTTTCATATCAGTATTGGGCTTCTGATCAGTATCTATCCACAACCCAAACAGGAACCGAATCCAAGACCTTAAGATCACGAGGACAGCACTTAAAATTTAGTCAACTGGACTGAAGTCAATGGTTACCAATTCAAACTTTAATTAGCTCACAAAACTGCGCAAATATATTGCAAACCCATAAATACATTAATGTCCCACACCAGACACGGCTGAACTCCGTGAGTGACAGCTCTTTACTAGAACTTCGAGAGTTATCTTCCGAAAATAGCCACAAGTGAGTATACGATTATTAGTACTATAGGAGATTTGTGGAGAAACATTTGTGTTAATGTTTGTTGGTTTTCAATAGTTGTGTAGCTAAAATCATTCCATAATTAAAATTATGAAGAGAAACAAATGTGAATGTATTAATAAATGCAAACAATTTAACCTACCCAGTCATGACAGACAATTGTAATGCATTAAAATATCCACAAATTGCATGGTCATCTAAACTTTGATGACATCGAGGATTAATAATAATCGCTGGTCGTTGGTTACAATCCAATGAAACAGAATTATTATTATTATTATTATTATTATTATTATTATCAATTGAAGTAACGAAATACCAGCAGGCTGAAATTTTTCGATAAATATCAATTGGACATACATCATAGTACACATTAGGATCTATATAGTTATCAGTTAATGGCGAATTATGATTGCCTAAAACATTTAGTTGGTTAAAGTAAGTAAACTTATCAGTATCAGTAGTAGTATTAGTAGTACTAGTATTATTATCATGAATAGTTGAATGATGTTGATAAAGATTATCAAGATTGATGTCAGTATTGAAATTATTCAATTCTGTCGTAGAATTCATTAATCTTTTAGCTTTCACTGTAAATTTTAACAACTGACATACAATATCCACATGACCATGTATTACAGCTAAAAGAAAGCCAGTCATATTATAACTATCCAATTGATCAATACTGAAAATATAATAAAAAAAAAAAAGAAAAATACAAAACAACAACACATTTGAGGAATCAAATTGTGCACGTACACAAATATAAACACAATGTATATAAAAAGTTAACTAAAAGTACAATGAATAAAGTAGGGTATACTATCTATATATGAATTCTACATTTGGAAAATCAATCATAACAGGAATGGTAATAAAGAAGGTTTACATTTAAGCTCAAAAATAATGTGATGTACATGAGATTTAACAACAAAAAAGAACTATTGATTTATTGTTCAATAAGCGTAAATACTCTAATAAAAATTAACTAGTCGTAATTGGTTTAAAGCCATTTTATAACTGTATGAATCAAAACATTTGAAAGTGACTGATGCTATGTTTACTTATTCCTTTAATATCATAAGTGAGTTCCATCGAACAAGTTGCAATGTAACCACTAATCTAAGTGATTCGATATGGTGTGTACTTTGTTAAGATGTTAGATGGTAGGAGGTAGTCAGTATGAAACCCTATTAAAAAAATGAATGACGCAGGTTAGAATCCAACAGGGAGTATCATTTCCTTAGAAGTTCCAAGTATGCATTGCTGACAAGTTTAAAAAAGCACAAAACATAGATCTAGAGTTATCTGATAACTACTTTCAATTACCTAATGAATCAAAATATGTTGTACCGCGTGACATTTATTTTTTGACATTCTTAAAACACATAGAAAACCTAATTTACAGTTCAGAACTTGTGATGAATACATCTTAACTACAATTAAGTATTGGTGGTACCGCATTAAAATGTAAATTCATAACCAGTATTTTACTTAATACACAGAACATATTGCTTCAAATGCTTAGATTTTACTCCAAAAGATCACTAGAATTTACTGAGTTCATCTTAGAGTAAACATCGATATTAAGATTCAAGGTATATCCAGTTTATGAGTTCAACGCAACCTAGATTCCACTACTAATAACATTCTAAATATACCGAATATTCGTGACACAACACTCTATATCAAGGCGATCCAAGTAGAATGAAAATATGGCAATGTGGAAGGAATACCAACAATAACTTGCAGCAAAAAACCTTGACTGGTACAAAAAAATATAAAAAAATTTTCATATATTATAGCTGTAACTAAAACGTGTACCAATTAATTAAATGACAAAGAAGAGAATGTTACCTAAAATATTACAAAACAAATTTCTAATACCTTATAAAATTTCATACACATAGTTCCCTTTATCATTTTGAAAAGAGCAAGAACAAACATTCTAGCAGAATAGCATGAATTCATTTTTATTTCGTTGGTTCTCATCAGATGCTTACAACTTGTGACATTTAAAATCATAATTACGTAATGGGTTTAAATCACTTACATGAAAGAGTTTGACTGGAAGTTATATTAAAGACACATTAGTATAATATAGCAAGGGTGTAAATAAATTGAATAGACTGAATATTGTAAATATATAACTTATGTGAAAGAACATTCTACAACATTGATTGTGAAAATAGTTTAAACAACCAGAAACATTCAATCATTCAGCTACAACGTAGAACTAGGCACATATATGCAAAGGGCTGGCTTGTGTTGGTCCTTCTCGACTCCTTGGCTGGGGTCCTACAGATGGTGCAACACAGTGGTGACTAGAGACGTTATCGGATATGGTTCAGTATAGAAGCCAGTAGCGATCCTGCTGTAACTTTACTTTCTTCATAAAAAGTGGTTGTAACTTCCTTAACTGAAAGAATTGTTCAAGTCGTGCCTTTCCGTTTTCCCCACTATTATTATTATTAATATTACATTACTATACACTAATCTGTGGTCGTTATTGTTCTTTTTATTGTTATACGCACCTTACATTCTTTTTCTCTTCCCATTTTCATTGTTTTGTGTGACGCATATAAATCTGGTGCCCCCTTGTACCAATAGATAAATAGATAAAAATACTATTCTCGCGGACCCCAACAAAGTAGTCTACATCTACCAACATGGCTAAGACTAGAAGTTAATGACTTCAAGCACTGATGACACGTTTTTATTTGGCCGCTCCTAACTTTCTTCCAACCATCACCAACACTAGTCAGCATTGCGTGTCGTGGTAATCGGTAAACGGCCAGAAATAAGTGATTATAAAATGAGAAAACGTTGACAGTAATAAAATGAATTAAGTTCAGTTGATAAAATAAGATTATGAATTCGGAAGATCGTTGAAATAAAACTCAATGATGTAATAAACGCAAGAAAGAGTTAAAAACTTATAAAATAACAACAAATAATCAAATATAATCAGAACGGGTTTTGTGAAGATTTTTAGAAATTTCACTAGATGAAATCATGAGTCAATTGTAGCTAGACCACCATGGAAAACCTGGAAGCACTGGGCGGTCGTTTCGTCCTAGCATGGGATGCGCACTGCTGAGGAGTCCCATACCAGGACAAAACGGCCATCCAATGCTTCCAGGTTTTCCATGGTGGTCTAGCTTCAATTGACTCATGATTTCAACTAGTGAAATCAAATATGGATTAACTTACCAATAATAATGTTTATATAAACCTGGTGATTTGTTTATTCGACAAGAAAATAAACTAGAATAATTTGATTCAATACTTCTAGTATTATAATAATGATTATTAGAATCGAATATAGATGTATTCATTGTTAACATTAGTTGTAAACAATTTAAACGATTCAAAGCACAAGCAATATGAATTGGTAATACACCAAATGATAATTCATTGTTACCATGAATTGTTACAGCTAATGAATATGGTTCCCACTAGGAGGGTTAAAAGGAAAAAAACAAAGAGGTGAGAAAAATTATGATAGCGGATCGTATGGAATTTGCATATTCATGATTATCAATTGAAAATAAATATTTTAAAAAAAAACGAGACTGATTATCCTGGGAAAATAGTCTAATAACTAGAAATACAATCGTCATAAACTTACTGTTTGCCTATCTATTCTTAAATGATACTAAATCGAAATTTTTAGATGGAATATCGTTTGAAAAAGCATTTTTTTAAAGGAAATATTTAATGATACAGGCCGTTTTATTTATTTTTTTGAACACACAAATATTGGTATAAAAAAAGGGCACCGAATACATATGAGTCACAAAAGTCACTCGATTTGCGCGTGAGCTGTGATACTACCCGGGTTAGGGCAAGTAGCCGGTGACCAACAATTGGTCCGCACGCCATTTGTTCCTTTAGGAGGCTGCAGCCCATGTGCACCATTGGTTTGGAGTTAGGGTTTTCCAACTGCCCTAGGTGGACCCTTCGTGTCCACTAAATCGGTTCAAGTGCCGGACATTCACTTTTCGTCCTATCAATTTCGTAAACAACACCCCCATCATGAGAATGCAGTGAGTAGGACTTCCCTGGCAGTAGTTGTACACGCGTGGCCGTGCGAGAGAATTTCGAAGACAGCAGGCTCTATCTACTTTCGGCCGTACCACGACATTTGGGGATTGCATTTTAAAATTATAAGTGGTTATAATATGACTGGCAACTGAACTCTTGATAGTGACTTCCTAGACACTTAGAAATTTTCAGCATATAAGCACTGAAAAGGCAGCAAAAGTCGGGAAACTCGGAAAGAAACTTTACTGTTAAGGTTGGTTCAGGTTTGGAAAGCAAGAGTAGTTCGTTGTTTCTTCAGAACTGGTAGATTTCTATAGAAAGCTGATTTTACTAAATATTTCCGGCTTTTGAAAAGTTCTCGAAGGAATCGTCTAGGGTGCTCAATAGTCTACTACTAGAAAATGCTAAACTCGAGACGAAGCAGCTCCCAATTTTTATTAATTGATTTCACAAACAATGTTTCTAGATGATGTGCAGACTATTACCAAATTTTAACTAAACTTCACAAACTGTTCATAAAAAAACTGAATATAAATGTTAAATCATATAGTTTATGGCACATACTTAACCGGACAACCACTACAGACTAAGAAACACTAAATAACTGTTTCATCCTGTTATAAAAGTCCTCAGCAGTGTTCAGTCATAGCTGTACCAAGAGTCAAACCTGAGACATTCATTTCTTTCGGCGACAGCTTAACTTTTACACTACAGACCTAACACCTACTGATTTACAGGCCTAACCACAATTAATTCGCGATATTTCGCAGCCATCTTTCAATGCAACTGGTCGATAACAATCTCAGCTCCGATATGGTTCAACTCTAGTAAATCACAGCTTCTTAGTAAAATGCTGACAATGTAGGGTGTGTTGCTATTACCCACCAAAAATGGCATTTGGAAAATGGTTAAACAATATTTTTAATTGATTAAATTTTGAAATATAAAACTCTGAATTCCGCGATTTCTGCAGGTCCTCTATTAGATACTCAGTAATCTCATCAATGCAGATCTTTAGGCGTCCCATCCTAGAACGAGATATTTGTCTGATGCTTCTTGGTTTTTAGTTATTGTTTAACTAAGATCAGTTCAATGATACAAATAATTGAAACCAAACAATCTCCACAAGACTCCTCTATATTAATAATATTGATTTTTATCCAAAGAATATGTAATTTTACAAAACTGTTGCTTTAATGACATAAATCACCTGAATTATTGACTTGACTGCTTCTTCTCTATTTAATCGTACAGCAGTATGAATAGCACTTTCTTGATTGGAACAAACTGATTCAATCCATAACTGTTGTTTTCCAACAGAGCTATCATCTTCAACGAAAATTCTCAATCCATTATTAGACTTTGAATAGTGATTGATTTTTTGGTTGTGATTTAACAACTCTACACTTTCTTCAGATGCTGAGAAGGTTGACGATAAAGAAGAAGAATTCACTGGGATAACTTCAAAACCAACTTGTAATAATTTGTTAAGACATCGTATGTAATTATTTTGTACACATCTATAATTGAATCAGTATGAACATGAAAAGTGTGACTCACTTGGAAATAAAAGAACTAAATAAATTAATAGATAAACTCAACGGTCCCATTAGTTTTATATACTATCTAATCAGTCAGTTAGTTAGTTATAACGAATGTAGAGACTTGTAGATATGTTTGTTGGGCAAAAATATCGCACCACATCAACATCATGGCATGCAAATAACAGGACGAATAGTAAGGGAACAGAAATAACGAGGTGACATTGATAATGAGAAAGATTAAACATTTGAAAGGATAAAATGTAGAAGGTATGAATGAAAGAATAATGGGACTCAAAATCTAGACTAAAGAGTGAATTTATTTGAGTTATTGTGACTGATCCCAAGTTTATCCAACGTCTTCAACCACTGATCAAGAGTTATGGAGCAAACTCCAACCAAGTAGTCTGAATCTACCAACAAAGGTGATTCATAGAATAATAAGTGACTGATGCGTTTAGAATGCTTTAAACTAATTACCCGAAAAAATTACAAGTGTGATAAAGGAAATATTGTTAACTCGTGATTTATTAAGTGATAGATAATAGTTGAATAATAATCTCTATCTTAATGACTTCAAACCTTTTGCTACTTTTACACGGATTTTGAATTGACTAAACATTTTGAGATTATTACTATGAATGGATTTACTCAATATTATATTTTTGGTACAATATGGAATATTCAGCACAGAGTATTTCAATAATTTTCCTTTTCTTATTTCTTGATCGATCCTGTCGATAAATATTGAGTAATTCCCAGTTAAAGGTTAGCATTTCAGGAATCGACATTTGAATAATGTCGATTCTTTTCAATGAATATTACCAACCAACACGATGCCGATGGTTGTACTTTTTTGTAACTTGTACAACGAAAGGTCGCAAACTTTTTATAAATGCTCCTGAATAGGTCGTGCGATTAGTAAGCATAAAATATGTTAAAACAAACAAAAGCATATAACATGTTGTAATATCTGATGGCAGGAACAAATAGCTCAGATATTCAAACAGGTCGCCTTACGATGGACAATATTTTTTAGCTTACGGTGAGGATTTTAAAGAAATTGTATTCTCTGTGCTGACTGAATATTTTCCTTTCTCATCAGTTAAAGAATAAACAACTACAAGGTCAGAGATCAGGACAGAACAATGAAAACGAGAATATGAACAACAGTCATACAAGTAAGAAAAATAACCCATGAAATTCTAGGTTATCAGAACAAGCTACTAATCGGCTGTGATAACAAAATTCTATTAGCTCACTTTCGTTCTCACAAATATATACTAATGATGTTGTCTAGAAAAACGATCAAAGCTTGATGATTATATCATTCAATTCAGAAAAAATACGATAATTCCAAAATGAATGTCGATACTTTTTCCGTATGTAACTCCTTTATCAAATACAGATTTATGTACTCAAGACTTTGAATTATTCTGCTTGTATGAGAGCTAGTACCAAAAAACTTGATCAACTAAACCTAAATGATATAGATTTTAAACTTATGATAATTTAATACTTTTAATTCAAGTGCATTTTATTAACCAACAAAATAACCAGCTTCATCGACTGCAGACGCGTCAACCTACAACTTAGTATCAATGTAACACATCGAAAAAATACTTTCACTAATTTATTTATTTATTATTTGAACACATAAAAATTGGTACAAGGAGGCACCAAATACATATGCGTCACACAATAAGAATGAGGCCAGTAGTAGTTACCACTGATTTGTGTGAAGGCTGGTATACTGTTCTGGCACCCAAACCAAAGGTGATATTCTTAAGGAGCCACTCCTCGAACCCTTGATCTAGAGGTTTAATCCACAAGGCAGTGGATCAACCTCAGGAGATGAAGTCCCACGGTAGCCAGTGACGAACAATAGGTTTATACTCAATTTGTGTCCTCAGGATCCTGGAGCCAATGTGCACCCTTGGTTTGGAATGGTGGTTTTCCAATCCTCCTAGGTGGCTCTTCTGTACCCAGCAACCTGGTTAAAGCACCGATCATTCGCTTTTCTCCCTCTCTCTCAGTTTCGCATACAACAACCCACCATGAGAAAGCAGCGAGTAGAACTTCTCAAAACAACTACCATGAGAATTTGCCGAAAAAACAACTCTTCACTTCACTTACATAACCAACAAAGATTTAACTTGACTCCTTGCCCATTCCCATAGATCATTATTCATAGATCGTAAATTATATGATTCAGAATTTTCATCAGAACTCCAGCTTGGAATTTCTTCCAATGACAATAATTCTAATATACTTTGAGGTTGGTCTATATGTTGCTGTCCTTCTTCCTTCTCTGTCTTCTCCATTTTCTCATTGTCTCGATTACATCCTGTACTCCATAATAGACGTCTATTGAATTTTAAACTTCTCAAACGATTCGATATTAGACTAGTTAATGGTTGATGAATAGATTTAACACTATTAACAACGTAATTGGTAGATGAATTATGAGAGGAATTTGGCGAATTTATCGCTAAATGAAATTGTCTACTAGCAAACCTCCTTATTGTACAACGAATACGTAAATTTCCTGATGACGACGATGTTAATAACTGTTCAACTGACTCATCATCACCTTTGCCACAAGCTTCCACTAGGTCTAATGAGACAAAATATAACAGGATACATACAGAAGTAGTCAAAGTTATATATATAGACTTAGGTATTAGTAGTAGTAAGAAACGAACAAAATATAATTAACGCAATAAGATTGATTTCATATTGTAGTGTTATTTTTTCTATGTATTTTTTAGTGCAGGGGGCTTTGTGGAAATGATTAGATTTTGTAGTTTGTATCGTGAACAGATTAAAATTAGGAATGGAAAACAAATAAATATGGACTCAGTGGTCTAAAGAACGAGTGCTCGTTATAAGACCTGGAGGTGATGAATCGGATCACAGGTGGAGTCATCGATAAGCACTATTAAAGAGTTTCACACTAAGACGGAATAGCTGTCTAGTACTTCATGATTTTCAATGTTATTTAAGGTCAGTTCGTGATGTACACTAGAAAATACATACTTTTTGCTACTAATCGGAATGATATATCTTATCATAAATTATACCATCACAGATTTGCATTGCAACAATTCATGACTAACTTGTCAATACATGATGTAGAGAGGATATTGACCAATAACATAGTGCTGAGTGATTGTCTTACTCCTTGACATAATTAGACTCCTTCCGTAACGATTTTTCACTAGAATTCCAGGAATTCATCACTGACCAAATGATCATTATTTCAATAAGAAATTTATGTAAATCACTCATTTTGAAGTTAAATATCACCATCTCAGGTGTTGTTAGAGGTGTGTAGGAAGCTATCACTTTCTAGTTGCCTACAACGTAGAAAGATACTTTTTCTCAAAGCACCTGAAAAATAAATTAAGCTGGAAGTAACTTCGATGATCTTATTGTAGATGCTGGAGATTTATGGGTTGAGATAAGATGTGTTATTTGTATACTCAACTTTTTCTAGACCATTCTTTCTGATAGAGCTTTCTGGCATAAGAAAACCAAAATTAACAAACGTCCCAGCAAATATACCTCGATTGTGTTCTCACAAAATCTAACCCTAACCACTTCATCAAAATAACAGCTACCGTTGAGTGTTACCACCGCGAATAGATATAAGCTGATGTCAGCAAGAAATAGTTGTATGTTGTGATGTGCTCGGAGTTACAATGTTTCTTTATCTAAGGATCTTCTAAAGAACCTTTAGAACTGAATACAATTCACATCGACCAAGTTGCTTGAATTACATTACTCAAGGCCAATTAATGGGTTGGGAATGAACTGTGAAAATAAAGTGTAATCAGCCTAACTGACACTTCTATTACCTTAATAATCATCTTGATACTTTCGTCCTTTTACCAATATCGTGTGGCGAAATACATATATGCCAGTCTCTACGTTAATATTGTCCCTTATGTTGTATGGCCTAATGGGAGAGCTGTCATTATCGTCCTAAAAATACATTTCAAAAAGAATTGATGTATTAGAATTTCTCCAAAATTCCCTGACTTAAAGCCTATCCTATTGACTGATAATTTGATTGGTTGTTGCCGATAATTGGAAATAATTATCACTCTGAAGTAACGAAACAGTCCACTACTAATTTTCAAAATGGTGGTTTGTGGAGATTGTAGTAATTTCAATATTTGAATTCATGAGTCGATTTAAGACATACCACCATCGAGAACCTGGAAGCAATGGACAGCCGTTCTGTCCTAGTGTGGGACTCCTCAGCAATGCACATCCACGACCTCGCACGCGAAAATCCAACGCAGAACCTTCGTTCTCGTGCGCGAATGCTTAACCTCTAGACCACTGAGCCGGCATCCAATGATGTTAATATCTAACTTCAATCGTGAATGCGCACTGCCAAAAAGTCTCACACTAGGACAAAACGGCCGTCCAGTGCTCCCAAGTTTTTAATAGTGGTCTAGCTTAGATAGACTCATGTATTCAACTATCAATATTACTAGTTTTTCGAAATTGCAGTGTTAACAAATCACACACAAAAATATACTTTTGGAGAAAAACAACTACTATTAACCGGATTGAGACTTACTAGTAATTAGTTTGTCTAAAATGATGCAAAAGAAAAAGACAATTTGGAATGTAGACTGTAAAAAAAATAGAATAGTTAAAAAAGATGCAAAATAAACTATTTGTACATACCTTAATCTAAACTTAAGTAGAAGTACTTAAAAATATATACGAGTAAACACTAAAGTATTTATGAAATAAATACAACTCAACAAATTAAATATAAATCAGAACGTAATGGATTAGATCATTTTTTTGCAGATTGGAGGTTTGTGTATATTGTAATTTTACTAGTTGAACTCATATTTATTTTAATAGTTGAGATCATAAGTCAATTGAATTTAGACCATCATGAAAAACCTGGAAGCACTGGACGGCTATTTCGTCCTACTGTGGGACTTTTGAGCAGTGCGCATACACGACCCTGCTTCGCGAGATCCAAACCCAGAACCTACTAGTCTCGCGCGTGAGCGCTTAACCTCTGATTCACTGAGCCAGCATTCAACGGTGTTAATATCTAACTTTAAATAATCCACTAAATTGAGTCACATATCCACCATTATCTTCAGTGAGTTACTATATCACAACAGATCAAGTTGAAACTCACTGGTCAATGCTTCTCACTAGAACGCCAGTCACTAATGAGCATATGTTGATTAATCTCAGAAGGGGTTTTGTGGACATTATAGTAATTTTAATAGTTGAGATTATGAGTCAATTGAAGCTAGAAAATCATGAAAAACCGTTCTTGAAAGATAGACAGACCAGCCGGTCAATCAAACCATAGATAATTAAAGTTTGATTCGAACTTGAAACCTAACAGTTGGAAAGTACATTTAACAACTAATTACATCATGAGCTATAAAAAAACAACTAGTTGATCAAGGACACATTAAACAATTATTCATTGAAAAATGTACAATTTCGAAAACAAGTATTAGCATGTTCAGTGGAAATAATTCATAGCTTGATTAGTGAGTATAGACAGTTATGCTTTACGCACTACATTTTTAATAAACTGTTTTATATTGTAAATGGTTACATCGTTCTTCTGAACGACATCATCAGCACAAACTTCAGATAGATGTGAAGCGTTCGTATTTCTCCACATACGGTTCACAGCTTATCCAGTAGACCTCGATGTTGATTGGTTCTTGTTGACCTTAAATCTGTCATTGTTTACTTCTTTATTTTGGTCGTATCTCCCATTGGTTCGATTTTTGTTTCTATATTTGTGCATAATTTTGGCACAATTGTGCCGACTGTGAAAAACGCTACATCGGACAAAGCGGATGCCCTCTACATCTTCGCCTGCATGAATATCAATTAGCAGTCAAACGTCATGATATTTCGTCACTTATATCAATGCACGTGGACAACTGCGGACACTCATTTAACTGGAAAAATGTGGAAATCTTGGATAGAGTCAATTCCAAAAACACCAGAGAGTTTTTAAAAACTTGGCACTCAGGTCAATCAGCAATCAACAAGCACATTGAAATCCATCCAATTTATCAACCAATCAGGAAAATTATGCATGGTTATTTATTCCCTGAAGAAGTGGCTTACACTGAGTCGCGAAACGTCAGAAAATCTGATTTTTCTACTCACAGAGATCATACATTATATTGTAACAATTTTTATCTTTATGACTGATGACTTATTCTTCTAACTTTGGATGTTATCGACAATCCACTACGTGTTTTCGTAAACACAGCCTTATATACTATACCTGTGACCACTAAGTCACGGGACCTCGAACGCAAAGTCAAACTGCTTTATTAAGAACCACATATAGACAAAGACAATAAGAGTATACTGATACTAAGTACATGACAACTGGAAATGGAAATGGCAAAATGAATTGGGTCATTAAATCCGTTTACTGTATGTGGTCTATTCATTTTTGTCTATCTTCGATAACTGATCAAGTACAAATTCATTTGATAAAGCCCATCAGCTATCTGATATACATAGTTCTGCCAAATTATTTTGATTGAATACTTTATGAAGACAAATTACTTAAATTCGAACATTTTAGTTAATCAAACAATTGAAATCATAAACTCCAATATGAAAAAAACATACAGTTTATAAAAAGTAATGATAATGAATCTCACTAACGTAAGAATGTTTGAAACAATAGTGATATAGATTTTTGATTATTTGGATTAGACGTAAAACGAAATGCAAATTGTACGATATCTTCACAGACGAACTCTGTGTCATTTTGCTGACAAATACCAGTACATACAAGAGGATTTAAACCATTTTCCAAGAGTAATTTGAAAGCATTAAAGTCACCCAATCGAATAGCATGATGTAGAATTGGCTAATTTTAGAGACAAAAATAACATGAGGTAGACCAATTGGAAAATTATCAAAAGTATTACGAAAGTTTTAATCTAAAAATAAACGTGTTTCAATCGAAGTCATTAAGGAATATCCAAAATCATTTGACAATGTCACTTAATTTCTAATAAACATTACACAACAATTAAAAATGTAAAATGAACTGTCACTTGGATTGATTGTTAGGAAATGAAAGCGGTGAAATTTGCAAAAACTGAAGTCATAAATGAAGGAAGTAATATTATTGGGTGTCTATAGCCTAGATGAAGTGACAGTAGTGTAAAGTCCTGAAAAATACTGATACAGCCCGTGAGTTGCTATCGAACGACCACTATGTTTCCAGTAGAATGATTTCAGAGACAATACACTTGCTCAGCTTTTCACTAAGCATGAAGCAAGCATGAGAGTAAATCATGATCTTCGACTTTTCCATCAGTGGTCAGCTTTTACTTATATCTTTAATGGGCTTTAAAATGCATCTTAATGTGATTATGAACAAACAACTCGCATCCTCATATCTTTCAACTGCTTCAACCTAACAATGGTGATAGTTAAGGTTGTTTCACGAATGCTACGGAATGGGCTTTATGGCCACGTATAATAAGAACAGAAAAAGTGTCGTGTTTTGCCTTCGTTCCGTGCGAAGAAAGCTGCATGGGGTTAGTATATATTGGTCCATTGTGGCTACCTGGATGGGACCCTAGAGATCATCAAACTAGTTGGAGTGGGACGATATCAGGTACTCATCCCAATAGAAGTTGGCGGAAATACCGGAATCACTTTTTCAATCATCATCCATAGAAGTGGCAATAAAATATGTCCTCCTTGTTTTGTCTATCATAGAATATGTGTGATGCTTTAACTCGACTCATAATTTTCATATTGCTTAGTATCTCAGTATGAGAAGTACAATTTTAACAACCTGACTGATGTAAATTTTTATCCTTTGCTTATTTATTTTAAAAATGCACCTTCCCTCCGACCTTTCTTAACAGTATTACCATTTTAATTTGTGTGGTAATTTTTTGTGCCTTATTATACCAACTATTGAGTGATATAAATGAAATAAGTAAGCAATAATAATAACGATACAAGAATACCCTATTGAACCGACTAAATACTTCGTGTACAGGTTCTAAACCAAGTTTGAGAATAAGAAACATCTACGTGTTCACTGTTAATGGAGACAATATACGCCGAGAATATCTGGATATTGACGTTAAAAAGGAAAAATGTATACTATTTTCGAAAATAAGGATATTCAGTTATTGAAATCGGTCAAAAGAATCACACAATTTTTATAATCTTGATTAGGAGTTTCGCGTCGCTGAATTTCGCACGGTTTAGTGGACAACGGATCGGAATCAGTTAACATTTAAGTCAACTGGTTAATAAAACTGATATAACGAACAAGAATTCAGTCTAACGAACAAGTATTAATTTCGCCAACAGGCTGTACCGCATTTCGGTATGAATGCATAAGCCAGTCGTGCAGTATGAATATTCCACTAACCGATCGACATTCTGTTTATTCTAACAAAGCAAAAAGTTTTGAATGTTTATTACACACTGAAAACTCATTCAAAGTCTACGTTTATACAATTACTGAGATTGTAAGATTTTATACTGACTCTAAACTATTTGTAAACGTTCCGTGAAATACAAGTTCGCTGATAATATGCAATAATATGCATTACTTTTGGGAAAACCCTAAAACTTCTGCAAAATCGGGAGATTAGATCGTTTTCATACTGGTATAAATACTTATTTAGGTAACTTACCAGCCGAAACCCATCTGCTTCAAAAGGTTCATAAACGTCTACTAAAACACAATGTTACCAGCAAAACATTATTGCGACATACATTGTGAATGCTTCAAAAGACACTGCAAGCAACTATATTGCTTATTAACGATTAAACTGTACAACTGCTGATAAATTCCAGAATTCGATAATGAACCACTCAACACTTTTATCAGTATTTCGGAGTCGTTTTCTTTCACAATATCAGCATGCATCATAAGATATTGACATTCTTTACGAGTGGCCTTGAACTCCGATATGTAGCACTCGATTTTGTATTGTCGCAAGAAATTTCCAAATGGTTCAAATGGTTCAAATGGTTGTGGACGGAATAGAAGAAGCTTTCGCTTAACAGGCTTCCGTGTCTAGTAGCAGGGGATCACCAAATCCTCCAGGCAGGAACCTAGATATGTTAACAATAAAAGAGGAAAAGAAATTGGTAAATCATAGTATGATACTGTCCTCGGTCCTTAAGAATAGGTCAAGTTGCCTCTTGAAGGACTCCTGAGAAGTCGCTTGGACTAGCTCGGCCGGCAGCGAATTCCAGCTTTTGACAACTCTTAAGGAGTAGAAGTTGTGTCTACATCCCGTCTTGCTATATTGAGTTTCCAGTTTCTGGGTGTTACCCCTTAGGTTAGTATTCGAACTAAGCTTGAGTAGGTGTTTAAGAGGATGTCCAAAAGTGTTAAGAATACTATAAGCCATTAATAAATCACCTCTAAGACGCCTATACTCTAATGAGTAAAGGTCAAATAAAAAATAGTTAAGGGTAGAACAAAAGTACTTTCCGTTTAGCATGCTTCAGTGGGTTTTGAGCTCGTCCTGGAATCAAATTTTGAAAGATATTCTGCAGAATATTGAGTAATGTCAAGATTATTTCATGTCAATAGAAAATTGTCTTTTCAGTCTTCCATCAAAAGGATGATGTGCCCGTAAATCTGTGGTGGTCCTTGCAGATTGGTTTTCACTTAAGATCTAACTTGTATTCGAAAGTGTTCCTTAATAGGCGTCCCATTCATTGAACACACAATGAGAAAGCAGAGTCTTAATTTGAGTTGATCTAATTGCGATTTTTGAAACGACTTCAGGAGCATTTGAAATTATTTAGTTTAGAAGGATAAGAAATGTCAACGCTAAAATCAATAACCGAGATACAGAATTTCAATGTGAGATCATCGTTTGTTCTATCACAAGATAATGAGTAAACGATTTGGCGTTCCAAGTGCTTACAGTCGTAGAGTTTTGAAAGACCCTTCACCATTGTGGTTGGTAGAGAATGTTGACAAGCACGCATTGGCATGTGAGGAAAATGTGTAAAAATGATTTCCCATGTCCAAGTCGATACGTGTCACTCTGGTAAGAAATGTGCAAGCGCGCACTAGTTAATATTTGACAGTGGGCTACGATCGAAACATCTGTCTAACAAATTCATGTATAGGGTGACAACACCCTTAACGATCAGACAACCATCACTACTACTCTACGTTCACATATGATTTATGACGAATTCGTGAGCAAGATAGCTTGTAATATGGTAGGCAATATTCTCTACAGAATCAGAGTGGTGCTGATTAGCAGAAACGTTCATGCGCGACTGACGGTAGACCTGTGCACATATCATGGGACTGTTAATATAACTCTCACAATGAATGCCATCATCATCAGAGAAGATAAACAATGATTGAACACACCGATGACTTTTAATGAACAGCTAAATCAGTATGCTGAGGATACAAACAAGGAAAAGTTCAGAAAAAAACAAAGCGTAAGATGGAGAACGATAGCAGTTACAGATGTACTTAAGGAGGTGTAAAAAAATGTTAAAATCAAACTGAAGAGATAAAAACATCCAGCACTTGGGGGCAATTAGAAAAAACGAGAAAGAATACATATATTGTGGTGTTTCATTGCCGTACATCTCATTCCATTTGGATCGTTTCTGACTGCCATCAAATAATAATAGTCTAAATATACATCCCAACTATTCTCCTTTATAATCATACACTTAAATCGCGTTAGGTAATAACGGAATTAAATACGTCAAATACGATAATGGATTTCTAAATGCATATGTTATGCACACTCACTAGTCTGGACCTACAATCAGAAGAATAAAGCGAAGAGAAGAGAGTAAATCGAAATGACGAGAGAAGTTGTGTGAGTCAACTCGATGTGATCAAGCGTTAATCGATATTTATGGCCTAACAAAAATAAGTTACAGGCATGTGATGAGTAAGATAAGAAATCCACACACATACTCTCACATAGAAACAGTCAATGTTGATAAGCGAATGATTAACTAGGTCAAAATGTGACTCAAGAATATTCTGTTATTTTTTAATCGACAACAAATTGGTTTCTCACAACTGTATTCTCATCCGCTACAATGTATGTGTAAAATTATGGTCTACTTCGTTATTGGTGCTGCTCTCATAGTAGACCTAATCCTAAAATTGTAGATTTGTCATGGTGTGACTATCTAATCTATAAGCTCTCACATGGAATTCACATCACTGTCTACACTGACTCGTTCTATGTAATCATTGCCAATATATAGTGGTGAACACACTTAGGCTGGAGATAGAACAGTATGTTTAATATGAAAACAGAGATAAGTTACACAAGCAAGACCACATCTGCAAGCCTGAGCCATGCCAACCGATTGGAGTAAATTAATCTTTCTCGCCTTCTCCACTGTTGGGTTTTTCTCCCCGTTAAATGTTTAATATCTATTCCCTAACTTGACTCCTTTTCAGCTTTGGGGATTGTGTGGTTAGAGCCCAATGCCAGTACATATGTACAAATGAGGCTTCAGCTAGTACGAGCTTAAGCAAGAAATGATTAGAAAACATTTTGCAAATCCATGTATCGTTAACAACGTTAAATATGTGTTTGAATCAAAGTTTTCGATACGACGAATGAAACAGAAACCAAGTATGGCAGTGCTTGAAAAAACTCAGTCCTCCTTATTCAAGTGTCTTCTGCTCCAGAAGGTAAGCAATCTGCGATTTAAATTGATCATCCGAACGTTTGGATTCTAGTAAACTAACCGATTTTTTTACATTCCTGAGTGTTTTTACTCTTTGGAAGTGAGATGGGAAACACCATATTACCATACCTTAACTGGGATATTAGCAATTTCTGAAGATTACATGGAAGGTTTCTCTATCTTGCTGGCCTAATGTATGTTCTAAAAGACGTACTGTTATAGTTGTCGTATGGCTTTAGTGTATAGAGTACAAAGACGCCTTTTTCCCTCCACAGCATTTTATTGGACAGTACTGTCATTTTATGCTTCCTCTACCTGTCTGATATTTTAACCTTTGTTCTGATCTCTTTTTGACCCACCTTATGTATTTTCAGTCTTCCATGTGAGAACCTTTTTATTTGACCTTGTTAGAAGGTTCAGCTTTCGCTACTAAAGTTACTGTTGCATGTTACCGAACAACTGATTTTTGACGAATCCTAAGGTCACGGTGAGATTCATTGCATCTATCAACTCTTGACCGTCTGCTTGGAAGTCTTACTGGAACCTTTGCAGATAAATATCCGACTCCATCTTTTTGGAAATATTGTTACCATTTCTAAGGTGTTGAACTTTTCTTTACGAACTATTCGTTTTGTTGTTTGACACATTATTCTGTGTTGGAGAGTCTTGACTGTATAGCACAAGTTATCCCATTTGGAACATTGTTTTACTTTTAATAAAATATGTTTCTTTTTTAAAATCAAAACAGTTTAGGTTGAACACAGAGCTTATCTTTTGATACAATTTAATGCTGACAACTCAAAAGCTCACAGTACGCTATACAGAAGAACATCATCCGGCCTAATCGAATGATCTTTGGTACGTTATTTCTGCACTCAAACCAAATATTTGGATTTCGGTCGGTAAAATGCAAATTCGGGGATGATAATATGTCCCGCAATTGTCGAGTGAAATATATGATGTTTACATGTTAGTAAATACAACCCATTTTATCTGTAAATGAAGCCAGGCTTGTAGTTGAATAAATCTGTATTCAGATTGTGGCACAGAACAGTTGAAGCGCGAGGTTCTATTTCTTGAGTACATAACGCTTTCAACATTCAACGTAGAATTATACAAAAACATTATGCGTACACCAATTGAAGAGTTAAATGAATTATCTGACTATAATGTTCTGACATTAGCCGGACGTTTTCAGTCAACTTTTAAACACTAAGTCTTGATTGTTGCAATGTCTCGAGACTACTTGTGATAGTTATATATTCTGACCTGTATCGTGACACGATGTTTAGCACTTCTGAAGAACAAATTTGAGCTAGAGGCAGAACGATTGATTTTAATGTGAATAGGGAATCGTTACAAGGATGGCTACACCTGTAAGGCTGAGCTTTGGCATCCCGACCTCCCCTATATGTTATATGTTGAATGTAAATCTTCCCAGTAATTAAGTGTTCAACTTCGAGAATCGTGTGGTTAGAACTCATAATACTACAATGTTCTCCCACTGAAATCAACGTGATGTTGGATCAATACGATGTTGAATGGACTTGTCGCGCACAGCAATTTACCGAAATAAATCCTCCGTATACTGATGAAATGAGAGATATATAAAAAAGATGGCAGCAAGTGGTCGTGAGATACATGTAATAACTTCGGAGTGTTTGGTTTATTTCTTAACACGCGCAAAATGAAATTTCACGTAAAAACTATTCGAGCGCTAAACAACAAGCATAATGAAGGGTGATTTAGTACAGATGTTCTAAAAAATCACGTCAAGATGCATCTCAATCACCGTTGGTTAAGAGCTTAACATACAGACTTTACAAGAATTACGTGCGCATTAATAGAAAATATTAGTAGGTTTCTCGTGCCATAAGGTAACCCTCGTGCTATTGATAGAAGAAACCAGACAAGTAGTGAATAGGACTTTATTTTGATCTTCGCGCAGTCACAGTGGAGCGTGGGGTTATTTAATTAGGCAAACAAAGCCTCTCAACATTCAATATAAGATAAAAATAATCAATGCGCGCAACGGACTGGACGTTACTCTCAGGTCGAGGTTTTTAGTTTTATTTTTCTAGGATTCTCACAGAGCTGGATGAATTATATTTTCTTGGATTTATGGAAGATAACTCAATTCTTAACTGTGAATTTCATGCAATATGATAAGTTCTGATCATATTCATACAATAATTCATAATCATATAATTACATATATTGATTTTGACTATACGATCAAACTATACTCTGTCACTTTGAAACCATAAATAATCATATTTGACGAAGATTTGCATTTCATATCTGTATTCTATTCCTTAAGGAATATATGGTTATGTCGTATTTGAATGATTTAACCCACGTACTCTATGTATCTACATGATCTATTCAAACCTCTACCTAATATCAAGAAATATATATAACCGTATATGTTAAAGGACTGTATTCACTATTTTATGAACTATCATTTAAATCGTATTTCGATACTATAAATCATTTAATTTCCAGAACTACCTGTTCAATTCGGTGAGTCTGTCATATATTTGTTCAAGAAGCAACATAATAATCTTAGACGGTAATAATCTTCTAAACTACTTGTCTCTGCACCTCCCAATTTTTACTAATACGGACTTTCAGTTTATATATGTATCACGTACCGTACTTTTTTGATTGTTTGATACTAATTATCGACATTTCTAAATTACTTTACTACATAAGGCTATCTTTAATGTCATATGTGTTAAAGTTTATACAACTTGCTCCTTTATATTCTATTTTGCCTCCACACAGATACTGACATAAATACTTCATCTCCACTACTATCTTCCTGCCATTGTCATCTTCTGTTTTTAACACCACTAATCCCCACGATACATTGACTCTTGGTTAAAACATAGATTTTGATTTTTAGGCTAACTTGAGCCCTCGGAATAGATTTTTTCACCCCTTTCTATTTCCAACATTCTGTTCAATCCACTTGCTATACGTCACTTTCTTATCATGCCACACAAGAAAATGAAGACCCCTGCTTCTAGGCGTTCAGCCAGACGTAGGAAAATGACACAATTTAACAACACTACCGACACGATTTCCAACAGTTTCAACGAGACGAGCCACTCCTTTCATCCGGAAGCAGACAAGCTTTTACCAGTTGTCTCCGTTCCAGACATGTTGAAAACTCTGATGGTAAACAGTGATGATAATCGCAACTGCAACCATATGGATGCTATAAAAAAGTTGCAAGTAGACATGAACATTCTCAATCCGCTTAAATATCTCATCAACCCCAACCTCACAGACACTCCAGATCAAATGAATGACATAAATATTTTCCTAGATCGTGTTGCATCAGAGGTATTCGAAAAAATAAGACGATCTAGTAATGCAATTGTGTTTAATATACCGGATACACATGCCCTTAAAAATATCAAATCTAGTCTGCTTAGAGCCAGCAATATGACACACATACCATGTGTATGCACAAGATTAAAAAGAAGTCATCATGGTATGCACTAACCGATCTTGTTCAAATTCAACTCATCTGTAGACGCCAGTGAATTTTTCAATTCCTCCAATTCATTGAGACAAAAACAGATTTTCAAGGATATTAAGACTCTTCCGGATAAAACACCATGCCAGCGAAAAGCAGGAAGAGATAACTACAGACCACCTGCGTCAAACTCTCAAACGCATCATAATCCTAATAGTCGTAAAGTTAAGTCCGATTATAGGAGGACGTCTAGCTTCACGAGTGTGCCGTCACCGAAAAACTCTTCTGAATCTCCTAAAGTTCAAAACCCAGAAGAAAGTAATCCCGATATAGGTGGTGTCCATCCTCTTAAGAATGTTGACTTAGATTCAACCCGAAGTAGTTGTGCTGATGAAGAATGGGATAACACAATCCAAACCCCTGTTAGTGCAACACCCAGTTACAGTAACTGTGCAACGGATAACAGGAAAATTAATCATAACATTCATATAACTGACCACGCACTTAACGTTGATATATTCGAACCTCGCAAACCATCGCAAGTATGTTCAACAGTACACAATCCTCTCCAACATATGAAGAAGCCGAAATCAACCACAAACCTTGGAAATAAACATTTTAAATACGTTACCATTACTTCAAATATAAATAGTAATCTGAATTGTAATTGGCCACTTGATCGCACACATAGACCTGATAACCTTCTTAGTCCGGCTCCAAATATGTACAATATGCCCTTATCAGATATTATATCCAATAGCAATGAGAAGACCTTTTTTGTAATTCCGCCGGCTTTCCTGCCGCCAACGGTAAACATATTTCACATGATGACAAAGTGGTTGAATCTATTTCCCCTCGCAACACAACTCTTACCTTAGCCAATTTTGTGAGTATTCATGGAACTACCAATTGCGATTTATACTCTAATCTGCTTCACTATGATAACTCTGAGTTTCTTATTCTTTCGTTCAATGCCCACTCTCTGTCCAATAAAATTACTCATCTTAAAACTCTTTTATTCCTTGTAAATTCAACCATTGTACTTATTACGGAAACGTGGTGTAATTCATCTATATCCGATCATTCCTTGAATGTAGATAACTACGTTTTCTTTAGAACCGATAGATGTTATGAATTAGGAGGCGGTACAATTATCGATGTCCGTTCAGACATTCAAGCGTGCAAATTTGAGGATAAATCCCTTGATGCTATAGACGACTCCACTTGGGTTACTGTAAACTATGGATCCCAAAATTATTTACTGGTGGGATGCATATACAGGCCACCTCATGCGGATACTAAGTTTGACAGATTACTAACAAACATATTTTCCATTGCTTCGCACCAGCAGCATACTTTTAAAATCATCGGAGGTTATTTTAATCTGCCAAAAATTACATGGTGCTTGACTCCGGTATCAGGTCGATATAACAAGCTGATTGAAACATTAGAAATTTGTGGATGGGTTCAAAAGGTCCGAAAACCGACCAGGGGGATTAATACACTTGATTTAATGTTCACAATCAACATAGACTCTATCTCAGTGCATACCAGTCATGAGTTTTTTATGAGTGACCATAGAGTTGTATTGAGTATTATTCACTCTTTAAACGCCATACAATTGAACTCTAAAGCTTCAATGACGTACCAGAGCAGACATTTTGATCAACAAACATGGAAACGGACTGAAACTCTCATTCAATGTTTACCATGGGAAACTTATTTTACCACAAATAATGTTGACATTGCGCTTTCCAATCTATATCACAACCTGATATATTGTCTTGACTGCACTGCTCCACTTATTGGCCGTGTGGCTTATAATGCTAATAGAGGCCAAAATACTTTTAAAAGAAAGCTGAGGAAATTAAAATATCGCTATTATGGGCAGAATGATGTGTATGCACTTCAGAGTATACTTAAATTAATCGACAGAAATGCTTCATCTAAACGTAAGTATTTCATGAATATAGAAAATAAAGCTCTACGTAGTAAAAGCTCAGAATTATCAATACTTCGACTTTTTAAATCCCGTGTAAATTCGAATTCCTTTGACACGGCCAAATTCTTCATAGTTAACGGAAGCATTGTTAACGACCCGAATACCATATGCGAACAATTCAGCAAGCACTTCTCGCAGTGCTACAAGACTGGAACTGAAAGCTCCATCATTACATTTCCAATACTAACATCCAGACATCTGTCGAAAATTGATTTTATAACCTCCAACATCAAGCAAGCCATAGCTGCCCTGAAAAAGTCTTATGATGGTGGACCTGACGGGATACCAACATCATTTGTGAAATATGGAAGTAGAGAATTTCCACTATTTTGCTTGAAACTTTTTAATCTATCTATGGAATATGGGATCTATCCATCTGTATGGAAAACATCCCTTATCACCCCTAGATTTATAACAGGATCACGTAGTGATATTATTACCTAGAGGCCAACTAATTTGACATCCGTGCTCTCAAGAACCATGGAAAAAGTCATCCACAAACAGCTATTATCATTTTTACTTTCGGCTAGTCTGATCAGCCCATCTCAACACGGGTTTATGACTAAACGCTCATGTTTCACATCGCACCTGGGGTTTTTTGATCAAATTACTCAGAGAAGATATGTTGGTCAGTCAATGATAATTCTTTACTTCAATTTTAGTAAGGCTTTCGACAGTGTTTCACACTAACTTCTTCTTTTAAAACACTATTCATTTGGCATACAGAATCACCTTTATATCTTGGCTCAAATGTTTTTTAGAAGAACGTAGCCAAACCGTTCGCTTTGGATCCTGCTACTCTAAACCTGTGAATGTAACCAGTGTGGTTACACAAGGAAGTGTGATTGGTCCATTACTCTTTCTCCTTTTTTATCAATGACGTGTGTTTCCTCTTTCAGTATGGTAAGCCTTTCCTTTTTGCTGATGACCTGTAAGTAGTTTATTCTTTCTCTTCTCCCATGAAAGAAAGCTATATTTCAGCGGTAATCCAGGAGGAAATAAACAAGTTGTACGAATGGACTATTTCGTGGAATATGCCACTTAATGTTGATAAAAGTGGATTTATTCACATTGGTCGCTGTCTTATCTTAAATCTGACTATACATAAACATATACTCAAACCTCTCAACACTGTTCGTGACCTGGGTTTAAGATATGACAACAGTCTGAACTTTTCTGAGCACATTATATCTCAAGTGTCCAAAGCTAGAAAGCTCATCGGATTGATAATGATAAACTTCAATAATATCGAATCGAGATTGTTATTATACAAAAAATGTATCTTACCCATTCTTGAATATGGTATTTTAGTTTACAGTAATTGCAGACATAATGACCTGATTAAAACTGAAGGTGTTCAAAGAAAGTTCACCAGAGCTGTTCTGGGGTATTCCCATAACAAAGACTATCACTAAAGATGTCAACAACTCAACTTAGAACCTCTTTGGATCAGATGTATCAAACTAAATCTTGTCTCTATCTAACGGCTTATTAACGGTATTTCCTACTCTTCGGTATCCATCCCTTCATACCTTATGATATCATCCCACAATCTACGCAATAAGGAGAATATTCTAGCGATTCCAAGAAACCACACAACTTACGTCAGAATTTTTTCCTTATTCGCTACTCAACCATGTGGAACAGACTGCCAGTGAACCTCCGTTGCAGTGAAACTACAACCCGGTTCAGAAGTCTCCTTGGTGATTTTCTTTCCGAAAGTGGATTATGCCACCTAATGAATATCAATGTATTCGATAATGATTTATAAAAACAAGGTCCGTCATCCATTTAATTGCCTGAAAAGCAAAATAAAACCTTTAAATATTTTCACATCTATTTTATTTTATTTCTATTCCTATTAATACATGAAGTCTGCTTATGTTCGCGTTTATCATTATTACCGTTATTATTGTCATTACTGGTCCCCCGATACATTAGATATTCTTTTTATCTCTTCTTATCCTTCTAAACATATTTAATTCCAGATTGTCCTTTGAAATCAATTTTGACTTTCAAGGCATCAATCTTAATTATTATTGCACAAATATTTATACTAATATCCGGTTTCATTCTGTATACTATTACATAAATCTAAATGTATTCATCTGAGTGCTTTAAAGGATTTTTATTTTATTTTTTTCAATTACCGGTTTCCTTCTGAGGTCGGTTTTCTTTACGCAATTATTATTCTTATCATGGATGAACCTTTTCACTAGGTGTTCACTTCTTTTCTTTCTCTTCTTTCCCTCTAAATAAATATTATTCTTAAGATTACGAAGTTTTTAATTAAAACAATAACTTGTGTTACACTTAAATTAACTTCTCAGATTCGTTTCATCTTCACTATGCATATATGACTCATACATATTGATATTTCGTTATCCTTTTCATTTAATTGAGACTTTCATAGCATCTTTCTAAACTATAACTGCACAAACATTTATTCTAGCGTCATATCTTACTACAATGATAAATTAATTTTCCTTAATTATTTTTTGTTACTAATTTAACGATACACACATGGTCGTTTATTCTTGTTCTGTGTTTATAAACACGCCTATTACACTGTTTGCGTATTTCACATCTCCTTTATTTCTATTCCCTTATTTTCTCCATTTCCTTCTTTAAACTCAATTCAATATTCTTCTCAATTACAAAGACCCGATTTATTATTATTAATATTCTACTATTATTATTCTAAATTTTTTTAAGTATGTCAAGTATAATGCCGACATTATTGAAAATAGTGTATTATTGCATTTTCTGAAGAAAACCGAAATGGTTTCTTCACAACACTTATGTACCCATAAGATGTTTGTGAATAATAATGATAATAATAACGCTTATACAAAATAAGGAAGTGAATAAGTATTTGAACTATATTGTTTTGTCATGTGTTTGGTTGTTTGAGGTCAACTAGAAGTTGGACTCATTATCAAGCCAGATCAAATGTATGACCCTGGGTCTATGACGACCGCCTTTTATAACCAGGTACGTTGTAACGGGATTAAAATCATCATGTATGATGTTGATGTATTTTGTTTTCTTTCTATTGCAGGGCGAGAAAGAATAAATGCTTTAGAAGAAGAAGAGCAAGCCCTGCACGCACTTAACTTACAGAACGACTCATAAGACCTATTTGTAAACTAGCTCTCTTTTCTGTACAGAACCCGCGAATTTTAATTTTAAAATAAACGGCTGGTGGTCTTCATTCCGTGTACTCTCTGTGGTGTGAAGTGTTCAGTTAACTTTGTGTGTGTTGTGGCTTTAGGTCTTCCCGCCTTTCAGTGACTGCTGATTACACGTGTTACAACGTCACCAAGGATGCATAACAGTACTCCACAAAAATATGAAGATCAAGTACAGTTGTGTCAAATACTCTTTTCTGGTTTGATTTAGGTATGTATGATATACCGAAGGAATATTTCGTCAATTCACTCAATTAACGAATCGGTCTGCACCTTAGAAGTGTGTGAGTCCTATTACTCATTAGTATTATGAATGATTAATCGGTGTAAGAAAATATTGAAGTAATTTCCCCCGACATCTGATGTGGTCTAATGGCTAGGCACGCGGACTAGCATTCAGGAGGACAGAGGTTCGAGTACGTGTGGGGCCTGCGTTCCTGTTCACCGAAATCCTTTCAATCCGATATTTGTCGCTCGTAAGTTGCTCAGATATGAGAGAAAAATGACAAGAGGACAGATTGATATATCAAAGTGCTATATTGGAACAGTACAGGTTAACTGAATAAATAAAAGCATAAACTCGGAGAGGAAGAACCATAACCAGTGTTCTAGTTTGTTCGTTCACTTTAATGCGGTTCAGATGGCATGGGTAATACAACTCGACGCAAGTCAGGTTAGTATGTACGTTAATGAGGAAAGTAACAATTAACAAAAAGCTTAGGGGGGATTTTAAAGTTGAAATACGGCTTATGAAACTACAGTTAGGAACATGACGAGTATAATTTAGAATTTTCATAAATTGTTACTGCCGTTAGCCTAGCACCATTCATGAATATGTAGTAATAATAATCAGAACTAAGAAGTGACAAATTACTGTCCAGTCTAGTATGGTTTTTCTGAAAACTACGCGCTTCCTTTTTGTTTTATGTTGTCATTTGGAACTATTAAATACATCTTATATGGGAAATGGTTCTACAAGTGTTGAATATGAAATATGCACGGTTAGTTAAAGTGAAAACATACACATGTTGGGAAGTACTAAGAAAGTGCCAAGCCGTCCAACAAAGTAATACACACTCCTAGATTATTTTTTCGAATTAAGTTAGTCCAATAGATTCGACGCATAAAAAGGAAATTGTGATGAAGTATTGATCGAAAAGTATTCAGTTTAGGCACATAGTATTGTAACTAATTTCAGGTTGCTGGGTATTATTGATTTTGTCACTCGTTTCACTTAGTATCATTCCAAGAAACCAGATGATAAGAGGAGACTAGGACGGTCATTCACATACCCGAGGAACAAAATTGTACTCTGCGGCACATACCTGAGCGAAGTTCCCAGCTAGACAATTTTGAATTAATCCACACACCTTGTTGGCGAACAAACAGGAAGCACTTTATTCACATTAACAATTTGCCTCGAAACACTAGATATTCCGCAATTTTCATTACAGACGTCCGTGACGAACTACGTCAGAACATTTTCTGTAGTCAATATAGGAAAATTCTGATGACTAATCGCACAACAGCATTCATGAAATATTAATAAAATGGTGAGACAGAAATAACCAGCTCTAAAGCCATTTTGCATGTCCAACAAGAACCCAATTTTAGATAATAAAGATAATTTAATCTCAAATAAGTGTCACATGAGGCATGCCAGTTTACAGGCAAGATCAAATTATTACAAATGATACAGTATCCACTGTAGTAAATTACTCAGCAGGGTTGATAATTTATAAGATATGAAATGTAAATGTTTGTAGTCAGTATAACAGTTGGCGCGCTTCATGAAGGTGGCGTTGCGACGTGCAACTGATGGTCAAGGATAGATCCATTGAGGGTGGGAGCTTCTAGAGATCGCAACCTTATATCGCTTTGGAATATCTGAGGCTTTAGTGATGGTGCAGGATGAAGTCACCCGTTCCATATCTCAAGGGGGCTGAAAAAGGGAGCAAGTAAAAGAAAGGGCGAGAGGCAGAGCAGCCAATGTTCATGAGAGAAAATTTAAGGTATGACTGCTCAGTCTAGTTTTCTTTTATTAGAGTATTTACTAAGCAAGAGCATTCTAATAGGCTAAAGAGGATAAGTGTGAACAATGTATTAGTGAATAAGCAGCTGACAAACGAAGGTGGTTCAGAAAGGAACTGAGAGTATGGAATTATGTGTAGTTATAAAGTATAGTGCTAAAAACAGCATTGTGATACACAATTGGCTATCTCTCTTTTTTTCGAAGCTATTGGTGCCCTTTTATTTATATATTAGTTTTTTTATAGATTTTATAGGGTCTTGAGTAGGCTTTGTATTTTAGTGAGTTGTCTAGTTTGCTTGTAATAGGATTACTGGGTAGGAAGTGAAACCAATTCAACGTTCTAAACACGATTTAATGAGGTTTTTTGCATGATAAATCAGCATTGATACCATAAGTTCGTGACATCCCACTAGACCATAAGGAGCCGTAATTAAACAAAATGTTCTACCCTACAGACATGGGTGGATTGAAGTTATCTCACCACCATCATGTTTGTTGATCAGTAACGCCACCCTCCCTCCTTTTGTGATGTTAGGCTCTCTTACGTTTGTGGTAACTATGAATACTACTTTCATCAAAGTCCATCGTTGGAATACACTGTCTCTATTAGTTCCATGTTACAAGCATACCAGATAGTTAAAAAAATTGAACTATGGGTTAGATGTCCATTAAGTATATCACACTGCTATGAAGATAACTAGTGGTTTAAAGAAAGTAAGGACTAATAGCAAATCAAAGGATATGAAAAAGTATATAATTGTAAAAAAGTTTTTTTAAGGATAAGAAAAATAAAACTGAGCAACCCACAAGACTATATGACCAATTTTTTTTTAGCTTTGTATGATCGGCCTTAGTAGATCAGCATCCATAAGATTAGTGAATTATCTGTCTACTTGCAATAGAAAGAAAAAAGGCATGACACTTTGGAAGAATAATGTATATTTAACCTGTAGAGAGATTTGGGAACTGGAAGTGAGGATTAGGAGCATAAGGCCATAGTTAATAAACAATCAATAATAAGAAGGGACAAGCCATATGTTCTGTAATTCAGTTATATTCATATTATTAACAGTCGGGCTCGTTATATTCTTGTTCTTCCTAGATATTAGGCGGTCCATAATAAAGTGCCTCATTAGTGGGCGGGAGTTTAAGGAAAGGTTGAAGCTCTTTAGAGTCTAGAAACAGGGTTATTGGCCTTTTGAGTCTGGTAACTGTGTCACAGTTACGGATAGGCATTGGCAGCCTGTTCCACAATAAACTATACCGTACTATAAAAAAACTTACAACGCATTTGTTTTTGGTGTTTTATGATAAGCAGTGTATATGCGTTGTTTCTTAGTCTATAGGCTGGGTCGTGGGTCATAGTCGAGCAAGAGGTTAGAAATGAGAGTCCATATATCGATTTGTAGAGAAATATTAGGTTGCACCTTAGTCTTCGGCGCCATAAAGTTTGTAAAGAGAGGTGCTTACATCTATCTGTGTAGTTGAGATTTGAGTTACATCCTAGCAGTTGACGTGTGAAGCGTCTTTCAACGTCTTCTACTCTTATCTTGTTTGTGATATTCATGTTAGAGAAGATAAAACAGCAGTAATCAAGGGAAGGTCGTACACATATTTTGTAGAGAGTAAGCTTAGCCTCTGTTGTGAAGAAATTTTTCGTTATGAAACCAATTAGCCGTCTAGATTTAGAAATAATAGAGGAGCCATGTTCTTCAAAATTCAGGCTTCCTGTGTAATTAATTCCCAGATCGTGTATTGATTTGAGTGCTTGGACTCTACTTTTATTTAAGTGAAGTTGCAGTTTATAGCGATGTTTTCCAAAGTGCATGATCCCGCACTTGTTGAGGCTAAATGGTAATTGCCATTTTTCACTTCATATAGTTAAGTTATTGAGGTCCTTTTGGATCTGAGATACACTTTCGCCTAGAGTCTCAGGCTTATAGCTGTATACTATTTTGAGATCATCAGCATATAAGTATGGTTTCCCAAATTTTATGATGTTACATATATCGTTTATATACATGAGAAACAAGAGTGGACTTAATACAGTTCCCTGGATGACTTCGCTGGTGATTGGTCTAGGTGACGAGAGACAGTCATTGTACTTTACCATCTGTTTACGTTCTGTTAAGAACGAAGCAAACCATGAGTACAGTGGGTTGTTTATTCCGAAGGACTAGTTTGACGAGAAGCCTTTTGTGCGGGATCTTATCAAAGGTTTTCTTAAAGTCTAAGAATAGGACTGATATAAGGAGTCCGTTGTCTCGTTTCAGAGTTATGTCGTTCAGGTAGTCTACTAGACATGTATCGCATGATCTGGACCTAAGAAATCCATGCCGGGAGGTCGAGATAAGGTTGTTAGTAGGTAGATGTTGGACTACAGCCGCCTTAACTACTTTTTCCATCACTCTAGATGCAACTGAAGTTATGTTTATTGGTCGGTAATTGTCAACATTTGCTTCAGGTTCTGTTTTAATTTTAGGAATGATATGTGTAGTTTTCCAGGTAGTATGGTAACGCGCTGTAGAAAGTGATATCGCGAATAGTTTGAGAAGCAAAACACACATATCACCACCTCTACGCTTTAGCATGCTGGCTGGAATACCATCCGGCCATCAGTGTAGGAGTGTTTTAATGTACTAATTTCCTTGAAGATATTTGGTACACTGAAGTCTACACTAGTAATTTCACAGGGAGGTACTGCGATTGGTTCTTAATCATTAAGCGGTTTTTCGTTAGTTGGTGAGAAACAAGAGTGTTCACTAAATAATTCCGTAACAAGTTTAGGATCTTCGTATAATTGTTTGTGTTGTATTCTCTTTCTTACGGTTATGACCCAGTGACGGGGAAAAACGAAGACAAATTCAAGATGCCCATATCAGATGACCAGATTAAACGAATACTACAACAACAGCAAGAACAACTTGATGCACAAATGCGGTTGTTGGAGACTCTGACTCAACAGCTTAACATCCACTGCTCGAGTTCACATACCATTTCAAGTACGTCTTGTGATGCAGTTGCTAGCGGCATCCCGGAATTCATCTATGATCCCGAAAGTGGAAGTACTTTTCTCACATGGTTTAAACCTTGGGAAGATACACTTAGAACAGGATTCTGTAACCAAGACGACGCGTGGAAGACTCGACTGTTGGTACGTAAGTTGGGAAGCAATGAACATGCACATTATACTGGCCATATATTGCCAAAGTTACCTCGAGAGCTCAGTTTCGAGGAGACGGTAACTCAATTGTCAGAGACATTCGGTGAGTCATCCTCATTGTTTAGTATTCGATATCAGTGTCTAAATTTGGTGAAACGCGAAGCCGATGAATATGGTGTTCTAGCAGACATCGTCAACAGAGAATGTGAACAGTTGAAGTTACGCTCGTTGACAGAAGACCAATTTAAATGCTTAATATTCATCAAAGCTCTTCAGTCACCACAAGATGCTGAGATCAGGACTAGACTTTTAACTCGACTGGATCAAGACCCAAACGTCACACTCAGAACATTGACAGATGATTGTAAGCGGCTACAAAACATCAAACACGACAACGAGTTGATTGAACAGGCAAATCCTAATTTAACCTGCAGTAGTGTCAATGCTATTACTAGGTTAAAAGTTCAGAAGCGGATAACAACTCGCAAAAAACCAACGACTGCATGCTGGTTATGTGGTGAGTGGCATTATGTACGATTCTGTCCATTTAAGAAGCATAAATGTCAGGTGTGCAACAAACCTAGCAGGCTGATTTTTACCCAATCAGCGTGCAGCAAAGCAATCGTGCATTGAGCCTGCTTTAATCCAGTCTATGTCCCGCTAACAGTTTGTCTTTAATGAATATGCTCCCTCTTGATTTAGAACGTTTAAGTTTATTTTTATGTAGTATGGTGAGTGCAGAGGAGTTATTATTAAGATAGCACATTTTCCTGTGCGACTGCTTTTTGTGTGCTTATTGTCTCTGTTCGGACAAGTATTTCTGTCATTATTACTAAAGAGGAAAAGTCATTAAAGTTGTGGAATCGAGTACAATGTCTTTGAAGACGTCTTCTTGCAATGACCGGTATATAGAGATTTTTGGAGAACTTAGGTCTACAGTATTCTAAAGGTGCGATTTTGTTGATGATACTCCTGATGTTGAAATAAAATATATTGGTTAGTGTGTCGGTATTGTTTGCAGTAAAGAAAGTTCTCCAATCAGTGCTTCTCAGGTAATTGTGGAAATTGTTCCAATCAACCTTGCGATAGTTTTTACGAAGTATTACGGTTTTACGTCTACCGGTTGTGGTTTTTATATTAAGGCTGCATATGACAATGTTATGATCACTACCTGGGAACTTTTTTCCAATATACAAAGTATTGGGGATGAGGCCACTGGTAAAGACTAAGTCCAAGATGTTTTGATGTCTGGTAGGGCTATTGCCATACTGAGTCCATTGTCCAAATTCTGGACATCCAATAAATGATTCATAACGTCTCGGCGCTTTGACTGGGGGCCAAGAAATTTCGGGCATGTTGAAGTCACCACAAATAATCTTGCCTGTGAATGGGAGGGATGATGCTAGTGTGAATACCTCCGATAATACTGCTATTTCATCTATTGCGTTAGGTTGACGATAAACACAGCCGAGCAAAAAGATAACGGAATTCGACGGCTTTAATACAATCCACACGGAATCCTTCAGTTTGTTTAGTTCAGGCATATCCCATAGTAGTGAGTTTAGGCTAGAGTGAGCGTAAATAAGGCATCCCCCGCCTCGTCCATTCAATCTATCACTTCTATATAGGAAATAGTTATCAAGAGATATACTTCGGTTGGAAATATTACTGTTAGTCCATGCTTCAGATATCATTATAAGTGATGGTTGATATATGGATACAAACAGGGCTAAATCCGTTTTTTTTATTGCAGATTGATCTAGCGTTGATAAGACATATATTAAACAAATGGCCTACTAAGTTAAAATGGGTGAGAGTATCTCAGATAAAGTCGTCGTAACCCTCGCTGGCGTGAGATGAGTTTGAAGTGAGGGATTGAATGTTTCTCAATAGCTCGGTATTTTGATAGCTAGACTTAGTGGGAGATGTATCAATTGAGCTAGTGAAGTTGATTGGGGAGTTTACCCAGGAGGAAAGGGTGGAAGTACTCTCTGATGGAAACTGTACGGAGGAAACAAGTTTATGTTTTGCATGTGGTTTGAAATAACTTGGGCTTTATGCTTCAACAGAGGTGTCACTAGGGGTCGTATTCCAGAAAAATATTGTACAGGCCTACTGTGAAGTGTATGGGTATTTGCAAAATAGTCTTAGTGGTTAGTCTCGTAGCCTCCCATGTATAACAACAATCGCAACTCCTCCCAGTTACGTATAGCAGACCCCTCTCACGCTAACGTAAATAGCCGTAACAGAGGCTACGAGACTAACCACTAAGACTATTTTGCAAATACCCATACACTTCACAGTAGGCCTGTACAATATTTTTCTGGAATACGACCCCTAGTGACACCTCTGTTGAAGCATAAAGCCCAAGTTATTTCAAACCACATGCAAAACATAAACTTGTTTCCTCCGTACAGTTTCCATCAGAGAGTACTTCCACCCTTTCCTCCTGGGTAAACTCCCCAATCAACTTCACTAGCTCAATTGATACATCTCCCACTAAGTCTAGCTATCAAAATACCGAGCTATTGAGAAACATTCAATCCCTCACTTCAAACTCATCTCACGCCAGCGAGGGTTACGACGACTTTATCTGAGATACTCTCACCCATTTTAACTTAGTAGGCCATTTGTTTAATATATGTCTTATCAACGCTAGATCAATCTGCAATAAAAAAAACGGATCTAGCCCTGTTTGTATCCATATATCAACCATCACTTATAATGATATCTGAAGAATGGACTAACAGTAATATTTCCGACCGAAGTATATCTCTTGATAACTATTTCCTATATAGAAGTGATAGATTGAATGGACGAGGCGGGGGATGCCTTATTTACGCTCACTCTAGCCTAAACTCACTACTATGGGATATGCCTGAACTAAACAAACTGAAGGATTCCGTGTGGATTGTATTAAAGCCGTCGAATTCCGTTATCTTTTTGCTCGGCTGTGTTTATCGTCAACCTAACGCAATAGATGAAATAGCAGTATTATCGGAGGTATTCACACTAGCATCATCCCTCCCATTCACAGGCAAGATTATTTGTGGTGACTTCAACATGCCCGAAATTTCTTGGCCCCCAGTCAAAGCGCCGAGACGTTATGAATCATTTATTGGATGTCCAGAATTTGGACAATGGACTCAGTATGGCAATAGCCCTACCAGACATCAAAACATCTTGGACTTAGTCTTTACCAGTGGCCTCATCCCCAATACTTTGTATATTGGAAAAAAGTTCCCAGGTAGTGATCATAACATTGTCATATGCAGCCTTAATATAAAAACCACAACCGGTAGACGTAAAACCGTAATACTTCGTAAAAACTATCGCAAGGTTGATTGGAACAATTTCCACAATTACCTGAGAAGCACTGATTGGAGAACTTTCTTTACTGCAAACAATACCGACACACTAACCAATATATTTTATTTCAACATCAGGAGTATCATCAACAAAATCGCACCTTTAGAATACTGTAGACCTAAGTTCTCCAAAAATCTCTATATACCGGTCATTGCAAGAAGACGTCTTCAAAGACATTGTACTCGATTCCACAACTTTAATGACTTTTCCTCTTTAGTAATAATGACAGAAATACTTGTCCGAACAGAGACAATAAGCACACAAAAAGCAGTCGCACAGGAAAATGTGCTATCTTAATAATAACTCCTCTGCACTCACCATACTACATAAAAATAAACTTAAACGTTCTAAATCAAGAGGGAGCATATTCATTAAAGACAAACTGTTAGCGGGACATAGACTGGATTAAAGCAGGCTCAATGCACGATTGCTTTGCTGCACGCTGATTGGGTAAAAATCAGCCTGCTAGGTTTGTTGCACACCTGACATTTATGCTTCTTAAATGGACAGAATCGTACATAATGCCACTCACCACATAACCAGCATGCAGTCGTTGGTTTTTTGCGAGTTGTTATCCGCTTCTGAACTTTTAACCTAGTAATAGCATTGACACTACTGCAGGTTAAATTAGGATTTGCCTGTTCAATCAACTCGTTGTCGTGTTTGATGTTTTGTAGCCGCTTACAATCATCTGTCAATGTTCTGAGTGTGACGTTTGGGTCTTGATCCAGTCGAGTTAAAAGTCTAGTCCTGATCTCAGCATCTTGTGGTGACTGAAGAGCTTTGATGAATATTAAGCATTTAAATTGGTCTTCTGTCAACGAGCGTAACTTCAACTGTTCACATTCTCTGTTGACGATGTCTGCTAGAACACCATATTCATCGGCTTCGCGTTTCACCAAATTTAGACACTGATATCGAATACTAAACAATGAGGATGACTCACCGAATATCTCTGACAATTGAGTTACCGTCTCCTCGAAACTGAGCTCTCGAGGTAACTTTGGCAATATATGGCCAGTATAATGTGCATGTTCATTGCTTCCCAACTTACGTACCAACAGTCGAGTCTTCCACGCGTCGTCTTGGTTACAGAATCCTGTTCTAAGTGTATCTTCCCAAGGTTTAAACCATGTGAGAAAAGTACTTCCACTTTCGGGATCATAGATGAATTCCGGGATGCCGCTAGCAACTGCATCACAAGACGTACTTGAAATGGTATGTGAACTCGAGCAGTGGATGTTAAGCTGTTGAGTCAGAGTCTCCAACAACCGCATTTGTGCATCAAGTTGTTCTTGCTGTTGTTGTAGTATTCGTTTAATCTGGTCATCTGATATGGGCATCTTGAATTTGTCTTCGTTTTTCCCCGTCACTGGGTCATAACCGTAAGAAAGAGAATACAACACAAACAATTATACGAAGATCCTAAACTTGTTACGGAATTATTTAGTGAACACTCTTGTTTCTCACCAACTAACGAAAAACCGCTTAATGATTAAGAACCAATCGCAGTACCTCCCTGTGAAATTACTAGTGTAGACTTCAGTGTACCAAATATCTTCAAGGAAATTAGTACATTAAAACACTCCTACACTGATGGCCGGATGGTATTCCAGCCAGCATGCTAAAGCGTAGAGGTGGTGATATGTGTGTTTTGCTTCTCAAACTATTCGCGATATCACTTTCTACAGCGCGTTACCATACTACCTGGAAAACTACACATATCATTCCTAAAATTAAAACAGAACCTGAAGCAAATGTTGACAATTACCGACCAATAAACATAACTTCAGTTGCATCTAGAGTGATGGAAAAAGTAGTTAAGGCGGCTGTAGTCCAACATCTACCTACTAACAACCTTATCTCGACCTCCCGGCATGGATTTCTTAGGTCCAGATCATGCGATACATGTCTAGTAGACTACCTGAACGACATAACTCTGAAACGAGACAACGGACTCCTTATATCAGTCCTATTCTTAGACTTTAAGAAAGCCTTTGATAAGATCCCGCACAAAAGGCTTCTCGTCAAACTAGTCCTTCGGAATAAACAACCCACTGTACTCATGGTTTGCTTCGTTCTTAACAGAACGTAAACAGATGGTAAAGTACAATGACTGTCTCTCGTCACCTAGACCAATCACCAGCGAAGTCATCCAGGGAACTGTATTAAGTCCACTCTTGTTTCTCATGTATATAAACGATATATGTAACATCATAAAATTTGGGAAACCATACTTATATGCTGATGATCTCAAAATAGTATACAGCTATAAGCCTGAGACTCTAGGCGAAAGTGTATCTCAGATCCAAAAGGACCTCAATAACTTAACTATATGAAGTGAAAAATGGCAATTACCATTTAGCCTCAACAAGTGCGGGATCATGCACTTTGGAAAACATCGCTATAAACTGCAACTTCACTTAAATAAAAGTAGAGTCCAAGCACTCAAATCAATACACGATCTGGGAATTAATTACACAGGAAGCCTGAATTTTGAAGAACATGGCTCCTCTATTATTTCTAAATCTAGACGGCTAATTGGTTTCATAACGAAAAATTTCTTCACAACAGAGGCTAAGCTTACTCTCTACAAAATATGTGTACGACCTTCCCTTGATTACTGCTGTTTTATCTTCTCTAATATGAATATCACAAACAAGATAAGAGTAGAAGACGTTGAAAGACGCTTCACACGTCAACTGCTAGGATGTAACTCAAATCTCAACTACACAGATAGATGTAAGCACCTCTCTTTACAAACTTTATGGCGCCGAAGACTAAGGTGCAACCTAATATTTCTCTACAAATCGATATATGGACTCTCATTTCTAACCTCTTGCTCGACTATGACCCACGACCCAGCCTATAGACTAAGAAACAACGCATATACACTGCTTATCATAAAACACCAAAAACAAATGCGTTGTAAGTTTTTTTATAGTACGGTATAGTTTATTGTGGAACAGGCTGCCAATGCCTATCCGTAACTGTGACACAGTTACCAGACTCAAAAGGCCAATAACCCTGTTTCTAGACTCTAAAGAGCTTCAACCTTTCCTTAAACTCCCGCCCACTAATGAGGCACTTTATTATGGACCGCCTAATATCTAGGAAGAACAAGAATATAACGAGCCCGACTGTTAATAATATGAATATAACTGAATTACAGAACATGTGGCTTGTCCCTTCTTATTATTGATTGTTTATTAACTATGGCCTTATGCTCCTAATCCTCACTTCCAGTTCCCAAATCTCTCTACAGGTTAAATATACATTATTCTTCCAAAGTGTCATGCCTTTTTTCTTTCTATTGCAAGTAGACAGATAATTCACTAATCTTATGGATGCTGATCTACTAAGGCCGATCATACAAAGCTAAAAAAAAATTGGTCATATAGTCTTGTGGGTTGCTCAGTTTTATTTTTCTTATCCTTAAAAAAACTTTTTTACAATTATATACTTTTTCATATCCTTTGATTTGCTATTAGTCCTTACTTTCTTTAAACCACTAGTTATCTTCATAGCAGTGTGATATACTTAATGGACATCTAACCCATAGTTCAATTTTTTTAACTATCTGGTATGCTTGTAACATGGAACTAATAGAGACAGTGTATTCCAACGATGGACTTTGATGAAAGTAGTATTCATAGTTACCACAAACGTAAGAGAGCCTAACATCACAAAAGGAGGGAGGGTGGCGTTACTGATCAACAAACATGATGGTGGTGAGATAACTTCAATCCACCCATGTCTGTAGGGTAGAACATTTTGTTTAATTACGGCTCCTTATGGTCTAGTGGGATGTCACGAACTTATGGTATCAATGCTGATTTATCATGCAAAAAACCTCATTAAATCGTGTTTAGAACGTTGAATTGGTTTCACTTCCTACCCAGTAATCCTATTACAAGCAAACTAGACAACTCACTAAAATACAAAGCCTACTCAAGACCCTATAAAATCTATAAAAAAACTAATATATAAATAAAAGGGCACCAATAGCTTCGAAAAAAAGAGAGATAGCCAATTGTGTATCACAATGCTGTTTTTAGCACTATACTTTATAACTACACATAATTCCATACTCTCAGTTCCTTTCTGAACCACCTTCGTTTGTCAGCTGCTTATTCACTAATACATTGTTCACACTTATCCTCTTTAGCCTATTAGAATGCTCTTGCTTAGTAAATACTCTAATAAAAGAAAACTAGACTGAGCAGTCATACCTTAAATTTTCTCTCATGAACATTGGCTGCTCTGCCTCTCGCCCTTTCTTTTACTTGCTCCCTTTTTCAGCCCCCTTGAGATATGGAACGGGTGACTTCATCCTGCACCATCACTAAAGCCTCAGATATTCCAAAGCGATATAAGGTTGCGATCTCTAGAAGCTCCCACCCTCAATGGATCTATCCTTGACCATCAGTTGCACGTCGCAACGCCACCTTCATGAAGCGCGCCAACTGTTATACTGACTACAAACATTTACATTTCATATCTTATAAATTATCAACCCTGCTGAGTAATTTACTACAGTGGATACTGTATCATTTGTAATAATTTGATCTTGCCTGTAAACTGGCATGCCTCATGTGACACTTATTTGAGATTAAATTTTCATTATTATTATACGCCCTACAAATGAAATAGTTTAACAAGTCCTAAGCAATGTGAACAACAGTTACCACTTTCAAATTTCGCGTGTGGAAGAAATATCAAGAAAGATATCAACACAACTATCAAATAATATTTCCAAACTTGTTGATAACCACTCTAGTTATGTTTTCGGGTTGATAGTTCTAAGGTTTATGTTTCGTACGTGTTTTTAAGATAGGACTTACTGTGGCATTCTCCTAGTCTTTTAGAAATTTGCTTTGAGTAAGTACTAAAACATAAGCTTGTATAATTCCCTACAAAATTTCCTGGTTAATTTGGTAACCCAATATGCATTTCATCAGGTCCTGTGGATCCGCCTATATCACGCTTATTTTGCAGACCAAATAATTTGGGTACCTTGGTGGTCGCAGTTTTCAAAGTGTGTATGTGGCGTTTTTTGGGCTGAATGGGGTCACCTCTTCATCATATACATTGCCAACGTATTTTGAGCATATCTGAGCCTTGCCATAATCTTCCTCCACTAATGATGCGGTACTACTGTGGTGAACAAAAATCCCAGTGGGGACAATCGAATGTATTTAACGCAAAATTACAGGAATTGTTAATAAAATCTATTAATCATAGAGTAAATGCCTAATTTGCAAAATGTCCACCAATTGTCACAAAATGACCCAACTTCATTGTTATTGCATTTTCATACAAATTTCATCCTGTTTCCATTTTTTACTGTTCGATCCTCTTGTCTCTCTGCTGCTAGACCTGTTCACGACTAACATCATCTACTACTTATGTCAATATAAATAGCATACACCACACTACCACCCCCCCAAAATGCTGGAACGTTGCCTCTTCTCTTGGCCCTTTGGTTCATGTACAAGTATAGGCGTTTATGGTATTAAAACACGAATTTCAGCGAAAAGATCTCTTTTCAACGAATTTATTATCAAGCTGTACAATCGTATATATATGAAAAAATTTTGATCTTGTAAAAGTACTAATTCCGTGAGGAAATGTGAACACAGTTAATAAAAAGGTTATGATACTAGATTACGTAATATGAATAATAATAATAACAATAGATTTAGTGATTATAATAACATGATTAAAATGTTTTTGTTATAATAATAATTAAAGATCATAGAGGTGTAAAAATAAATAAATATGGTGATATGATGAGTATTCACTAATAAAACAATGAGAATATAAGTTATAAGTAAATGGGAGAATGCAGTAATAATAATAATAATAATAGGATAATCAAATGGTTCAAATAGTTGTGGACGGAATAGAAGAAGCTTTCGCTTACCAGGCTTCCGTGTCTAGTAGCAGGGGATCACCAAATCCTCCAGGCAGGAACCTAGATATGTTAACAATAAAAGAGGAAAAGAAATTGGTAAATCATAGTATGATACTGTCCTCGGTCCTTAAGAATAGGTCAAGTTGCCTCTTGAAGGACTCCTGAGAAGTCGCTTGGACTAGCTCGGCCGGCAGCGAATTCCAGCTTTTGACAACTCTTAAGGAGTAGAAGTTGTGTCTACATCCCGTCTTGCTATATTGAGTTTCCAGTTTCTGGGTGTTACCCCTTAGGTTAGTATTCGAACTAAGCTTGAGTAGGTGTTTAAGAGGATGTCCAGAAGTGTTAAGAATACTATAAGCCATTAATAAATCACCTCTAAGACGCCTATACTCTAATGGGTAAAGGTCTAGTGAATGGAGGCGTTCTTCGTAAGGCTTAGATTTGAGTCCGCGAACTGATTTCGTGGCTCGCCGTTGGATACGCTGCAAAGTGATCTTGTCCTTTTGGAGTGAGGGGGGAGTACTATATTTCCGTACTCTAAATGGGGACGGATAAAACTATTGAAGATTGTATGGAAAGTTCTTCCGTCAAACTGGCAAAAAATGCGCTTCAATGTTACCAGTGCAAGGTTAGCTCGGAAGGCATTTTTGTCACAATTAGCGTAAGACTTTAAATCATGGGGCACCAGGACTCCTAAATCTTTTTCGACTTGGGATACTACTAGAGGGGAATTTCTTAAGTTATAACTGTAGTCTGCGACATGTCGCAGATGGACTACTTTACACTTTGAAGTGTTTAACGTAAGTCCGTTATCGTCTGCCCAACTTCGAAGTCGAGTCAGATCCTCCTGAAGTGCCTGTGTATCGTCTTGGTTGCGTATCTCTCTCTAAAGTTTCACGTCATCGGCAAAAAGTAGTAAGTCTGACGTTACCTGTTGAGGAAGATCGTTTATGTAGATCAAGAAGAGGAGAGGCCCTAATACTGAGTCCTGGGGAATCCCACTAGGACATTCCATAGCCTGAGATAAAGTGAAATTAACCCTAACTTAAAGTGTCGATTTTCTAGGTATGAAGTAAGCCAATCGATTAGAGGTGGTTTGATACCTAGTCGTTTGAGCTTATTGATAAGACACAAGTGGTTAACTTTATCAAAAGCTTTTGAGAAGTCAAGGTATATGATATCAACCTTTCCCTTGCGATCGAGGATGCTTGTCCATCTGTCCACCGCAATCAGCAGGTTGGTTATACAAGAGTAACCCTTCCTGAAACCATGCTGTTGGGGTGAGAAGAAATTTAAGGACAGTAGATAGTCGTTTAAACCATCGCATATCAGGGACTCCATGAGTTTTGAAGGTAATGACAGAAGAGCCACAGGTCGATAACTTGAAGGTTCATTGCGTCGACCCCCTTTGAAAATTGGTGTGATGTGAGCCAACTTCCTATTTTCCGGTAGTTTGCCTTGGCTTAGCGAGTGTGAAAACATCACGCTAAGCGGCGTTGCCAGGATTGAGGCTGCCTCCTTCAGTATGGCAGAATGAACCATATCCGGGCCAGGAGAAGTATCTAGTCTTAAGCGCTGCAGTTTCCGGAACACCAAGTCAGCGCTTAGGTCCACTTCGGAAAGCCCTGTGGAATTACAGGTGAAACTGTCGTCAATAGAGTTGATGTCAGCCGGCTGAAATGTTTGAGAGTAATGTGCCGCCAGAAGGTTAGCGGCGTCACCATCGTTGTTGGTTGGGCCGTTAAGACCTAGCAGTTGAGAAACTCCTGTTTTGGCTTGACGAAGAGAGGCTGCATAACGGAATAGGCTTCTAGGGTTCGAGGCAAATTTGTCCATAAGCTTTGTCTGATAATGAAGCCTGTCTTCTCTTATAGCCTTCGTGCATATGTTCCTGATATGTTTGAATTGCCTATACGCTCCGTCGTTGTCAGTTCGTTTGTATTCCGCCCAACAGTGCCTTTTACGGCTTAGCAGGCGAAGGGTACGGTTCTTGATTATTGTAGGTGGCTTACAGCTTTTGGGAACCGTTTGAGGAACTGAATGGTTTGTAGCACATAAGAGCGTGTGCAGTAAGAAGTTCCAGTGACCGTCCACATCGAGTTGAGGGTGAACATTCCAAACCACCTGTTGTAAATAGTCGTGTAGAGCTGGCACATTCAGCCGATTAAAATTCCAACGCAAGTTATTGTTGGGATACCTTAGCTTAGTTTTGGTGACAAAACTGAAGGCTATGACGGCATGATCGCTCTTTCCCAGAGGAGCCAAGATTGAGAGGTTGTCAACTAGGAATTCTTCGTTTGTGAATACACAGTCTAATCGCGATGGTGTCTGACTGTTTCTCCAACGAGTTGCCGACCTCACATTTTCATATAACCCCAAGTCATCGATGAGGTTGAAGAACCGATTTTCAATTGAGTTGTCGCCTCTAGTGTACGTGTGTTCCGCGAAGTTGACTCTAGGGAGATTAAAGTTCCCTAGAATCAGGATGTGTGTGAAACCGAGACGAGTAGAGCGGGATAGTCCATCCAGCATAAGACTATCGTACTCGATGTCAGCAGTTGGCTTCCTGTAAATGACACCGACTAGACACCTCGAAGTGCTAGACAGTCTTACAGAGCACCATATGGATTCCTCAAAAATGTTAAACTCGAGGTTGTGAACTTGGTGCACATCCAAGCAAGAGCTTATGTATATCGCTACTCTGCCCCCAATTCCTGTTGTTCTGTCGTTGCGGAACAAAGTCATCCCTGGTAAAGCTAACTCTTGGTCCGAGAACTGAGAAGATATCCAGGTTTCAGATATTCCTATCAGGTGGGCCTTATTAGCGTTGCAAAGTTCACGTAATTCATCCAGTTTGTTTGGTAGACTCGAGGCGTTCATATATAAGCAGTTTATGCTTTTAATTTGGAACGCGTGAGCTTTGTCCTGTTTTTCTGTATGAGCCTTATGTGAATGGACAGGTAGCCCACCCATGTGAGGTTTACCGAGGTGGTAGGACCTGTCCTTTACACGTTTTTTTTATCGTTTAGACAATCCACAAGTGGAATGGTCAGCTCCAACTTGCCTTTGTGTTTGGTCCTGGCTTCATATGGCCTGTCCGGGTGCATGTGGATTCCAGGTGGCAATCGACGTCTGTTGGCACGAAATGCTTCCAGAACTGCAGCCGCCATGTGGGAAGATGGGAAGGTTATCTTCATTAGACGGGGTCTAAGATCACCGTCCTTCTTGGCTAATCTCGTCACATGCTGAGTCAGTATGTATTTGAGCCTCAAGGACTTTTTGATGAATTTCCATTCCCTGATGTCAGAATTTGATTGAGTAGGGTCTGCATTCTCCGGTATACCTTGCACAATTATGTTTCTTCCGCGGAAAAACTTCTCACGAGATTCTTTGGGGATGTTACGTATGATATTGCGCTCAGAGAACGGTATATCGGGCAATATTCTTACGTTACTATCTGATTTCAGCAAGTGACTTGCTAGTAAGACATCCTCTACATCAGTAGCATTCTTAAGTGTTACTCGGAGAAGCCTTGGGTGATTCTTAACTTGGGTCGAATCACCTACAGGGTTTTTGGGAACCACTGTTGAGTTCAGGGACCCTGAGCTGGGAGACCCGAGTTTGCTTAGGGAGTCTAATACCTTCGACGTAATGATGGTGCTGAGCCTCGACACGTCATCATTAGTGTTGATGGATGTTCCATCGATGGTATACTTATCGACATCCCTGTTTTTGTATCCGTCGCACGCTCTTGTTTGTCTCCCGGTTTTCTTACTGTCGTTGTCCAAGTTAACTGACAACTTGTTCCGAAGACCTGTCAGTAGGACAATGATGTTACTCAGCAAAACTACAGCATCCGTGCTGCACGTGACACACACCCATTTTTGTTCTGACTTGCTGAGTCTGTTGTAAGCAGTTGATGTCAGATCTGTGCATGCTTCGTGGAACCAACCTTTGCAGTTGTCGCACTGCATGCCAGTTGCAACAGCAAAACGGCATCCCGGACGTTTGCATGAGTTTTTCATGACTATGTTGAAGCAAACTATGTTATATATGCTTGCAAGAGCCTAAGACCTTTAAAAAACACTAAAAAGCACACTGAAAACGGACAAAGAGGGATAAAACGAGTGTTATAAACTGAAACTAGTCTATACGTGAAAAACAAAACCAAACCGAATAGTAAACTGAGGCAAAACCACAGGTAACTATTAAATATGGTGAAACTCAAAAAAAAAGTAATCTACCGAACGTATAGCTCAGGATAGATTCTTTAGAACTGAAATGGTACTTTTGTTGCGTAAGAACACAGCAAAAGTTTGATAAATGCAAATCACGTTAGTACTAAACTTCCCGTTCAAAATACTTAAGGCCAAGGTAACGATACGACCTACTTCTTTTGTACGCATAGTTCTGGTTTAAGCTCCTGGATGGTAAGAGCTTCGGCTATTTTTAAAAGTTGGATGCGGTTAGAAGGCAAGTATCTTAATTTTCTATTCATGATACTTTTCAATTTATTGATCGTATTAAGGACGTTAATACTTCCGGAAAACACATTTTATCGCTTGAAGTTAATTCTTTATTCACTAGCGTACCTTTAACCGAAACGATATGTTATATATGTGAGTATATTGATTCCAACAACATAGATCTAGGTTTGCCGACTGAACACTTGAAAGAACTATTGTTACGCTATACCTTTAATGTCCAGTTTAGTTTCAATAATGAAATATATAGACAGAGGGATGGGATCGCAATGGGGTCTCCATTGGGTCCGATTTTAGCAGATTGCTTCATGACAAAACTAGAAAATGACCAACTAAGCTCAATGATCAGTCAATTTTACCTGTACGTTAGATATATGGACGACACGTTCATCGTTTGTGACAATAATATTGATTTAGAGGATATTTTAAACACCCTTAACTCATGCCACTCTTCTATAGACTTCACGTTAGAAAGGGAACGGGACCAATCAATTCCTTTTCTCGATGTACTTCTGATGAGAAGGAGTAATGGTTCTTCAAAACGATCAATCTTCAGAAAACAAAGATGGAATGGACAGCTAACTAACTTCTATAGCTGGGTTCCGTTAAGTAGAAAGAGAAATCTCATCCACTCTTTATGTTATCGAATACGTCAGATATGCAGTAAAGAATGCATTAACGAAGAACTGGAATTCCTCAAGAAAACCCTAACGGCAAATGGCTACCCAGAACGGTTCATAGAAAAGAATATGAATAGAGGTAGTTGTGACAAGAAACCTAGTTGCTTCGTTACGAAGAAAAACGTTTATATAAGTCTGGAATTTAAATGTGATCGAACATCAGAAGTAATCAAAAATCGTCTAACAACAACTATTAGACGAACATTTAATGCAGCTAAATTGCGAATAAACTTCACGAGTAGGAACTTATTTTCCGTGTCCATAAAAGACAAGCTTCCGCGTCTGGTCGCCTCTATGTGCATCTACCAGTTCACCTGCTCTTGTGGAGCAAGGTACATTGGCCGTAGACAGCGCTCGCTTTCAACTCGGATACGGGAACATATTCCGGCTTGGTTCTATAAGGGGGAAAGGAAAGCAGTTATGGGTTCTATACTTGAACACCTAATCGACTGTAACCATTCCACTGATCCAAGAAATGAATTTAAGATTGTTTCTATGATTCGTTCAAATCTACCCAGATTTCTTCGCATCCAACTTTTAAAAATAGCCGAAGCTCTTACCATCCAGGAGCTTAAACCAGAACTATGCGTACAAAAGAAGTACGTCTTATCGTTACCTTGGCCTTAAGTATTTTGATTATCCTATTATTATTATCATTATTATTATTATTATTATTATTATTATTACTGCATTCTCCCATTTACTTATATCTTATATTCTCATTGTTTTATTAGTGAATGCTTGTAACAGCATAGGCTGGTTGGTTAAGAGTTGACCCCAAACAACCAAGCATATGTCAAAACAGTATTGTTCAAGTATTCATTCACTTCCTTATTTTGTATAAGCGTTATATTCCTTATTGTCTTATATTGAATGTTGAAAGCTTTTGTTTGTCTGAACAGATAACCACACGCTCCACTGTGACTGCGCTAAGATCTAAATAAAGACGTACTCACTACTTCTCTGGTTTCTTCTATCAATAGTACGAGGGTTACCTCTAGGCACGAAATACTCATCATATCACCATATTTATTTATTTTTACACCTCTATGACCTTTAATTATTATTATAACAAAAACATTTTAATCATGTTATTATAATCACTAAATCTATTGTTATTATTATTATTCATATTACGTAATCTAGTATCATAACCTTTTTATTAACTGTGTTCACATTTCCTCACGGAATTAGTACTTTTACAAAATCAAAATTTTTTCATATATATACGATTGTACAGCTTGATAATAAATTCGTTGAAAAGAGATCTTTTCGCTGAAATTCGTGTTTTAATACCATAAACGCCTATACTTGTACATGAACCAAAGGGCCAAGAGAAGAGGCAACGTTCCAGCATTTTGGGGGGGTGGTAGTGTGGTGTATGCTATTTATATTGACATAAGTAGTAGATGATGTTAGTCGTGAACAGGTCTAGCAGCAGAGAGACAAGAGGATCGAACAGTAAAAAATGGAAACAGGATGAAATTTGTATGAAAATGCAATAACAATGAAGTTGGGTCATTTTGTGACAATTGGTGGACATTTTGCAAATTAGGCATTTACTCTATGATTAATAGATTTTATTAACAATTCCTGTAATTTTGCGTTAAATACATTCGATTGTCCCCACTGGGATTTTTGTTCACCACAGTAGTACCGCATCATTAGTGGAGGAAGATTATGGCAAGGCTCAGATATGCTCAAAATACGTTGGCAATGTACATTGTAATGGAAAGAGAATAATGAAAATCCCTCCGCAGTTTCTTTGTTGGACAGTACTGTCATTTATTTTTTCCTTCTCCCTGTCATGTATTTTAACCTTTATTCAGATTTCTTTGAACCACACTTCAAGTTCTTTAGTCTTCCTCGTCTGACCTTTTTACTGTGATTTTGATTAAAGATTTATATTTTGTTACCTTATTTTCTGCTGAATGTCGTCGGATCATTGAAGATAAGGCCGTGTTTGACTAAGCTCAAAGTCATGGAGTGGTTTTGCGTGTGACTGTTAACCTTTGACTGTCTGCTTGAGAGGATTGCTGGAACCATTGCAGATAGATATCTGATCCCATCTTGTTGGGAACATTACTATTGATTCTCAGTTATTAAACTCTTTTTCATTAACTGTTTCTTTTGCTGTTTTAGCACGCTAATTTGTGTTAGAGAAACTTTTGACTGTATGGCACAGACTGTACCGTTTGAGGTTTTTTGTATTTTCGAAAAAATTTGTTCTATTCTCTAAATTAGAACAGTTTAACTTGAGCACGGAGTTTGTGTTTTGATCTAATCTAATACGAGTATCTCAAAAACGATTTGTAAGCTATACATAAGAACGTAATCTGGCCTATTCGAATACATTTTGGATCGTCAGTCCTGCGTTCAAACCGAATACTGGCTGATCGGTCTTTACAGACATATTACACTACAACACATGTGTTGGCCGCATCAACTGGTTTCTGTTCGAAAGCAGTTCCTAAAAATTCAGTTTCCAGATTTTTCGGTCTGAAGAAGGTGCGTTAAGTTCTCCTATGAATGAACATCGACCACACTGTGACCGAATGTTAAGACCACATAGCAAGACCTCATTGATTTAACAGCTTAAATTACGGCGGACCACACCAATCAGCAGCTCTTGTCCCTTGAATTTCAAGCGGTAACTAACCAATTAACACATCCAACTCTTACAAGATTCACCGTCGATAATGTATAATGGTATGATGTTCTTAAAGAATAGAGCCACTTCTCCACCTTTACACTTCTGGATTCTGTCGTCTTTTAACAATGTACAATGGTTAAAATCAAGTTCTCTACTTTCCGTAGACTACGTCCGCCAAAATTTTGTGACTGCGATTAAATCCGACTCAGAAGAGTTTATCCGTATACCTAGCTCCGATCACTTATTAAGCAAGCTCCGGACATTTGTGTAACAGACTGGAATCCCATTTAGATGGTCCCGATATCTATCTGTGTAGAAGTCTCACCACCAGGTTATTTACAATTTTTAGATTCTCCTCGCCATTATCTGACCTTAATCTTAGTTTTTCGGCCTTTTGTCTTTTTATAAGGTCCGCGAGAAGCAAGTATTTACGAGCAGAATCTGTTGACCCATTTCGTTTATATTTATTCTGTAGTAGTTTTTTTCGTTGGGAGATTTAAATACTATTTTTGGCAGCCTGGTTTGGCTAATTCCAATTACTTTTGGCTACCTGGTCTATGAATATTTAGCAAGGTGGCTCACGAGATATCCTGAAGCACTGACTGGTCCAGTAGTTATTTTATAGATCCAATTTCATGCCTGAAACGAGTTCTATGTTCTGAGCTGTCATTCCCCTTAACTCTATAAACGACAAGTGACTAGTCACTATGATCATCCTTCAGCTTCTCAGATACTGATTGAGGGGCTCGCTTTTCTTCCGTAAGTTCAGGCCGTTTCAAATTCTTTATATGTACCCGTTCATAAACTTTAATTGGAATAGCAATCATAGTTGCGTTGCACACATTTTGGGATTCTGGATGACTGTCGAAGATTTGGGTAGTAAGGTTACTATTTTTTGCTAAAAAACAAGTCTGACTTTCAGATTAGGCTTTTAAGGAGTTTCTTGCTCGCCAGCGTCCGGAGCGCGAAACTCCCTTTCTTGAGCTCTTACTTCTAATGGACATTTTACAGACCGCCCCTCTTCTATTAGTCTCGATTACGCATGCTAACACTCATTTAAGGAGCATTCACGATTGCAATAACCTTGGATGTCAAGCTGTCTGCGTTTGAACAGCACCACTGACGCAAACACACACAGAAAATTTTATTAATCCGTTTGAAAGCCTCAGGAGTTAGATTCGTGCAAACTTCGTGTTATTATCATTTGTACTCATCGCATGACATGCCACTTTTCACAGGTTATCGACGACGTGAACATTTAAAACAATTAGTCCATTTGATAAATTTCGATAATGCAATGAGAAGACATAGTTTATCAGAATTATGTGATATATTTACGCAGTACATTTCGAACAATCTGATCACACATATACTTGTTAAGAACATTTATATATGAAAAATTAAAAGGTCAAACAGAATTGTTTTTGAACACATAAATTTGTACTTACACTTAACCTACCCTTCTAGCACTGATTTACTATCCAGAGTGGTAATCACATTTGTTTTTGTGTACTTTAATATTTTTCCTTTGTTATGGCTTACCCTTAACCTGTTTGGTTGGCCTTTTAATTTTTCATATATAAATGTTCTTAACAAGTATATGTGTGATCAGATTGTTCGAAATGTATTGCGCAAATATATCACATAATTCTGACGTGAACATTGAAAATTACTGTTTTCGCACTGTCCAGTTGTCAACCGCAGGTTTTCAAAAAACAGACGCAAAGAATACTCAGACACAAGATAAACTGATGACCAAAAAAAGTGAGCAAAATTGCAAATTGTTAGAACCGAAAGTGTTAAGAAATACAAAAAGAATAAATGTACTCAAAGTAGTGATAATAAACTGCTTTCAAAAAACGATACTCTTGTAGAATACTTTTACTGAAATAAAGTTAATTAAAGTGAAAATAGTTTTCTCGATGAGTAATAAACGACCAAAACAAGTTAACTCGGTGGAGAAAAACAACACTGTCCACATTAAATATTGAGAGTGTGTAGAGTATAGTCCACAATTTAAACTAGAGTTAATAAAAGAAACAAGATGAAGAACTAAACCCCGATAACTATAAAGTTCTTGATTACATTGCTAGCCAATGTATACTTACGTCAGTTAACGGCCATATTTGCTAATGCTTGATGATTTAATAAGTTGATTTCAGGGAACCATATAAACGTCAATTAGATGGATGAAAGTATACAAGTATATACGGTCCTAATATATATATATATATATATATATATATATATATATATATATATATATATATATATATATTGTAGCGGTATATAAACCCCAAGTTCGAATCCTGACTTTTCCGTTGTTTGACCGCACTATTAGTAATCAATCGTCTCAAAACCACCCCCTACCGCCCACAAACAAAAGGGTTGGTAGAACTTTATCACCGGCAACTAAAAGCTTTACTATCAGATGCAAACGTTTCACAGTGGACCAACGCTCTTCCACTCGTCTTACTTGGTATTCTCAATGCAGTGAAAGCTGACATTGGATACACTGCAGCTCAACTGGTTTGTGGAACGACACATATAATTCCAGGAGAATTCGTGGATTCTTCTTCGTCTTACAAACGCAATACGTTCAGTTAAACCTGTTTCTACTCGATCGCAATCAACTGATGCTTTCGTCCAACCTGACTTACGGTATAGTCCACACGTCTTCGTACGTCGAGACTCACATCCACGACCTCTCGAATCAGAATACGAAAGAACTGTTAAAGTTCTTCAACGCGAACTCATGTACTAAATAGTCGAAAAGAACAGAACTAACGATATCATCAGCATCGGTCATCTCAAAGTAGCGTATTTAGAAGGAAATTCGATCCACATCGTTTTTCCTTCGGTACAATGGAACAACATGACTCCGACACTTATAATACCTCATCCGACAACCAACACACACGATGATACTTCGACAGCATTTAAAAATATACTTAAAACAACGCGTTGTGGAAGAATAGTAAGATTTCCAGAACATCCAGACGATTGTTGCAGGTAAGACACCAGTTAACAATTTGCTTCATCTCGATTTTCCTATGTATTACGTATAATAAAAAATTTAATATGCTTATACTTATATATTTATTCCAAAATCATTTTGTTGCTAATGGGTGTATTGAACTTTTTTTAAAAACCCAAAAAATTCTTTAAAAATCGCTTTTACACTATCTCATGTATATGACATTGTTTTCCTTTTTTCTCCCGCTTTGTGATTTTACTCGTGCACGAGTGTGTTTTGACATGCGCTTGCAAATTTTTTTCTTTTCCAGGACGGGTGGTAAAGACGAAAAGAGATCGACGAAATTGACGATGGACGGAAGTTTTCATTGTGCCTTGTTTCTTTATTACTATATTGTACTTCATGGTCCTTTATAGTAAGGAAAGACGACCAGACGCTGATAAACATAGCACGCTATCAGAACAGTGTTTATCAACGACAAAGTCGTTGGGTTTAAACTTCTGGCTGGCCACGTCTTAGGGTAATCACTACCCCACTAGGACGGGAGCGATCTGTAGCGGTAAATAAATCCCCAAAATAATTAGCTCTGTAAGTTTACGACATTGGATGCTGGTCACATTAGTTTTAATGGAATAACCTGGCTAAGGCGTTCGGTCATGTATCCGCACCAGATCACAGACGGAAACACCGTGCTCAACATCCCCTGCAATCGCTAGCCAGATTAGATCAGACGATTCCCGGTATTTTGATAGCCTATCAAATATATCTTCGAACCTCCTTGCTCCTGACTTTTGATTTCAATTAGTGGTGACGATTCATAGTAGATGTTACTAGTAAATGAGTTGTTAAAATCCAAATACCTTTGGCACCTTCAATATCATCATAAAAACATTCGGTGCTAACGCAGAAAATAATATATCGGAGCCAGAATTTACCCAGTTAGTCCAAACCACTGATAACCACGATAACATACTTTATGAGAGAAATTTGAAGTGTTTAACTTACCATACCATATTGTTATGAATATCATTCTTTCTATTGATTTTAATATATTTATTTCATTTGGACTATGGACTTGGCCTGTTTAGAATTTCAATTTTCGTCCTTTCTTAGTTCGATATTATGCATATTATCCTCTGAAAACCTAAAATTTGCAAGCATTTTGCGTAAAATGTAATTATAGTTATTCCACAAACTTCGGAATAAATAACTTGCTATTCACAAATCTATTGTAGATATTTAAATTGGAAGCACTGGTTATTTATTTTTTTCGCCTGAGTATGTCAATCGAGTTCCCTTCAAGAAGCAATCACATTAAGAATTTGGGGTCTAAATATACTAAAATTCGGATGTTTTAAGCAATGTTTGCAGTACCATACAACTCGAAAAACAACACCCATCTACACAAATCACCTAAACTAGTGATCTACGTATGCAACAAAGAGCTTGTCGCATAATTAGCAGTACTCTAACAATCTGTATATCAGGACGGGAAAATACCTAATTTTTAACTTATAAAACATTCCCATATTGTAGAGTAATCACACAATGTAAGCCTTTTTTGTACTATCACATACGTATCTTGAGAAATAGTACTATCTAACACCGCGCCTGTCGCAAACAGAATCATATTCCTATTAATACAGCAGCTTTGAGATGCTTGCTCACTATTCACCTAATGTCTGTCTACAAGATTGCACCGTCACATAGTATTTCCAAAAAAATTTTTTTATCACAATTATCATATGTTGTTTCGTCTCATATTATCTCTTGTGATTTTGGCAAATGACAGAAGTGACAAGCAGGAAATCTTGGTTTCTGTGTTTGCTCTCGTGCTGTATACACTAACCGGATACTCAAGCTAGATAGTATGTACCACAGTACCAGTAGTGTGTACCAAAAACACAATGCACGTTGGATATAACAAAGTCAGGATTTGTTACATAAAGCTCCAACGTATTTGACTGCCATCTTAACGATAATATTCATTCTTTTACTGAATCACTGTGGATTATCATATGATTAGAAGTATTTAATTGTCACGTATACTAAAAAAAGCTAGGGTCTAAACGGAATGAGCCAGTTCATGGTCTAAATAACTCGATGATGGTACTTGAACTAGGGGCTTTTAAAAAAGATTGTGGCGAAAGCCATTAGAGCCTCATCACAAGTTAACTCACTGCCAGGAAATCTCAAGATTAGTGTAAGAACGAGGTTTCTCTCTATGGAAAATTTACTTCTAATACATGACTTTCTAAAGTAGTAAAAACTAACGATCATTTGAGGTGAATTAGAAAAATAATGAACGTTAACAGTCAAAATATGAAAAGGTTTCAACCGTCCTAAAGTTGCCGTATTTTAATAAAAGGTTGTTATTTTGTTTTAGCTCACACTAATATAAGGCGTTTATTTAAAGCTCGTATGGAATGGACTATGATGGTGAGCAATTTGTGGTTGTTTTTATGTGCCGTTGTGGAATTTTTTCGTCTAAGTATAAACTAATAATCATCTATATTTAGAGCTCACCGTCGAAGAGAAAGAAAGACTACACTTCATTAGACAGCAAAAGACTCAGGTTATGAAAAATATTGAGGTAACTGTGTTATAATCTTACTTTTGGTAGTCTCTAAAACTTGAACTTAATGACATAACAAGCCAGATTGAAAACCTTGGTTTTTCTGTCGATGGGTATTTTCGATTATTTTTCATGATGGTTTTTTAGGGAGGACCCATCTGTTAGACGGCTTGCGTTTGGCTGCAAGGAATTCAATAGGAATCCAAAACAGGTTTGATCTACTACTTTTACAAATGCATTTGCAGGGTCTGGAATACCTCTTCGACAATAATATAATTGGAAGGTCCCCGGAAGACGTAGCGAAATTCTTTATTGATCAAAATCACAATTTATCTAAGCATGCCGTTGGCACCTATATTGGCGAGATGTAAGCTCGGCTCTTGGATTTTTGTGTGAATCTGCTTTTCGTTATACTATGCTTGAAAGGCTTTTTAGCTGATATATATTTAAGCTTTATTGCAAACCTCGGATAATAAAATGTAAGCGCTCAAACAACAAGCGGTATTGATATATCATGTATTTGGTGTTCACTGACATTCAAGTTAAAGGTATCATGACATCATGTCAGACAGCTGCATGTGAAATGTTTATGGTCTAGACGGAGGAAATCACCGCTAACTTAAGAACATCCATATATTTAGCTCAGTATGTCCAGCATAATTTTTGTATTCGGTATCTAATGCTTGATTTTTTTGTTTGCTTTTTGTAGTTGTAAGGAATTTAACATGCAAGTTTTGGATGCATTCTCCAAGTTGCATGACTTCAAGGACGAAGAGTTTTTACCGGCTCTTAGGTGAGTCAACTCTTTGTGTTTTCGACATGTTCCTAGTCACTTATTTAAGTTCTTGTTGTTCGTCATAGGTGAGGTTTTGCTTATCCTTTTTATATTAAATATTGGTCTTGATTTTTACCCGTGTTCCACCATAGTTGTGAATCATGAATGCAATTTATTCAGGGTTTTTGTTAGCGTGCAGTTTCACTCTGCATGAACTCCCAACAAGTGTACTCCTGTGTTGTGATCCATGACTAAAAGCCTCAAGTGATGTCGCATAGTTGCATTCCTTAGTGATCTTCTAAATGTTTTGTTCTTAATACTACTACATTACACTATAAATGACAATAACAATCTTCTATAATGTTTGCTGAAATTAGCGATTGTAAGGGGTATCCATTTATCTGAAGGACAGTCTAACTAAAAACTTACGAATTATTCAACGTTAATAGAACACAAAAATAATAAGACTAATGCTTTCTTTTTCACAATTTTCGTTAAAAATACCATAATATTTATGATGTTTGGTGAAATCTTGATATGTAACCATACTTGTAATTCTACCCAACATCTACATCGTTTTATTGGTGTTCCAATTTTTTTACTAAAGCTTCTTCTTTTCAGACAATTTTTGCTTAGCTTCCAACTGCCTGGGGAGAGTCAGAAAATTGACCGCATTTTAACGAGTTTCTCTGAACGCTATGTAGAACAAAATCCTTCAGTTTTTAACTCGCCACGTATGTTAATATATTTATGCTGTTTTATTTTTTATTGCGTTTGTCAGTCAGCTACAATGTAAGACCAGGTGTATATATGCATCAGTCCAAGTTGCCACACCTCATTAGCACAACAAGATGAACACCAAACTCATAGTAGTTACTTCACTGGTAGTAATATATAAAAGAGTGTGTATAAAGGACATGATACAGGTAGAAATAGTTCGTAGAAACAAAGGTATAAAGCAATTTCGATCTCATGGTTTAAGGGAAGACAAAGTGTATACACCTACTTCATTGTGATCGATCCTGAGAAATGGTATCTAGAGTCTCCAACCACTAGTCGTGCGGACCCCAAACAAGTAGCTTGCATCTACTAACATGGTAGAGATCTCATCAGATATTAACCCATTATTACTTATTTATTTATTTAAATACATAAACGGTGGTACAAGGAGGCACCAAGTAGATATGCGTCACATAAATCATTCGGTGTGAGGGCTGGGATACTACCCGGGTGCCCAAACAGAAGCAGGTAGTTTTCTTATGGGGCCACACCCCGGGTCTTTGACCTAAAGGTCTGATCCATAAGGCAATGGAGCAATGTGAGGAAATGCAGTCCCATGGTATCCGTTGACCAACAATAGGTTCGTACGCCATTTTTTCCTTCAGGATATTGGAGCCTTTGTGCACCATTTGTTTGAAATCAGGTTTTTCAATTCCTCTAAATTTCATGAACAACGGTAATCCCGTGAGAAGGTAGTGAGTAGGACTTACTTGTCAGTAATTGTATTCAGGTGTCCATGTGAGAGCATTTCGAGCGGGAGAGTTGACTCTCTCCACTCTCGGCCGTTCCAGGGCATTTGGAGGCACCAGACTTACAAGTGTTGTCGACGCGTTCGATTACTTCACTCCCTATCCTTAGTTCAGTTGTTGGCACTGGTCAGTCCTGAAGCAATAATTTCATTTAGACGTAAAGAAACGCATTTCAAACACTGTGGCATCGTTGCTCAGTGTTACCAAAGGACAGCATTTTATCAACGTCTTCACCAAACAGAATTATGTTATCTGCGTATTCTACGTCAACAATTGGACCTCCTAGGAGATCAATCCCCGGAAATTCGGTCGACGAGAAAGTTATTTCCAGCAGTAGGTCTGTCATGAAATTAAACAGAAATGGACATAATGGACAGCATTAACGAACACCACTTGAGTTTGCGAAATCAGATGACAGTTTGCCATAAGCTGCATATGCTATATTTGTTGTTATTTGCTTTTTGGGGCCTGACCAGCTACTTTACCACAAATTGAAGTTCTGGGAGTTGAATATTTTATATAGACTTATATTTTATAACTGAATAAATCTGTCGATTTCTTAACCAGATAAATAGATTCTTATTCTGTGGTATAAGAACCACAATTATCATCAGGTGACTAGCGATAATAATTAAGGACAGTTCTAGATCACATGACTTGTGCGTGGACTACAAAGGTTTTATCGAACCTGTCATATATTTTGTATTACGTATGACTAGCAATCTGCACTTGTATTACCGGAGGTTATTTATGTCTTATGGTAGCACTTCCATATTTTCAGAACGCTCAATCTGTAAAATTTGAGGTTGTACATCTCTATTGACTGAGACTGTCAACGTATGTATTACGTATGCCCATTCACCGCCTACCTCGGGTCCCAGTGATTACGGGTGTTTGATTAGATTGCGAGAAAGCTAGTGCTTCTGAAATAAGACATGAGATTAGTCCACGAAACCATTTACTGTTGAACCGAATCCTATCGTCAGGTGCTAACTACCTGGTTTGAGTCAACGTAATAATCGTAATTTGTGGTTGGAGACTAGTTAAAAACGCTCTGAGTTGTTCACAGTAGCACCGGCGCATTCACACTATCTTCTTGTAGATCCTAAGCTTCTAAAGTGCTTCGCAAAAATGCTTTTTATTTCACTAATCCATATTTTTTCGGATTTTATTTTTGCATAAGACCTCGGTTTGCCACAAATGCATACTATCTCTTAATGTTATGTCCCCAAATAATATAAAATGACCTGCCATTCATTTGTCGGTATTTAATAAAACCTAATCGTTTTCAGATTTCACTTTCTTTGGATATAGTTCCTATCTTGTTATTTTAGTACATATTAAATACGTTTTATCGGATTAAGGAGTTCTGATCTAGCACGAATTATAAGTTATATAAATTGTCTTGTTCCCTCCAAAATTTAAGGGACAGTTATCAAGAATCTCTAAGATGCACAATATTCGTAACTTCTGATCAGCTTTGTAAACAAATTCTGTAGGCAGATTAAAATCACCCTCCAATATCATATGTAGAATTGTTCATTTAGTTTCACTATTCTGTTTCATGAATAAAGCAGGTTTTTCTATGTCGCATATCGTAGTTTACTGATATCTCTTCCTGTGTATATTGTTTGGGTTAGTAGTTTGGCCTTATAGTTGAGTACTGACAAATGAATTTCCAATCATTTACCAGGGATCACTGATTAGTATATTTTTTGTGGTCGTTATTCGTATTTACGAGGATTCGTTTCCATGCAATTGGACATTTTATAACTTAAACGTTTATGATTGTGATGGACAGCTGTGATGGGATCCGACTGCATAGTTTAAAAAATACTCAATTCGTAACTGTAAGGAGCCGCCAACATACGAGGTTGGACGTCTGGTGTTTATTCGGGACTACAGATCAAACCATGATCCCTGAGCTGAGACGTGTGGTCAAAAGGCTAGGCCAAGCCATGTATGAAGTAGCGGTGGGAAGAGATAAGTGGACTCGACATCAGAACCAGCTACTTAAACGGTTAGTCCCAGACCACCCATCGAGAAGCAGAAATCTCCCGCTCGAAGTTCTGTTAGACACCTTCAACTTACCCGCAGTCCCTACGGAGTAAGTACTACAACAAATTGAAGGACGCTCTATAAGGTGGTAATTCCCAATTAGAAGGAATCTAACTGTTATTGGTCTGTTTCATCTTTTAGTACGCTATTTTGTGATGTTTTCCAAGGACATTTTTGTACTGTATATATACGAATGAGTTGTGTGCTTGTTCGTTCGTGCTTCCGACTGCTTCTCAAATTTACATTCCCCTCTGCTGAATCTGGTCTTCTCCCTCAGGTTAGTAGGGCTGGGGCGCAGTGGGATAGTTTAGTTTGTCCTGTTGTAGTGTTGCTGACTTTCATTCTGTTCGCCGGTTTTAGGTGATATCGTAATCTCTTCAAACGTATAAAAATCATAATCGTCGACGTTTCACTAGTAATTATTATCATATATGGGTTGGGACACACCACAAACGCCCAAAATGAAGCAAGTGGTTTCCTCATGGGGCTACACTCTGAGCTTACAACCCACATGACAGTAGGGCAACGTTATGTTATGCAGTCCCATCGGTAGATAGTGGTTAATATAGCTCTGTACACCATTGTTATAACTGTTCGTTTGAATGCTTATTGTCTTTGCTCTTTTAATGCTAATTTTTGTATCTGATCGTCGCTGATTGTTATGTCGGAAACGCTTATCAATTATACTCGGAACTAGAGACTTCTACAATTCCCACAACGCGAAAGTAAGAACGCAAAGACTTGTATAAGTGATGATTTATTAACCCCCAAGACACGACGATGACTCTAGTAGAAAATACACTCATTTATATATTGATTGTACACCCATTTTGATTAATAATTAGGATGAAATCACATATGTGAAAAATACTTAGAGTTATAACAAATCACAGACTGAATATAGTTCATGTCAATGGAATACAAGAATATCGCATATTATACAGAATAAAATATCATACGAGAAAAGAAAAAAAATAATACACTGAGTAACCATTACATTGGACCAAAACGAAAGCAATCTTGAACTAAACTCATAATGATTAAATCAATCGAAAATTGACTTTTATTTCCATCATACCAAGTTTGGAATCAGGGTTGTTCGACCACGTTAGATAAACCCGTCGTTTCCACCAATGTATTTTAAGAACCGAATGCTCCAGCTTGAGGATATACTTGTATTATCAAGTCAGGAAGCCCCAAGGGCTAGTAGGAACTCTATGGAAACCAAGCACTTATAAGTGAATACTTTCGCAGGATGTCAAGCGAATTTACTTGCTGTTTTGATGAAGTCATGCAAATGCACACATCGCTCATCTACGCTTTTCGGCTGATCAATGATCAGCTTTCAGCTTAGCTTAGTTCGGTATTCACTTGCAGTTGAAAGTACAACCAACCTAAATAAATAACCCCATCTTGGATGATAAATTCGTTGACTAACAACACGTAAACTAGGCTTGACTCAAGCCAGGAAATAAACAGAGTTCATATTGGTAATCCAAAAGGAAATTCAGTCGTGGATACATCAACGCCTTTGGTAGTCAACCTCAGTATAATTAATTTACATTCATACTTCACATGGAGAGATGATGTCATATTTGTCACTAGCACCAATTTCCTGCACAGTCATGGTCGCTGCGCTGACCGAGAAATCCGTGTATCTGTATAGTTGTGTTTTGGTAGCAACTCAATCCATGTATAATAAACGTTCCAGCGGTTTATGCCGACCTTAACCTTCTTTGACCCCGTTGTGATAATGGTTTGATTGTAAAGGATTGGGTTTACAATACATCGATGAAAGCAGATCTATCATGTGGTTGTGAAACCGGGCCACTTGAAATTATGGATGTTCTTTGCATTCGATCGTCGTTTCTAAAGTGTTACTTGCATCCAGCGGCAACATTGTATCCGTGATATTGTGGTTCGGCAATGTGTTTCGGTGAATCGCTGTCAATTGGCATCACCATCTAGAACGTATTTTATGAATGTCTTCTCAGCGGCTTTCATACTGTACATTATTTGCTAACGCTGACACTGTTTGTGGAAAAATATGGGTAACCAATCTATAAAACAAGGTCGTTGGTTAGAAAATAACCGTAAATGTCTTGCATTTATCTATTCACCACGACTCCTAGGTAGGGATTCTACAGATTATGTTAATTAGTGATTTAAGACGTCAAACAGAATAGAAACCAGCAACAATTATAATACTATAGTTTTATGTTACACCCTTCATAAAAGTGTCGTGAAATTTCTCAAGTGAAAGAAGTCCTTGATTGTATTTTTAATTATATATCTCATCAAATACTCTTGTTCATTTAGTAATTAATTGTAATGACCTCTATTTCTTCATAATATTATCACATCATTTTTTGTTGTGTCCATTGTACTAGAGTTTACTTGTCCTGTAAATAAATAAATAAAATTGGTGCATTTTTCACGTAGTTTGATGGTTAGTCACAAAACGTGGTTCAGTTCGGTTTATTAACTTGGCCACACTAATTTAATTAATCATTTGGTTCTCACTTTTTATTTCTTTCTATAGTTTTTTTGCATTATTATAATTGAATGATATATTGGCTTTTTGTATCCGCTTATCTGTTTTTTTTTCTTCCAGACGAGGCTTATGTACTTTCTTACGCCGTTATTTTGTTAAATACTACACTACATAATATAAATGCAAAAAGCCAAAATTTAGGTTTAGCAGAAGAAAAAACATTTGTACGTGCCATGATGGAATTTGATGAAGAAACTAACTTGTCCGAAGATCTTGTTCGTGTAAGCAATTTGATCTGATCATCATCATCATATTTGTTGTGTTATTCAATTCATTGTGTTTACATTCTACTCCTATATATTTACTGATGCCAATGAATCGGTATGGGTGATGTCGAATTTTTATTTATTTTGCTCAACGATATTTAGTTCATGCCATACATTTTATTCACCGGAAATTACAACATTCGGTTGTGGCTTGGATATTTGCTCCTAAGAATCTGTATATCGTTAATTTATGGATTAAGGCAATTACCTCAATAGCCTTCAAATACCCTAGTACTGTTGAGGGTGAGAAGAGCACGCTCTTTTTACCTCGAAATGCTCTCACAGACAACTGCCCAAACCGAAGTAAGTGGTTTTCATCGAGAGTTACTCCTTGAGTCTTAGATAAAAACTTCTAATCTAAAAGGTATCAAGAGGGCGCGTTCGATGGTGTCTGGTGATCGAAATCATACCATACATCATTCGTTTCCTCAGGACCCTGTCCTCATGTATACCGTTGGCTTGGAATCTATTTGTGAAACCAGAGCTAGTTTTCATACTTCGAGTATTCCTCAAAGCTATTGACAAAAATATGTATTTGATTAGTGAATAAACTGTATTGTACATGTATTATGTCAACTAGTTTCAGTATTTCTTTCCTAATAGTTTTCGCTATTATATTTCTTTTCTTTACAGAAAATTTATCGTGCTATTAAAACTGAACCACTTCGTCCAGTTTCTGACGACTCATCTGTATGTGGACCCAATCAAAATAATGGAATTCATAAAGGATGGTTATGGAAACTTGGTAGGTTTTGAAGATATTTTTAAAAAATGAGTCACAACAACAATGACAGTGGTTGTAGTCACTGATGATAATCATTATAAAAATTATTTGGTTAACTTTCATTGATTTATCTAGCATCAAGAACGTGGTTGGATAAATAAGTATCACCATGGGCTGATTTCAGGTATTAAATTGATTTAAATAAACATCCTACGTCTCAGATGTGTATATTTTCTATTTTGTTATAGGTGGTCGGGTTAAAAGTTGGAAAAGACGATGGTTTGTGCTAACAGAAGACAGCCTCTTATATTACCTTACTCCTGACGTAAGTAATATGTCGTCTATAATATTTTTTGTAATAATTCCTAATTCTTCTTTGTTTTTCGGCTATTATCACTATCTTGTCGATCTATTTGCCACATTTACTTGGTACTCTAAGTCTAATCTTATCATTACTCACTTATCAATAGTCCAAATATAACATGAGGAATGCGTTGGATTGTACTTTCGCGCGTTCATCCCATAACCATTTATCAAATCGTATATGTTGTTCAGTAGTTTGGTTAACAATTAACAACTATTAATAAAAAACATGTCTAAGAAAAAGTATAAAAACAAAATTCAACTGCAAAGCTACATAGACCTACTCAAAATTGTCTGTTTTTGATATCCCTCATCTGACTAATGAACGAAACGGATTGAGTAAGTTTGCAACTTGAAGAAAAGAATAAATTCGTGTCGAATGCTAGAAAAAAATATATATAGCGTTTTAACGACTCAAAAGTAAACAAACAAAAAGTTTACACTATGATCGCGAGCAACGAAAGTAAATAAAATAGGAAAGGCTGCGGCCATTAATAACACCAGACAACTATTCCAACTCATCAAGGAAACAACTATCGAAGAAGTCACTGTTAACGAAATCATCTAGGAAAAACAACTGTTAATCACTCTTAGTTTAGGAGGTTAAAACAATGGGCTGAAAATTTTAAGGAACACTTCAATTACCCTCCAGCTATCCTCTAATTACCAACTATCCCCAATAAACGGGAAACTGAAACACACGTATACATCTGTGCCATGCTCGACTTTGATGATAACTGACTGACTGCACACTTATATTTACCATTAATTTATATCTGTCTTACTTTCCATCATTCGATGTGAAAGTATAGTACAACTTGTTGCCCATTTTCTCACTTAGAAACATTGAGAAGGTGAGTTTGTTATTCATCATTTTTTCACCTAGATCATAGTCATCTGTTAAGTAACTGATGAAAACGAATATCGTACAATACATTTATTCATTGTTTCATGCGAAGCTGTGTGTGATAACTATCCCTTTTTGTTGTTTTTATGACAGACTGAAATGACCTAACCCCACGTCAATTGGTGTAAATGTTTTGAGAAAATCCGAACATACTATAATAGTAGTAATCATATAATCCGGCCAATAAGTACATATTTATGTTTTTTGCTTCTAGGCACACTGAATGTACGTAATCACAAGATGTTAACCTAAGGCTCATAAAAAAAGAACCCCGAAAAAGTGGGTTAATTTCGGACCTGGACATGGTTATACCGACCGAATATACACCATTTGTTGGGTTCTAGAACGTAGAAATACATACCAACTATAACGGTATTTCTTAACCTTAAGGTGCTATTCAACTTTATTGACCGAAAAGTTTTATGACATTATCTGTATACCAAAGGATTACATCCGCTTTGTGAAGTCTCTGTACTCAAATACTACTAGTGAACTCTAAAACATTTGGCAAACTCTCACCAAAATCAAACGATTTTCGTAAGGGTTGCCAACTTCGTTCATTTTTATTTAATTTTGTCGCACACATCATTTTGGAGATATTACTTGTCGTCTGACTTTGCAGGAACTGATCTACCATGAGGTTTACTTGTCGACTCCAAGTGTGTAAACGACATAGTTCTATCTGGTGAAGGCGAGTGATAAAACGCTGAGTTTCTATGCTTTTTTTAAAATTGTATTTTAACCTTCAAATTTATCATTTTGTGCAACCGATTTTCATAATTATCTATCTTGACCTAGTTTCTGGAACACATTTGCCTTTAAATGATTCACTTCCTAAAATAAGAATAACACATTTTAGTATTATTGTTGTTGATTTTTGTTCCTTTGTTATATATAACGCTCAATTTTCATGTAACACGTTTACGGAGAAATAGGCTATGTGTGTATCTTCATCGAAGTAGGATTGGATCCATTCAAACTTGTCTATAACCCATTTTTGGTTATTAAGTCTCCCAAGTACCACTTTGACCACTAACCGTTAAGAAATACCATCAGTAACAAACGTAGATCTCTTTATTGAACCTCTTTTTGTTTTATTTTTCAATCTATTGATATTCATCATAATTTTTTTCTTAAAATATCTAGTTTAAAATCTTTTCGTCCTCATCGGGTGGTTTAAAAGATTCAGTAAAAATCTCCGCTTAATCGAGGTTTCGTCTAGGTTAGCACTTGTCAGCAATCTTGCGGGAACTGATATTCCATGGTGGATTCAAGCTTGAGACATTACTAAACTATTCGGGTTGTGACTGATCTATTGAATTAAGATAGTTACATTATTTATTGAGTAGTGACCAATGTTGTATTTGTCTGGTCCTTTAAATGGTGGTCGTTTTCTGTCAGTCAAGTTTTAGTGTGTCATTCGTCTTAGTGATTAGACATCGCATGTACTCTTTTGAGGTGTTATGTATTTGTAGTTCCCTTGATATCTCAAGTATGCCTTACTAACATGTGCCAACTAGCACGAAACGTGGGTTCAGTGTTTCCTGCTGACTTTCTGCAACCACCTAACATATCAACATAATGCACACGATGTCAAATCACTAAGACTAGTGACGATATTCCAAATTGATGGATAGAATCCGATCACCACTAAAGTACTAAACAAACGCAACATTGACCACTACTCAATAAATTAATCAATTTAAATTCTCAACGATATACGCTATCCATCAAATGAACATTATAAACATTCCAATTGCTATTTTTATTTTCATCAATTTTCTATAATTTCCGATTTCTCTTTCAATCTCGTATTTTTTTTTGTTTGTGGTCTAGCGTTCTCGTCAAACCAAAGGTGTTATCCCACTGGAAGGGATCAATATTCGACTAATACATGATAAAACAAGAGAGAATTGTTTCGAATTATATTGTCCACGAAATCAATTAATTAAATCATGTAAAGTTGAAAGAGAATTAGCCACAGGTAACCATGTAGTAGTAGTGGTAGTAGTAATATATTTTCTGAGATATGTGTTCTACTGAGCTTGTAAAAATTTTAAATCCCATTAGCTTATGTGATATTTGAACAGGGTCTTATTCCTAGCCATATCACCCGATGTCTTTGACTGTTGGTTATGTTCTCATATTTCTCTGAATGTTCTTCATTATTTCTAGTTTTTCTTAAATAGTAAGAGTAAATATTCGGAAACACATCTTATTAACTGGAATTGGATCAAGTTGGAAGGAACAATCGGGAACAAGGATACCAGTTATTATTGTCACTTTGTATAATTAACACTAGACCAAATAAATGACGTAATTCCACCAATTCTATAAGATTTTCGTAAGCATATATGGGACTTTGTAGTTTATCTCAACTGATTGTTGATTGCAGCCTTATTTTCATAATGCCGTCAATCAATTAATTAATAGGTTCGATTATTCAGCATGGTGAAAACATTCAATTTAAAAATATCATTAGCTTCTTGATTAAGGTTCTACTCCACCTATTCCAAATTGCCAGCCAGTCAGATATAATCGACGTAAGAACTGGCATTATCTCTGTCGGTCCAAGCTACTGCGCCGCGTCAGCACAGAAGGAGGAAATTATCCACATAAATGTCAGAGTAGTAGTAGTAAGCGTATTAGTAGTGGTAGAAAAGAAAAGGCATAGACAGATTTAAGGAAAGAAAATCAATTTGTGGAATAAAAAGTATAAAATTATTTTTGAAAAACATGATCTAAGGGTGAACAAACAATGAATACATCTGAGTTATTCCAACCTGTTCTTATATATATCACTCAGTGTCACCAATTACTGCTTACGATAACCTCACGAACCCTTATTAATTAGTCAGCATCTATGAACACTATTCAGTCCAATAGTCATTCACTCCATAGAATAATACCACGTCGTGGCTTACCAATTTCAGTCATAAGCAGCATAAGATCGACATAGTACATATGTGTATCGATCGAATTCGCTGGCAACATAGGGTGTATTATCATCAGCTATTGCAAAAGGCAAAAGTATGGTTCAGCGTTGAATATATGAGCTCTTTCAAACTACGTTTTCGAATTATTTTAAATAAAATATTTGATAGTTGATCAGTCTAACCAATACAGTTCATTTGAGTTGATTAGATTGATGAAAACATATAGTTCCTTTAATAAAAAACAACTGTGATGTGTCAAAAATGTAAAGCACATATGTTTATTCAAACTTTCTATGCGAAAATTCAAATGTTTTCTGAACTCGTTTTCCAGGACTGAGTTATTAGTAAAGGAAATCCCAACCACTACTCACGAATTGTCCTTCTACTTAATATGGACACTATGTACAAAGTATATATTATTTAGTCATATTTACTATCACCTGTTATAAACATATCTAATATAGTTTCCAACCCATCCCAATACGTATAACCATAGATTTCCTACATGTATTCATAAAGTTAGTTGTAATCACCGGTTGCAGATTATTAGTTGATATAACTCAAAACCAGTCATTCAATCTTTATCTTACTTTTTGGTTTAGATCATCAGTTCCAATATTCATTTATATATATCTTTTCATTCTGTCTTTTCGAACTATATTCATAATGTTTAGTTTTTCTCATTATAGTCACTACTATTACTATTGTTTCATTTCCTTCACTAGTCATCTCATTAATTTCACTTCATCTTGGTAATATGGTATAGTAACTTAAACTAACATTTATATCAGGCTCTTTATACATGCTGAACATGACTGGTTGGTTCATAACAAGAAAAAACAAAATTGTTCCAATAATAATTTAATTGGAATTAAAAAGAAAGACAAACCCCAGAAAAAATCCCATTTCAATGATCGATTTTGACAGTAGTTATTCAATACACAATAGATCTTTCCCAATCATTAAGTGATTTAATTTTTCCAATGAATAACGATTAATTAAATTCAATTGATCAGTTAATTAATCAAAAAAACGTTAATCAGATATTGTAGTCAAAAGTGTAATTAATTTTGATTGATTATATAGATATATATTTACTATTGTGTTTACTTCATAGACAAATATTAATTAACTGTGAATGATTATTGAGTTAATGTATATATATATATATATATATATATATATATATATATATATATATATATATGTCAACAAATACTGATCGAAATTCAGTCTTGCATTAATGACAATATACCATATTGAATAAGTCAGTGATTATGTGATCTGAGTGAAGTAAAAGATGTCATCGAGTTCTAGTCGCAATATGAACATCGGGTACTAGGTAAGGATGGCAAATCAATTGATGAAGTAGTTAAACTTCATCAGTTGAGATGTCTGGGACATGTGTTACATATGCCCAACCACTGACTAACCCAACGAGCGATGTTCTTTAATGTAGGAGTAGGTTGGAAGTATTATACTTGTGACCACCTATTAGGGAGCAGTGAATTATCGATCGGACCAATGACGCACAAAACACATGCAACCAGTCTACAGTCCTTATTGGTCCCGCTTCCTGACAGGCCACCCAGTTAAACCCAGAACACCAATCTCAGCTTCTGCGATATAAATCATTTATTTCAAGCATACTGGGTTTATATACCAACCAGATAGACCACATCGTACCATAAAATAGGAAACAATATTTGTACATGATTTAGCCAAAAGTGGCTGTGAATGTGGGAGACTATAATTAATAGACAAGTCATAATTCAAGAATAGTAAATCGTATGATAATAGTTCATAGGTAAAAATAAAGCTTATAATAAGAGGGACATGAATGTGAATGGTTTAGTTATCTAACAATTATATGATAAAAATATACTTATAGTATTTGGCCTTAAATGGATCCCAAAAGTTACCATTCATTATGCTTATCGTGATATAACAGAAAGAAAGCTAGGGGCGACCACACAAAAACATGGCACAAATCCATGAAGTCACTGACAAGTGGACTGAGTCATGTTAATAGGTGTGGATTACGTTGTTGGGATCTGCGAGACGATAGCGACTGATGGTTAGAGACCTTGAATGACATGGCTCAAAATCGTTTGCAGTGGCGCAAGTGCATCCACTCCTTGTGTTCTCCCAAATTCTAATCTGAATTCTTCAAGTCCTTTTTCTTTTTTCTTTCCAAATTTATTTCAGGAGACTATACTCCATGAATAACATAATCAAAGCCTAATCTTTCCGACTACTGCTTATACTCTTACTACCTCTATCACTATGGGATTTGAATCGACAATTGTACTTCTATATTAATGTGGTGTGGCAACTTAAACTGATGTACGTATGATGTTCTACGTTGTTGTTGACTGACTGTTACAGCTTGAAGGTTATTTAGTGGGAAAAAATCATATTAGGAAAACTGATAATGACAATAATAATAATAATGACAACAAAGTTCAGTCTTGTGAAAGCAATACTTTGTTCTACAATATACACTTTTATGTTTCATCAGATTCTGTCAGTAGGTCGTAGATTAGATTAATGCATTCTCTGTGCAAAATGATATTAGGACCCACTGATTGGCCTAGTTTTATCCAATCAATGCTAGAAGATATCTGAAGAATACTGTAGAATATTTTTACATTTAAATTATTAACTTACTGACAGTTTTCGCACTTTGATTGTTACTCCCATCCAGCCTTGTTTATTTGGAACATAATTTTGTTCATGTTCAACGGTGTTCTGATTTTGAGGACTAGTCGAGTACGATAATTAGTTCGTATAGCGAGTGATTTTAACACACTCCAAACTGATTTCCTCATATAGGCATCTTTATCGAAATTATGCATTATTAGTGTATCTCTTTAAAAAAACGTCTCCAATGCTTATATACTGATGTTTTTTTTTGTAATTTTACAGGTCACCAGCATACAGTATACAGAATGGCTGCACCTACACTTATTGAAAGAGATGAATGGATTCGTATGTTAGAACGTGTAACACATCGTTTAGCTGAACGTCGTAGTACACGAAGTATCAGTGTCGATTGTACCGGTTCTTCTAGCTCTGGTACTATAGGATCAACTAGTCATCATCACCATCATTTACCACCTCCTGTATCCTCTTTATCGTTAAGGCGAAATGGAGCCGGAAGTCAACCGGATTTACCTAGTCAACAGTCTGTATTAAATTAATTCAAATACTTGGAGTAGACACAGTAGTAACCATTTCATTTAATTCTGTTGTAAATGCTTATGTAATAATGTGTTTTGGTTATGATGGTGGACATGCTTCTATTTTCTCATTTTATTCACCACCCCGCCCACATAATCCTCTTAAGATTCAATGTATCAACTATTAATTACGATAATAATAATAAACACTGTACACAATCAAATTATAAAACACTTAGGCACATACATATGCTATTCTATGTTTGTAATTCATCATAAGTTTTTCTTGGTTTCTACATTCCTTTTGTTTTTGTCGGTGTTTCTTTTATTTAATTAAAGTGTTTTATTTGGGTTTTCTCATAAATATTCACTTTGTATTCGTTTTTGTTTGCTATTGTAATTAACTTCACTTCATTTCCCCCTGACCTTTTTTTCTCTCTGCCTATTTGTTTAGAATTTTTAGTTGATTTCAAAAGTTTAATCCAAAGAAAAACTTATTCATAGAGGGGATTCACAACAAAAAAACAGAACTTAATTTTTGATAGTTAATCTTATAGAGATTATAGTTAGATATAGTTATTTATCCCTATAAGTAGTATGTATTTCATATAGACTAAATTGACCGATGATCACATGTTAGAAAAGAAGAAGATAGTATATTCGGTATAAATTTAACAATATAATTAACATTCTAGTTTTTATGAAAAGAAAATGTAATATGACTTGTTTCACTTTGTTCTTTTTGTTGTTGACCATATTCTCTATCTTCTTCGTTTATTCCAATCTACACTAGTCAAATAGTTACACTAAATTCTAATTATACTATGTGTTTCTCTATTTTTTATTTATCTAGTATCAACTTCTCTTAGATGAATACACTTCTATATATTTACTGTACACATTATGTAATTTTATGTTTCACCTTGCATATTAATTATGGGTATTATTATTATTATTATTATCGATTTATTATCGTCATTTATACACATTTATTTATAATTTGTTGGGTGCGAGTAAGTATTCGGCTTTATTTGACTTTATATTAATTCGTATTTATTACTTACTTATATATTTATATTGTTATCCTACCTCGTTCTATTACCGCTATCTCCATAATTATATTTCAATGTTTGTTTTCTGTTAAATGGTCTGGTTTCTCTTTTTCCCTCCCCCCTTGTCTCCGTTCTCTTTTGTCCTCAGGTATCAAATTGTAAACAAATTCATAATTGTTTTTTTCTATTGTTTTTGATGCCTGTGTATGTATGTGTGTGTGTGTGTGTGCGTGCTCAAGCACTCATTGTTTTATGCACACAAAAGGGAAATAGAAGTAAGAAATGTAATTTACACTTGTTCACAATTGTAAATATATTGCAATAAAGCATTCTATTTTAATAATCATGCTAAACATTTTTTTCTAAAAAAAAATAAAGAAATTTACCTACTTATATTGAGCTTTTCATTTCTTTTTTGACATTAAATCGTTGTCGGTATTATTTAGACGGATTGTTTGTTTAATATAATTCTATTTTATTTTACATATTCATTGAACATTTATAATGTATTAGATTTGATGAAGAGTTATTATCAGATAGAGGTATACTTCCGGTTCATATTTTTCTAACATCTGATTAGATTAATTTTAGTTTTTATTATTACTTTGAATATTATCGGTTTGTTGGCAATAATCCTTAAACCTTGACGTCCCCCAAATACCCTGGTACGGTCGAGAGTAAAGAGAGTCAACTCTCTTCCTTGAAACGCTATCACATGGACATCTGCATACAACTGCTGCCAAGGAAGTCTTACTCACTGCCTTCTCTCGATGGGGGTGTTGTTTTCGAAATTGAGAAGACGAAAAGCCAATGTCCGGCGCTTTAACCGGGTTGGTGGACATGGAGAGTCCACCTAGAGGAGTTGGAAAACCCTGACTCCAAACCAATGGTGCACATGGGCTCCAGGATCCTGAGGAAGCAAACGGCGTATGAACCTATTGTTGGTCACCGGCTATTATGTGACTGCATCTTCTAACGTTGGTTCACTTTCTTGTGGACTAAACTTCTAGGCCAAAGGCTCAGTGTGTACCCCTCTAAGAAAACCACCTGCTTCGGTTTAGGCATCCGGCAGTATCCTAGCCTCACACAAATCGAATGATTTATGTGGCGCATGTCTATTTGATGTCTTCCTGTATCTATGTTTATGTGTGCAAATAAATTAAAAATAATAAGTCACATTAATAAATTAGTTTTTAGTTTTCTGGTTAGTTTAATTTTTAAGTTCTATTCCTCAGTTTAATGTCAGTGGCAGCCGATTTATCCTGTTACAGTACTGATAAATGCAAATTGTTGACCCTGATAGAGGTTGAATTCGGGAGCTTGAAGTGTCACAGTGAACAAATAATCATTAGAACCATTGATTTGAAGTTCATTGGTGTGATTTCAAGTATAATCGATTAGCGATATTGTGCTGATGATTATTTTATGTCATCGGAAATAATTGTCTCAATCCTAACTTGTTTAAACTCTATCGGTTATAATTTCTCTGTAGATTTTTAGATCACTCTTCAAGTAAGTCACCGGTGAGCTAACTATTATAGTTTAGTTGAAAAGATCTATGGTGATTGGTTTATTCATTAAAAATGTCAGAGTACTGTTAGAACTGATCAATCACTCTCTCAGGATAAACTGATTTGCCACTTTGATAAAATTCACTTCTTTTTAAAAAGAATACTATTTTCACCAAAATATCGAAAGATTTCAAATTTTGTATCATTAAATTCACAGAATATATTGCAAACATAATAAATTAAGCCAGTTCGCTCATGATTGTCACCAAGGTAGTTTCCACATTGGATTGACAATGTTAGTCGTCATATAAATCTGTTAGATGATCTGTGTTCAAAGAAAAAAGTATTACAAAAACTTTAAATTTAGTTTTTGATTTATTCTATGGTCAAACTCGCCTATAAACTAACACTTTTAATCAATCCAAGTTACTAGTTTAATTCTATTTACTAAATATCATTTACAGCTGGTGCCTATTTATATGTAGTCAAATAATACTGGTTGTGAATAATTCAGTAACTCATATTTCCTTACTACACCTTGCATTTTATTATGATACAAATCCAGAGTATTGAAGCATTTGCGAGACCCTGACGAATATGATCATTGTATTATTACTAAACAAATGAAATCAAGTACAAGCAGGAATTATTCTATCTGGATTGATTTCGTTCTTTTTAGGATCATTTTATGTCTTGTTCTTTTTTCCCAACTCAATTCCTACAATCATTTTTAGATAAATCAGATTTTATGACGATAACTAAATCATTGTGTTAAAAAAACACCCACATATAAGTGACAGAAATTGGAAGTAGTTATTTTTTTCATCATAAATTTTATTGTCAAGTATTTCTTGTCAGATTCTGATAAGGACACGAAATTTATTAGACTTTCACCTGTGTTGATGATATTCAAATATGTTCCTTAGATGCTTTACTCTACAAGGCTGTTAATACTGTGGACCTCTTTCAGGCTTATAAAAAGTGGTTATCATTTAGTGAATAAATCTGTTCATAATCTGTGGTTGATCTGTGACTCGTAACTACATTTTGTGCGTTTCAGCGTACTAATGATAACAACCCTCGTTTGTTTACTAGTGACTAACTTTGAAGGATCATTCCCGGATTTCCAGTAAAAAGTCATAACTAGTGGAGTTCAGTCTTGTTGGGAGTAAGATAAATTTTACTAATGGAAATTAGTGGTTACAAATAAATATAGGATGTAAACCGTGGGATGGGCTTACTGAGTTCTTAAGCGGTTAACCAAAGTATCAAACTTGTTATAACATGTGGCCTGTGTACCCTGTTAATGTATAACGTGATGATACCACCAATTGAAGAGCAATGAATTATCGATCGGACTAATGATGCATAAAACACGTGCGATCAGTCTAGAGTACTTATCGGTCCCGCTTCCTAACCAGCCCAGCCAGTTGAACCCAGAACACCAATCTCAGCCTCTGCGATATAAATCATTTATTTCAAGCATACTGGGTTTATATACCAACCAGACAGACCACATCGTACCATAAAATAGGAAACAACATTTATACATGATTTAGCCAAAAGTGGCTGTGAATGTGGGAGGTAGTAATTAATAGACAAGTCATAATTCAAGAATGGTAAATCGTATGATAATAGTTCATAGGTGAAAATAAAGCCCTCAAGTGCTCTCACATGGCCACGCGTATATAGCCTCTGCCAGGGAAGTCCTACTCACTGCCTTCTCGTGGCGGTAGTGTCGTTTACGAAAATGAGAGGACGAAAAGCGGATGTCCGGCGCTTTAACCGTATCCCAAACCAGTGGTGCACATGGGCCCCAGTATCCTGCGGGAACAAATGGCGTATGAACGATTTGTTGGTCACCGGATACCATGGGACTGCATCTCCTTACGATATTCCACTTCCTTGTGGACCAGACCATCAGGTCGAAGGCTCGGGTAGTGGCCCTCTAAGAAGATCACATGCTTCGGTTTGGGCACCCGTGCAGTATCACAACCCTCACACATATCGAATGATATTTGTGTGGCGCATATGTATTTGGTGCCTCCTTGTACCAATATCTATGTGTTAAAATAAAATAAAACAGAGCTTATTATAAGAGGGACACGAATATGAAAAGTTTTGTTATTTAACAGTTATACGATAAAAATATCTGTTTCTTTGTGCTTAAACCTCATCATCCCTTCTCTGCTTTATATAGCTAGTTAGTTTTACTATTATTATTGTATGGTTCAAAGTCAATTGCGTGTAAGTACTTGCACATATCCCATCTTTTTCATTGTCTTCTCTAGGTGTGACTAGTTTTCAATGAATTACTTCCCCTCAGTTGAGATAATATGTTATAAGATTTTAATTCATTCAATATATTTCAATTGTCTATTTATAGCTATTCATGTTCTTCAAAATTTAGTTGATGATATTCTCATGATTGATATGTATGTGTTGTCTTTTTTTTTGTTTTCGCTAGTTCACCGACAATCAAAACTCCTTTTATTTATCTGTATGTGTTTGAATTTTCTCGTTACTAATTTTAAGGACTGAATTAGGATTAGCCTGACGATTTAAACACGAGCCATTGGCTATCAGGACTCAATAGGTCAACAGATAACGCTTTCGGGATTTTAAATGAAAGATACAGAGTTCAAATCCGAATGTGAATATCAACACTGAAAGAGATATATTTAACAGACAAATCTCAGGTAGTACAAGACGCCCGTCCAGAATCTCATTATTAGCCCTTGAATTAAAGCTTATACATTATGTTTAAGCATATTTAGATCACTTGTACATCTCAATTATATTTGTGTTGCACTATTACAGTCAATATGAACTTGTACACATTATGAACTTTTGTCCTAAATTAAAGTATGATTCTTATCATAATGTTTTTGTTAGATAATACAGTAATCAATTTTCATATCATTCAAAAGGTGTTATATATTGAAGTAGACCGATGTTCTTAACTTTAGTGCTTAAACGGATTAATTTTTACAACTTAGTTTCTCGTATAAAAGTGTTTGTTAAAATACACATTAAATCATGACAAATTGATTTTTCCTTGGTTTACTATAAGTGGTAAATATTGATTAGACCAAACTTACTAAATTGATTTCACAAACATGATACTACTCTATACACAAAGTATTATAAGTTAGTAATACAACTAGCAGTTCTGATGTTAATAGGATTTAGCACAGATGGAAAGAAACTCCGTCTGGAACCCATCTGGGGCTACTACCGGTCCCAAGTCCGGATAAATGGGGAGGGTTGGGCATGGGGTTAGCGATCCCATCCCATAGAAAGTTAACTCGCTGAAAAACGCTAATACACGGTAAGAAGCTGTCAGTTGTCTAAAAACACTCCCAGGATAGTTGTTGTCTATTTTTAAATTTTCTTGGATTTTGTTCTGATATTTTTATACGTACTGTTTTAAAACCCCTAGTCTTTCTATTACAAATCATAACTAACAATATTTAGATTGTATTTACTGAGGATGTGAAATATCTAATAGTAACTCAGTCTTTCGAAAAAAAGATTTTTGACAGTGATATTAAATTGTTCCATTAACATTAGAAACTAATCATGATAATTCATTATTAATGTTCTCATTTAATTTTGACTAGAGATTCTAGCCTAGTTGTATACATCACAAATCCTGAATTTCTCATAATTTTTTTGTTTGTTTTAATTTCAATAGTTTCTATTTTCTTACTGAATTATGTCTAATCCTATTACTAATGATGCTATTATAACCTCTTTATTTATTTAAACACATAAACATTGGTACAAGGAGATACCAGATTGATATGTGCCATATAAATCATTCGATTTATCTGAGTGTTAGGATATTCCCCGGGTGCCCAAACCGAAGCATGTGGTTTTCTTAGGAGGCCACACCCGGAGCCTTTGATATAAAGGTTTAATCCATGAGGCAATGGAGCAATCGTAGGAGATACAGTCAATGGAAGCCGGTGATCAACGATTGGTTCACACGTCATTTGTTCCCTCAGGATCCTTGAGCGCATGTGCACCATTTGTTTGGAATCAGGGTTTCTCAACTCCTCTAGGTGGATCCTCCATATTCGCCAACCCAATTAAAGCGCCGGACATAGGCTTTTTGTCCTCTCAATTTAGTAAACCACGGTAATGCTGCAAGAAGGCAGTGAGTAGGACTTCCTTGGCACTGGTTGTATGCAGGTGTTCATGTGATAGCATCTCGAGAGGGAGAGTTGACTCTCCCCACTTTCGGCCGTATTAGGGCATTCACCGGCGTTATTACTTCTACTATTCTGGAATTTGGCCTGTGGTTATGAGGTATGGAAATTTGAACCGATGTACATACGTACAAGATTCTAAGATGTGACTAACTGAGTAACATACAGAAATGTTTCATCAATGCTATATTTGTGTAATTTACCTTAAGCTATCACACTCAATACTACACTAACAATAACAGGTATTAATAACACATAATCCTCAGTTAGTTACCTGATGAACTTGGTTTTTAAATGAATAACATGAAATTTCTTTGAATTACTGCACTTAAATTCTGAATTTGAGTCTGCCACATTAAATCTTCCCATTTTGCTGAATACATCTGTCTTCCACTTGAATTACGTCGATTCCAAAACATGAAAGATGATCTTTTACAGCCATGTAATTTGTAATTAGCTCAGGGAATATACTCGCAGAGAGATTATTAACTAGTAATACAAAACAAGTTGAATGAAATAACGCATATTTTGCATTATACATCAGTAAAGAGTATTTTGCTGAGATGGGTACGATCACCTTTAGCTTGTGTAAGTCATTTGAAACTTATCAAGTCCAACTTTTCTTGTTATATCTTTTGTACAAACGGTAATATATGGATCAAAACACGTACGTCACCCGCTTGAAACTACAAAGTTTAGCTCGTGAGATAATATCAAGTTAGAATGTACTTTCTTGTAGTGTTTGATAATCAGTTAAGACTCGTGTACATATATTTTACTTACCTGGGTTATCAGTAATAAATAATCATACTGATTCAACGGTATCTAGTTATATACAGCACAACATCCTCTTGCTTGAATTTATCTTTCGCTAAGAAACATTGCTGCTGAAATACTTAAAAAGAAGTATTGTTTAATACACCATAATATTTTACTACATTTGATTAAAGAGATGGTTTTATTCACCATCGATTACCAGTTGACAAAAGCTAAGTACTGTCATTATCCTTCTTTTTCGTTCCGATTGGGAACTTCATAATAGTCCACACAAACGAATCAATAAAAGATTCAGCTCAAAAGACTTTGTTGTATAACGTTATAATTAATAAATCTCATTTCTGATTTATCTCATTACCTACTTGATTGACTTTACAAGTCACAGCTTCTTTGTAAAATCCACCCAAACTTCAGTCGCCAATAATTATATTAAAGGATCATTTTCAAGACGTTTTTTTACAAACTGATGAGTGTTTTGAATATTGTATCCACTCTGATGTCTGGCTTTAGGATTGATATCTCAATGTGTTAGATTGTTATACCCCGATAAGCATAATGAATGGTAACTTTTGGGATCCATTTATGGACAAATACTATACGTATATTTTTATCATATAATTGTTAGATAACTAAACCATTCACATTCATGTCCCTCTTATTATAAGCTTTATGTTCACCTATGAACTATTATCATACGATTTACCATTCTTGAATTATGACTTGTCTATTAATTATAGTCTCCCACATTCACAGCCACTTTTGGCTAAATCATGTACAAATATTGTTTCCTATTTTATGGTACGATGTGGTCTGTCTGGTTGGTATATAAACCCAGTATGCTTGAAATAAATGATTTATATCGCAGAGACTGAGATTGGTGTTCTGGGTTTAACTGGGTGGCCTGTCAGGAAGCGGGACCAATAAGGACTGTAGACTGCTTGCATGTGTTTTGTGCGTCATTGGTCCGATCGATAATTCATTGATCTCTAAATGGCGGTATCATCACGTTATACATTAACAGGGTACACAGGCCACAAGTTATAACATAGATGATCTAAAATCATTAATGAGAATAGTTTAAAGTTATCGTTCTAGATATAGTACGAAGTTACCATAGTTGGAAATATAAAACACCTAATTCTGATTCATTCAAATAAAAGAGTTGTCCTCACTCGAATGCTGTTAGAGGTACCTTAAAAGGATATTGTACTGTGAGTGATCATTAAGATCTAAAAGCGTGACCACATTGCTCAATGGACAGTTGTTTTAAGATCAGCCAAATAAGGCTTCTTTGTGAATAGTTTTAAATGTGTTGGCTCATTACTTTTAAAACGTTAACATTGTTGACAGAAATTCAAGGGGCTATCCAGTGTTAAGATATGTTATGTTGAATGAGAATCATGTTACTTACTTTGTACACCAACACTTACCATATGACATCAAACCGTGAATATTTCCTTTTTGTTTTATCAGTTATCACAAATCTGATTAATTCATTTAAATTGATTCCTATGTATATCCATAATATTGAGCTTGATAAACGGAAGTTGTTTAATTGCTTTGATGAATCTGCTTTTTTTTACTCGTCAACTTCCCTGAATTCCTTTTCATCATATGTGTACATATATATGTATTGTTGCTTTGTATCGTAAATTGTAGGCTGCCAATGTCGTAAATTCAGTAAAAACTCGTCCTCGTGTCTTATCATTGTATCGGCAAATATTTAGAATTGCTCGAATATGGCAAGCAAACTCTGGTTCAGCCGAAGATTCATCACGTCAAGCTGATTATATGAAAGAGGAAGCAAGAACTTTATTTCGTCAAAATGCACATATTACAGATGAGATGGAAATTGAAGTAAGAGATGTGATCTTTTTTAACTCCCACTTTTAACACTATATTATTTTGAGCAAGGTCTTGACTAATTAAAGTGACCTACGAAATGGAAATGCATATTTTTATTAATACTTTGCATAAAAGAATGCTATTTCGTTAGAAGGAAGTCCTTTTCTAATGGGCAGCTGTTTTGTTGATTTGTTATCATTTGGATAACGGTAAGAGGGGACGTTTTTCAATAATTCGGCCTTATGATCATCCACCAAGTAACCCCATAGTATCATTTTGATACCATCTATCGACCAGCACTTTTATGTTTCATGTAAACTGTCAAGAATTCACTAATCAAATGAGCCAAATCTTTAATTGCAAAACACTAAGAGGGTGTTCCAACATCCCGGACTGAGTTGATAGTTATCCCTATCTTTAAAAATGGTTTACGTCGTTTCTATAACAACTATCGGGGGATAAGTCTACTTCCGATTGCGTCCAAGCTATTGGCTTCCGTCATACTTCGTAGGTTGTTCAAAACCCGAGAAAGATTGACTCGCGAGGAGCAGGCTGCTTTTCGTTCTGGTCGAGGATGTATTGATCATTTCTTCACCCTCCACCAAATGTTAGAACACCATCATACTTATCATAGACCAACAATCGTAATGTTTCTTGACATCAGGACTGCCTTCGATTCGTTGGACAGGACTGTTCTCTGTGATTGTCTATTGAAGAAGGGTGTGCCTGAGAAGTTTATTAACGTCTTGAAGATCCTATATGCTAACACCTCAGGCAGAGTGAGGACATACAGTCACAACCCTTCGTCGTTCCATTCAAGCAATGGGATTAGACAGGGTTACTCAATCTCACCATTCCTCTTCAACTTGGTCACCGATGACGTTCTGGAAACAGCCCTGATGGATGTAGATAATGGTGGTATGGATCAGTTGTCTGAAAAAAGACTTTTCAACCTTGAGTATTCGGGTGATATTGTCTAACTGTGCGATGATACATAAATCATGCAATAAAGCTGTACATGACTGGCTCCTATTGATCCTTGTAAACTCAAGACAATGGCTCGAGACGTTATCATACATGGCTCAGAGTAGAAGCCAGTGGTGATCCTGCTATAAATTTCTTTCAATTTCATAAAAATGAACGTAACTTCTTTAAATGAAATAATTCTTTCTAGTTGTATTTGTGCTAACTGAACTGTTTCTCCCATTATTATTATTATTATTATGTCCCTTTCATACATTAATTTCTATTCATTCTTGTTCTTTTGATTATGCTCACTTTACATTCTCTATCACTTCACAGCCCACTATTACTGTACGGTGCATATGTTTTTGGTTGAAGATTTGTTGGCAAATATAGACTAATTGATTGAGGCTTACACGATTATCATGACTGACAATTAAAGACCTTGGGTTTAAAATCGGCTACATTAGTTTAGATGTATGCATGGTTTGTATCCTTGAGTTTTAAAACTATTCTATACTATATATTATTTAAATTCTTTCTTTTCAAATCATATTCTCTATGCCTAATTTCTTTCTACTATTACTGATACTGTTTTTCTAGTTCCACTACTCTAACATTCATTCCACTTGATAATTATATCTGACTGTACTTGAACAAATCCATATTTATCCCGTGTTATACTTCGTATATGACTCACGATATTTTATGACTCTTTTCATATGTTCATTTTTTTTCATCTACTTAAATTCATTTAAATAGAATCATATTAAAGAAGCTGAAGCAAGAATTGAATTAACTTTACATTATGGTACACCATATCCACGTTTAACGAATTTACCACCAAATACTTTAGCCGCACATATGAATACATCAACGATGGGATCAACACAACCACCATCGTCTAGTGGAAGTTTTACAACAACAACAAATAATAGTAATAGTGTACATGAAAAGAGTCGAATATCACGACGAACTGAACGTGCATTATATGAATCTGTTCCAGCTTATTTAAAATCATATACTTATAGACCGAAAAAATGAGGAGAAACAGTTTTTATGTCATAGATTTTCTTTTCTTTTTTTTTCTTTCATTATTTAGATAGTAAATACAGATTCATTTAAATAGAAGTACCTTTTTCTTCTCATTTATCTATTTGTGTTCTTATATTGATGAATCAATTTATTTATCAGATATTGATTTCTGTATTTGGGATTTTAAAGGATACTCTAAGTAGGAATGCTAGTGAATAATTAATCTAAAGTACTTTGTACCTAGGACTTAACGATTATTAGTTGAATGCCTCTACAATTAGGCCATCACTTCACGATGCTGACGCGTAAGTTTCAATAAATATATTAAAAATCAATATAATAGTGTAGTGATGAGATGACTGTATTTTGTGTTTTTGTCATTCACTCTCTGAGTAGTTATACGTGAATAATAATAATGAAGTCTAGTCAGTCCTAGACAGCTTAGGATCTACTGCAAATGTGTATTAGTTTAAGTTATCACACACATCAACGTAACGGATGAAAATTAAAAAAAACTGGAAGATTGTACGGTGCTATAACTGTGACAGCAGCAGATTAGAGGGTAGCGAATTATTGATCGGACCAAAGACGCGCAAACACGTAGAACGGCCTAGGGTTCTGATTGGCCCTGCTTCCCTGTCTACCCCCCAGCCAGTTGAGTCCAGAACGAAAGTCATAGCCTCTGAGATATGAATCATTGTATTTCAAACACACTGTTTATATACTAATCAAGCAGACCACATCGTACGATAAAATAGAAAATAACATTGTACAATATTGACCAGTAGGAAAATGACACGTGAAATAAGTACTGACCAATAAGAAAATAATATCATCTCCAAGTCCAAGAATAGCATTAGACTTAATAGGATAATTTCTGGGATATTTTCCTGAATATCCCAACATACGGCGTCAATACTTTGTAGGTAGTATTTATCATATTGATCTTATTTTGGGATACAAGTAAAAACCAATTGACACCGGACAGTTTTTTCGTCCTACTATGGGACTTCTCAGTAGTGCGAAATCAAGGCATTCAAGTCCTACTACAGACACCTAATCACTAGAACTAGTAGGCTGGTATCACATTTCTAACCTATCAGTTTGCGATGTAGCACAACAGTCGTCCAATGCTATTGCTGACAATCGTCCCACTTTAGACATACCTGAAGTCTATCAAAAACTGAGTATAGCAATACCAATACATATTTAAACATTAGATTTCGCAAAAGATAAATAAGAATATCTGCTCATTCTCGACCTATTTTGAACTGTTTATTTTAACAGATATTGGTACAAAGAGGCACCAAATACATATGCGCCACACAAATCTCATTCGACATGTGTGAGGGCTGTGATACTGCCTGGGTGCCCAAACCGAAGCAGGTGGTTTTCTTAGGGGGCCACACCCCAACTGTTACTTGTAACCTGCAGGCATAGACTGAATTTACCTAATTAATTGCAACTGGTGATTTCACATTTAAAGAAACTCAAATTGACAGTTAGTGACTTGCTTTGATTTCATGTTTGGAGGTCTAGTGGCTCCCAAATTGCTCATATCCATTCAATGAAAAATCAAAACTGATTTACTACCTTTATCTAGGTTCTTACAACTAACATAATTATTCATCCCGTGATTATTACATATCTGAGCACTGCTTTGAGGATATGTGAATGAATACTAACAGTTTACGCATCCCCTTTACCTTCATAGCTATAAGGATATATATATATATATATATATATATATATATATATATATATATATATATATATATATATATATATATATATATATATATATATATATATATATATACCTTACTGCTTAGCAATATACTCTACTTTTCGTTACCAAATAAACATGTCGCTTTCACCTTGCATGTGTTCTAAATTGACAAATGACGTAGTATCTCTTCGGATACGGTAAAAATCCTCATAAAATAGTTCCCGACTTTCAGTGATCATTCGATAATTTTTAATGTTGATACAAACACTTGTGATTATCTAGTAAGTTTATTTAACTTACAGATGGACTCCGTGTATAGTAAACCACTTGGTCGTTTCCTTAATTACAACTATATACGATATATTTATTAAAAAACACAAGAATAAATCATTTGCTAGTATTTATTTAATAAACAATTGTATACAGTTAGTTGTTAAACACAAACTTCAAGATGGAAATGATAACGCAACGAGATGTCTGTTCAAAATATCTTATTTACCAACTTTAAACTCCAGGCACCAAACACGGTGTAGTGTGATCTTCTGATATTTTACTTAGTGGTAATATTTTAATTTAAAATCAAAATAACTCGACCAAGAATGAAAACACGGACTAACCAACGCTTACTTGTTAATCCACCATAATAAGTAGTAGTGCAAGACCTACTCATAACACAGCTGCGAAGTTCCGAACAGGACGAAACATTTGTCCTAGTTTCTACTGGTAGCCACCGTCTAACTCAAGTTAGAATGGTTGTGAATTAAAGGTAATATCGAGACAATTCGCACAAACTAATGCAAACGGAAAATTAAGTACCTCGACTTCAAATTTGTTGTAATGGATGAGACTGCAGGTTTTTGATAAGCAGCGTTTATATCGATCGCCTCTGTGACACGTAAACACGTACGAACGACCTAGTGTCTTGATTGGCCATACTTCCTTGTCTACCCCCAGCCAGTTGAGTCCAGAACGAAAGTCACAGCCTCTGAGATATGAATCACTGTATTTCAGACATACTCTATTTATATACTAACCAAACATACCACATCGTACCATAAAAATGGAAAACAACATTTACACAATATTAAACAAGTGAAGTAAATATCGACCAATAGGGAATGTACATTTAGCGTCCAAGGTCAACATTAGACTCAACATGATAACTATTGGTATATTTTCCTGCACATCTTAACAAAATTAATAAATGCTAAAACACGAAACCAAATGATTATCTGTTGTATTTCAATTGCGTATAACCGATACACCATACAAGAAGGCAGACATAGACGTTCATACAACTTCAATAAATAGGAATAATTTGTACTAAATTTACAAAAGAAAAATGCAACAACTGCTTTTAACATATCATAATCAGATAAGTATAAGGTCTTTTGAATGTTAACATACTGAACAGTACATAAGTAAAACCCAATAATGTTACAGACACAATATACAGACAATCAAAATTTGACTAAGGCTAACATAATTACCAGTAAGCATAGTTTAGACCGAACCTATATGAAACAGTAGCATAAAGCATGAAAGAAAATTATACACAGTATCTGTACAGGATGATTGGTATTTGTGTATGTAAATATGTGTGCAATAGAGGAAGATGGAAATTGGAAGCGAAAAAACGATAATAGCAGTATAATCACTAAGTTACATTAACATATCGGCAAAATATTCATCAAATTCATCATCTTGTGTTTTGATGGTACCAACACCACTACTCGTAGCGGTAGAAGTAGTTGAGGATCTTTTACTGCCATTCTGTCCCGATTGACTTGATGTACAACACCATACTGAATTCAGATCGGAAGATTTCTCTTCAGATGATAACGCTTTGACATTATCACAATTATTATCGTTAGTGCCATCAATACGCGGACGCTTTGAGGACGGGGAAGTACTTGAAGAGTCTATATTATTATCATCACCATTATTTGTTCCTTGTTGACTGGTGATGCGTTCATCGTCACCTTGATGTGAATTTAATTGTTGACCGGTAACATCTCGCCTCCTTTAGAAATAAAATAAAAAAATAATGAAAATTAAACAAACGTTTTCTGTATGAAATAAAATGGAACAACTTGAATGCTGAGCGTTTTAAGGGTTTCCATGTTCATTACTCAAAGTGTTGATTAAATTCAAGTTCGGCAGAATTTGTAATCAAACGCTAACAAACAAGGGGACTACTAAACACTACTGTATTTATTAATCAATTAATATTTGTCTTGATAATCTCATCATGCTGTGTAAATGTCATGTGGCAAATTTGTCGTTATATTATTAAAATAACCCTTGAGGTTTTATAAAATATTGAAATAAATGGATTAAAAAACCACTGAAGTGACTGATTAATGACTAGTAGTACCCGATATCATACTTATCTATTCTTAGCATTGATTGTATACGATTAATCAAATTACAATATGGATACTAGTTTGAGTCAAATTCCAATGTTTTGTGTTTTAATATTTTAGAGGATTGAAAGTGATTGGCAGTAAGCACTGAGACTACAATAAGTCTAATATTTAGATTTTGTATCAGTTAACATCTGTTATTACGGGGGTGTTTGAACTTTTGAATAAAAAGAAGCCTTCCCGTGAGACTCGAAATCCGGTCACAACTAAATAGATATTACCTATAAATTATTTTATTCGAATATTACAAACAAAGCAAGTCAATCTATTCAATAAAAACACATTCAACCAGTCAACGTGCATCAATCTAGAAAAAGTAAATAATTGATAGACTAAACGTGTGACTAGATGCTCGCATGTCACCCCAAAAAGCATTAGATATATTCAGATTAGTTTTAAACTTTTTTATAAAATACAACTAGCAATTGAGTTAGATAAAGGGTAATAAATAAAAATCTGAAGTTGGTTAGCAAGCTGAACTTTTATCGATTGAAGTGATTAAGACATATATTAAGAATCTCTAACCAGCAACTACCATGAACTGTAACGCTGATTAAAATATGACTAAACTGAACAAGAGGTAAATGCTAGCAGAACAAGATATCTCATTAGTATATGAAGTCAATGGCTAATGACTGAAACTTTCTAGTCAGTTGGGGACTATCAAATACTAGTAATCGACAGATGGACATGTTGAGTGGAATGGAGGCAAATTTGGTCACAATGATACAGCTGCACTAACTATCTTCCTCTGAACCTAACTGCTTTTTTCTTTGAAAACATGTTTTTTCTTTGGCATTATATGTCTGATACTTAGATTTCCTTTGCAGAAGAAACTAATTCATCTTCCTTTCTTTTTATCAAGTTAATCTTCTCTGCCACTGGGGTTGATATGAGGTGTAGCAACCTGGACTGACCAATGTTCGTATCAGTTCTGACTCTGATGATAACTAACTGACATCAATGTGCATAAAGTACACCGTACAGAAAAACATTTAAACTTCTAGTTCACTCAGCTCGAAAAATGAAAAACAAAATAATTAACCTTATAGTTCACACCAATGACCGATCTTAGACAGATATTGGCAAGCAAGAAGAATTGGACAGCTATTTTCTCCTAGTATGAGAACCAAATGTGTATATCGATAACCTTGCCAGAAATCAAAACCAGGAGGTTCTAGGTCTTGTGGTGAGCTCTTAAAATTCAAAAAACTAAATTAGCCTGGCTTCACTGCCGGTGGGGTTATGGATGTGCATAATTAAATACTCTAATACTAAGACGAAACAGTAATCCAAAGTTTCTTGGTTTTCAATAGCTATCTAAGGTTGCCCACTTCACGATGTAAACCATCCAATTCAAAACTCCCAGAAAATTATATGGACAGAAAAAGTGATCGCTAGAGGCGTAATAATGAAATCAGTGTGAAAAGCAAATTTGAATTTTAAAATAATTTGTAAGTCTGACTGACCGATATCGATAATTCAACTTCTCAGAACAAGGAGGACATAAACGTATTTTAACCAAAGCATTACGTCGTTCACCACGTTCCTGATAAACAAAATTCACTTCCCAACTACGAAGACGTTCAGATCCAGCTGGGCAAGCTACATTCCCACAAGTGAACTGACCTGAAATTTTTGTACAACATAATATACGATGAAAATCCATTAAAGAGAATAGTAAGTCGAGTTTTTAAACCATATTTTGATATATATATATATTTATATATATAAAGTCAAGTTATGCTATTCAGTTTCTAAAATGAAAGTTGGCAAAAAATGATACTAATTGTTAATTTAGCGGCTGAAAGCGATATATTTAAATTGTTGGCAATTTTAAACTTGAATCACCGATACTTTTACAATGTTAAAGGATCAACCGAACAACTTAACTTGTATCACTTTAGATAACCTAATCTTATAAAGCTAGTTTTTTTCTGGAAATGAATAAAATAATCAGTTCTTTTTTTTCAAAAATACAATAAAACATTGATGACTATTTTTCCTGGAGTTTTGTTCTCTGAGCTGGATGGTTTGGTCGTGGAGCTTTCATCGTTCTTCTGAACGACATCATCAGCACAAACTTCAGATAGAAGTGAAGTCTTTGCATTTCTCCATATGTGTCTCAAAGCTTGTTCTGTGCACCTCGACGTTGATTGGTTCTTATTGACCTTAAATTTGTCGCTGTTTACTTCTTTGTTTTGGTTGTGTCTCCCATTGTTTTGATTTTTGTTCTTATGTTTGTGCATGATTTTTCTGATTGGTTGATAAATTGGATTGATTTCAATATGCTTGTTGATTGCTGATTGACCTGAGTGCCAGGCTTCTAAAAATTCTCTGGTGTTTTTGGAGTTTCCTCTGTCTAAGATTTCCACATTTTTTCCAATCGAATGAGTGTCCGCAGTTGTCCACGTGTATTGATATAAGTGAAGAGATATCATGCCGTTTGACTGCTAATTGATGTTCATGTAGGCGAAGGTGAAGGGGGCGTCCGCTTTGTCCGATGTAGTGTTTTTCGCAGTTGGCACAATTTATTTTGTAGATGATGTTTGATTTGTTTTCCTTTGTTACTTCATCTTTTGGTTTGCATAAGATTGATTGTAGTGATTTTGTCGGTTTGTGTGCCACACCTATTCCGAAGGTTTTCAGCATTCTCGTCGCGGTTTCTGATATTCCTTGTATATATGGTAGGGTGATCCTGTTGTTGATTTTTGTGCTTGACTTGAGTTCTAATGCTGCGTGCAGTTGGTATTTTTTGATGAAGTTGATGGGGTAGCCGTTCTTCTGAAATACATCCTTTAGGTATTTCTCTTCATTTCTTCGTGCTGCAGTGTGTCCTCGCCCTCTTGAACAAATAGTGTACGCAGTTGATTTTGTGAGCTCTTGGGTTGTTGCTATTGTAGTTGAGAATTTGATCCGTATGGGTCGGTTTCCTATATACTTGAGTTTCCAGTTTTCCTGTGTCGGTTCTAGTGATCAATATATCCAAGAATGCTAGTTGGTTGTTTGACTCCTGTTCCATGGTGAACTTGATGTCATCGAAGACGTTATTGATCAGGTTGTAAGTGTTTTCTAGTTCATTCTTTTTGACGATGACGAAGGTGTCGTCTACGTAGCGAATCCAAATTTTTGGTTTGATCACTGGTAATATAGCGGCTTCTAGTTTTTGCATCACTGCCTCTGCGATCAATCCTGATATTGGTAGTAGTAGTGAAGAGACAAGTTTTTATTGACCAAATAAGAATAAAGACAATTATTCAGTGAAGAAATCTTTCTTCCAAGTGATATTATTTACTGAAGCTGTATAGTCACCTTTATAACTGTGTAATATACATATTTGTCTAGTGTAAAACAAAGTAGAAATGTCTGAGTATATTGTTTTGATGAGATTTTTCAAAATTGAATCGCTACTCAGAGATATGTTTTTTAAAAAAACACAGGTTGTATTATATAGCCAATATTAATTTCGAATCTTGTTCTAATTTACATTGATTATACAGAAATTTTGAACTTTGTGATTATACTATTGATGTCTTAATTATTATTGTCATAGACTGATATCAGCTGAAGTAATTACTAATGAAAATCACGAAGGACTGATTAGAGAGATAATTTTTCTGTATGATTATAACCACTGACATTCCGTTTTAGTACGTAATGTGATTTATTTGTCAGCTGACGTTAATATCATGGCTAAGGCCATCTTTAAAGTTAGTTGATCTCTAAAAAACTACTTTATTCTAATACTTTCTTAGTCGTTATTGCCTTAGATAATTCTGAATTTCAGTGAAATACAATTAAATAATCAAATTCCGACTGGTATTAACTTGATTATTAACTATTTAATATACTTAAACCTTAATCTAAAGAAACGTTAGTTTAATTTACCTGATCAGACAAAAACAAAGTATGACCTAGAAAATACATGGGTGTGTTCCAGTTAACAAATTATTATATATCAACAAAGGAAAATGAAATCAAAACAAGCATTAGAATAGTAGAAAGTGAGTAGTAACAATTAATATAACTGATAAGGAGTTAACTCATATTTTATCGTTTAGATAAACAGATCTCTTTGTAAACTAGTAAATTTAGTCCCGACCGGGATTTGAATCGATAACTGCATCTCTGTGCTAATGTGGTATGGCAACTCGAACTGATGTACATACGTACGAAGTTCTACGTTGTTACTGACTGAGTAAATTTAGTCGATAATGAATATAAAAATGTTATAAAGCAGATATTATTCCAGATATATTGAACTCTCATGAAAAAACAACAACACTAACCTTGCACGGATACATCAGAATGAAGACAACAGAACTTCCAATTGTATATATTCCTAAGACCTACAGTTGTTTTATTCTAGAATATATAGTTTCGTAGTATGTTGTTATCTTACAAGAACATAAGTGAAGTATGATATAATGGATAAAATGAAATTCATACGCAAACATTATGAACTCGAAGTAAATAATTTTTCATAAACAAACTATGCAATGCATACCTTTACCGGAGATCACTTCTTTTTCTAATCTCCATCTCATACCAAACTGTATAGAAACAAAAAAAAAAGGAAATGGAAATTTAAGTAGAAAGTAGACATGATTAGGTGTAGGATTTTAAAGAGAAACTGTAAAATTAATTGGAAAGTTACATAATGAAATCCAGAATAGTATGCAATTATAACTTTAAAAACTATAATAAAAGATATATAACTTAACTGTGAAGTTTACTAATAGGGTTCTCAGATATCATCACTAGTGTTTTAAGACAGGGACTGAAACACCCACCGAAAGTGCACATCCGGTTAAAATACGAATTAGTCCTATCATTTTAAAATGATATATGGACTTCCGTAAATAATTGCTAGACATTTTGGATGACATGATTCAAAATTGTTTGCAAATGATCTATGCGCATTCACTTTTTATCTCCCCTTGAGTTCCAAATTTATAAATTGCTTATAATTTATTTGCCATTTTTCGAATTTATACTTCCTTCTCGAGTTGTATCTTAAATGTCTAATCTTTTCTATTAACATTTTTTATTATTAAAACCTCTACTATTCTAAGATCTACCATAGAAATCTCATCATGCCATGCTAATGCAGTACGGTAAATTGGACCTATGTCCAAGTGTGTCGCGTTCTATTTTGTGTACGACTAAGTGACTGACTGATATACATTATTTTCAGTCAGTCAGACAGTCAGTAACAACGTAGAACTTCGTATGTACGTACGTACAACAGTTGCAGTTGCCATATCATATTGTTTTGGAGGTGATCCGTTTTCTTTGAACTGGATAATGTAATTGGATTCAGCCATTCAACTTAAAGAATACAAAACTTCAAAAAAATTATCGATATTAACTCGATATTTATCTTAAATTTAATATTCATATAAGAGACAAATATTAACAAAGATAATTAGTACAATCAATAATAAACTTAAAAAATTCACAGTATATATCAGTTCAATGCTGTAAAAGAATTTTATCAGACAGAAAACGCTACTACCTTGCAGAAAATACAATACTGTTTAAAAATACAACTCAAAACCAACGTTTAACACTAAATTTTATCATTTAGAATGAATTGCTTTTCCTTATCGAAGATAATACTATATTCATCAGCATTCAAATTGAGGATGACTTATTCGATCGCGTAGTATTTATAAGGACTTATTTCGAAAATCTACTTCTTGATAATTACGTCACCATGACGTTACAATTAAGTTGATTAATTGACCAAGCAACTATATAAAGATGAAAGTCACAAAGAATATATCACTACTGAGTGATGTAATTAGTAAACTATTACAGTACTTGGGTTTTTTTATTTTCAAATCTATGGTAGGATGATTTATGAATACGACCGAATGACACCAAGCAATAAAACACATAAATATATCTCAAGATCCCTCTATTATTTGGTTATACCTATATATAAGTGTAGCGATACTTATTAAAACTCTAATTTATAAAATGACAGGATTTATATGACCCAATGGCACGACTATAATTTATGGACGAACCAATCAAATTTAGGATAATAGGTCTTGGATTTTGACACGAAATTCACTCACCCATTCGTCTAGTTCGTGATGAAAATCATAAATCTAAATCTTAACCCTTACCATTAACTGTAAATCATTGTCTTTATTCTTCAAACTGCTTTATAACCGTCATTTAGCTTTAATAATTAGGTAGATACTATCAGGGTGACCTTGGTGTCGCTCAAAGGTCGTCCATAAATTGTAGTCTCACCAGACCCAGTCACTTAATGTAGTAACATCAATTAATTTGTGTATTCTATTCACTTAAACTTACCTTATTTTCTTTGTAGCGTGATAAATCAATAAGGCAATATTCTTTAAATAGTTTTTCCCAGTATTTTTTAGCAAGACGGTCGGACCTTTGAAGAGACAATAATGTATGAATTAAGATATAGAAATATCATATATGAACAACAATTTGGTTAATAAAATGGGAAAAACAAATGTTTACATAGATGATAAGATAGTAAAATTGACTAAAAAGTGGAGTAAGTAGTTAAGTAGACTGTACAAAACAATGTGTTTACTAGCTAAGTTGAAAAATTGTTAACATGAAAAGCTGATTATCTCAACGATAAAAATATGGTTTTTAAAGGAAATAGATGAAACCTAAGTGATACAAACAACGGTGCATACCGATGCAAAATGTATTCGATATGTTTAGTCAAGGCCCAAACAATTAAAGCTAATTAGCTGTAACTCACAAAGTACAGCCATTTACACGGACTAGATAAAGTGTTTGTAGGAGTTAGTGATAATACTAAGCTGTCCATATCGAGAAAGGTGGAAGCACAAGTTAAAATTGTGGCCAGATAACTGAAAGTCGAGTGTTTTGATTAGTGCGTGAGAATGTTTAGGAAAAAGTAACATTTCAGTTAACTTTATATTCCTTTTTAAACAGTCAATCAGTCGTGTGCGAAGTAGGATATGACATGCACCAACTCAAGTCGGCACACTTCACTAGCACAGAGAGAAAATTATCCAGAAAAACCCCACAGTAGAAATAGTAACAGTATCAGCAGTAGTAGAAAAGATCAGGTGAGAAAAGAGGTACGAGATGTCGGGACTCAAGTTCTTAAAGAAGACAAAGAATGAAGCACCTAAGCCCTTGCGAACGATTTTGAGACAGTTCGCCTCAAGTCTGGGGTGATAACTACACAAAACCTAACCAGATAGTCTGCATTTATTTACATAGCTTAGTTCAGTTTTCGATGACATGTATTGGTGCCGAATTTCGATTTGGAGATCTCTAACGTTCAAGTGAATTCTTTGGTAGGTGATTAACCCCTGAAATGTGTGCCAATGGATGTATTATTTAAAAGAAAGTCTACAACTAAGCTAAATGAAAACGTATAAGGTAGACAGCCCTGACGAACACCACCTGGGGTTAGCGAATCTGATGACAGTACACCATAAGCTTTAACTCGACCAGTAGTGTTCGAGTATATATTCATATATTATATTACATGTACATTATGAACGTATAGTACACATTACACTAATCTTTACAAATAAGTGTTATATATATATATATATATATATATATATATATATATATATATGGGCCCCCAAATGCCCTGGTACGGCCGAGAGTGGGGAGAGTCCGCTCTCCCTCTCGAAATACTCTCACACGGCCACGCGTATATAGCCTCTGCCAGGGAAGTCCTACTCACTGCCTTCTCGTGGCGGGGGTGTTGTTTACGAAAATGAGAGGACGAAAAGCGAATGTCCGGCGCTTTAACCGGATTCCAAACCAATGGTGCACATGGGCTCCAGTATCCTGCGGGAACAAATGGCGAATGAACCAATTGTTGGTCACCGGCTTCCATGGGACTGTATCTCCTTACGATGCTCCACTGCCTTGTGGATCAGACCTTTGGGTCGAAGGCTCGGGGTGTGGCCCCCTAAGAAAACCACCTGCTTCGGTTTGGGCACCCGGGCAGTATCACAGCCCTCACACATATCGGATGAGATTTGTGTGGCGCATATGTATTTGGTGCCTCTTTGTACCATTATCTATGTGTTGAAATAATATATATATATATATATATATATATATATATATATATATATATATATGCGTGAGGCAGTAACTTATTGGTTAGGATGTCCAACTCCAAGTCACTAAATCTCAGATTCGAAACTAATTTTACCAAATTCGATTCCGCCGATTATGTAGTATTATTAGTCCACAACAAAGTACCTGTTGAATAAGCTAAAACAAGAATATAGCTGTTGGAATTTCTAGATATGTTTATCAAAGTGTGAGTAACGATGATAATTGGTACATTATAAAGCAACACAACGAACATACCATGATGTCGCTTCATCTTCTTCTGACCACAAGAACCTCCCATGCTCTTTTATAACGTCAACATCTGTTTTATCCTTTGAACTGTAATATAAATTGGACGTAATCAAGGAGACAAAATTACTTGTCACGTTGGAAGTCCTTCCATGATCCACCGTAATATTGCAAATAGTCATTCACCAACTTTTTATGTCGTTCAAACTTAAGAATAAGTTAAGGGTAAGGTAATGCTTCTTCTAAAAAGACTTCTCAAACAGATAAATAAGGGCTGGATTGTGAAACAAATAGACTAATTAAAACAATTATCACAGATTACGATACAACAAAGATACTCTGAGCAGTGATCTGTGTGCACATATAGAAGGAAACAGTTCAATTCAAAGACAGGTGACCACCCAATACAAACGTAGCACACACATTTCCACTTACGTAAAGAGACGTTTCACTCACTTCCTTCACATTTCAGTAGTTTAATGAAAACTGACCTTTAGTGGTCAAACCACTCAAAGAATACAACAAGACTAATTCTTATATAATGTGAATTACAAGTTACTAGTAATGTAATGGACTGACAGGAAAACACACTATACAATGACCAAAATAACAAATACTAAACTTGTACACAAAGAGTAGAAAAGCTAATCTTAAGAACAAAAAACGTTTAAAAAATACAGGTTAGAGTGCATGGATTAACAAAATTGCAGTGACAGGACTACAGTTTACAAGTTAAAAAACAACTACTTTCTAAATCAGAAGTGTTCAACTTGACGTGAATGTAGGGAATACTAAAAATGTCAAAGTTACACGTATATATGAAATACATGAAATGACGAGAAAACCAGTCAATAAATATGCAATCTAACTATAGCATAGTAAGAACATGCAAATTAAAAACCATAGTACACATCGAGGATGCAAAATAGAGCTAACAATGAGCAAAATCTATGGTCACTGATTCACGGTATGTCGAGAGGTTAGGTTTGGTCGACGTTTTCCACATCAGAAGTAACGGAGTGCAACATATTTCGAAACATACTTCGACTTTGAGAGGGAAACTACACTCACCATTTCACTATTTTCAGCAATAAATAAGGTGCATTCACCTATGTTTGATTTCCATATATCGTAATATGAATCAATTCACATCGTTGTTCAGCGAAGGTTTCAGAGGAAAAGCAAAATCAGTGGTTACATTCACAGGTTTCCCTATCTTGCATTACACTGCTAAAGAAAACTTAATGACATTTTTGTCGGCTGGCAGGCCATACATATAAAAATGGTGAGTTTAAACAGACAATTTATTATCACAATTTTGAAAGTCAAAGGATACAGCATTAAGATTTAGCAGATGATGTCGTATGGTTGAATTGTAGGCTCTACAGAAAAACGACATATAGCATTTAAAAAATACCTTTTATTTTCTGCATCCAAAATCGCTTTCGAGTTTCCATACGCTGGAAAACGAGGCCTGACAGGTTTTTCCCATAGCTCCTTATCCTTAGAAGGAGGTATGTCATATTGGCTACCACAATTTAGTAGACAAGTATTTTACAAAATCATAGAAAAATAACAACCTTATCTCACTGCCACGGTCGATATTACTGGAAGTTTCGGATTCAAAATCCGAAACGTACTCCCTCGACTCAAACATTCCCGCAGTAAAGATTCACTCATAAAACGAGCTGTACAGAAACCCAACGTCCAATAACTTTTAAATAGTTGAAGTAATTTTGTGACGAGCTAGTGTAAAATGTTTGGGTTTCCCGTGCTCACTTCTTTGCAACACGGTATCGTTTCAGTCTTCAGACCTTTGTATTAAGGATAGGAGTCCCTCTGGGGGCTACTGAAAGTCTCACGCCCGGATAAAGGAGGAGAGTTGGGCATGGGGTTAGCGTCCCCATCCCGTAGAAAACTAACTCGCTAAAAAAACGCTCATCAGAAAAAATATCAATAAAGACGCGAGCGCTAATTAAAAGGACAGTTATATTTTTACTCACTGAGTAAATTCTATTGTTTATTAGGTATCAAGTCTACTGTTTTCACTTTAATTGAATTTATTTCTGTTAAAGTATTCGATTATAGTGTCGTTTCTGGTTCTAAATTAGTTTGTCGTCGGTACTTTTGAGTATTTTTTGTCCTTTTGTATCTGTTAGTACTTTTGGTTCTTACAATCTACAGTTTTCCACTTTTTTGATCGCAGATCATTTTTATCTTTAGGTATTTTTGCACCTAGTTCTTTTTTTAAGAAAACGACCCCTGTTTAATGGCTGGACAGTGCGAAAAAAGAGATTGACAACGTCCAGGTTGTCGTGCTGCTCGGATGCAAATAGTTTGCTAACCGAAAACATCTCATTGGTAAGTGCTGCTGCAAAAGTGTTTTGGTAGGCGTGATCGGGGCACATCGAACAGTACTCGCTCTGTTGATACGCAAATCGGTGTAAAGCGAACTCTGATGAATTCGAAAACGGGTGACTCACACCGATCAATGGAGGAAAATTAGACTTCAAAGAGGTCTGTCTTAGCCAAAAATTCAAGAAAAGAAGTTTCACCTGTCCCCGTCTTCTAAGTGGTATCCAGCAGGAAACGCCTAGAAGCCGCAATCGCAAGGCTCGATCGGTTTCTAGCGGGAAACATAACCTGACTGCCGAAATCGTCGACAACCCTCCGGATTCCCATGATATGTTTGACACAACTGTGGTTGTTTTTCGTAACAACATTGACGAATGTGCACAGCTTGTAAGGAAGAAACAACATAACGATATAAAAAGGAATCCTGCCTCCGTAAAAGTAGTAGAGAAATCGAAGGCTGATCACAGTTATTTTTCATAGAATGAAGGAGAATGAAATTTCTGAAACAATAACTCATTTGAGTATGACATTATGCTGGTAAAACATTTAATTAATCAACACATGCCTCAAAAAATCTACGGAGTCACCTTTCTAAAGTTGTACAGACTAGGTAGTTTAGCGAACTTGAAGCCAAATCAATCACGACAACTTAAAGTAGTATTCAAATCTTCGAATGAACACGACGTAATTTTACAGAATGGACATAAATTAAAGGGTTCAGGAGTTTTTATCTGTAAGGACTTGATGTTGATAGACCGCATGAAAAGACGGGAAGCCGAAAAAGAACTTCAACTTAGGTAAGACGCTGGCGAAAAAAACATAAAAAAGTGTAAATTTTCGGGTTGTAAGGCTTCGACAGAGAGTGATGCCGAAGCCACTCTAGGTGAAGCATGAAACCACTGAAATAGCCTTTGGATCTGTTACACGAATGCCCGGATCTTACTTAATAAGCGATCGGAACTAGGCGTGCAGATTGACTCTACAAAGCCAGACATAATCGCAGTTACAAAAACCTGGCTCACACAGTCTATACATAGTATGGAACTTGATTTCGAGGATTTTACGTTAGTAAGGGCCGACAGAATACAAAAGGGTAAAGGGAGAGAAGTAGCTCTATTCACTAGAAATGCTATCCCATTTGCCATTATCGATAGTGTATCCCATGAGAGTGTGACGTGTGAATTAGTTAGTCTCCGCTTGAAGTGCAAGGGACAAGAGCTACTCATTGGTCTCGTCTATCGCAGTCCAAGCGAAGTCTTGCTAAGTAGTCTCAATACTTGATCACAAAGTGGCCGATATCTAATACTAGAAGACTTTATTGTACCAGCAGTAGGCTGGAAAAATCTGCGAACTGAATCGTCAGAAAATTCCTTCGAGCAGGAACTAGTTGAGGCGGTTACCACATGTGCCCTAGTGCAACATGTGAAAGAAGAGACTAGGTACGACCCGGACGCTGAATCATCTTTACTAGATCCTATATTGACTCACTATGAGGATGACGTTGCGAACCTCCATTACATGCCACCTCTAGGTAAAAGTGATCACGCAGTTTTAACATTCGACTTCCACACAACTGTCAATCACGAGCACGCGTTGACTCAATCCATCCGCATAATTAGTGAAGGACGACTTTGGTAAGGCTCAAGTATTCTCAAACTACTTTAGCAAAGTATATACCATAGAAGCATCGTTCCTGTCAGCGCATACAAATCCCCCCACACATACACTGGATAGAGTGACCATTAAAGAACTAGATTTCTTTGGTCTACTAAATAAGCTTGACATAGGTAAATCCACGGGGCCCGATGAATTACATCCTAGGCTACTGAAAGAGTTATCTAACTTCGTCGCGAACCCTTTAAGCATATGCTTTAGTCTATGCGTAACGCAGGGTCGTTTACCAAAAGACTGGAAGAACGCCAGAGTAAGTCCTGCCCTAAAAACAAGTACGAAACATAAACATGAGAATTACCGATCCGTTATCCTAACTAATGTGGTTGTTAAAATTTGAGAATAGATTATTTGGACGGTGCAGTTTAAGTACCTTGATGAAAACAGTATCCTTTCGGAGAAGCAGCACTATTTCAGAATGGGTTATCCTTGTCTCACTAACTTATTAGTGGCTCGTGAAAGCTGGTGCACTCCTAAGGACCAAAAGTTATTTGTAGACGTAGCCTTCATTGATTTCATCAAAACTTTTGACGAAGTTCCGCACAACCGGCCGTTATATAAGCTAAGAAATGTCGGAATTGGAAGCAATCTATTGATGTGGATAAAAGACTTCCTAGTTGGGAGCCAACAAAGAGTACGGGTGAACTCGAAGCTATATAGCTGGGGAACTGTGTTTAGTGGAGTGCCCCAGAGTACAGTTTTGGGGCCAGTGCTATTCCTCTTGTATGTAAATGACCTTCCTTGTCTCCTATCATCATCGGTCTTGCTATATGCTGACGATGTCAATATATGGAAAACGATACGATGTAAGAGTGACAGCTTAGAACTTCAAAATGACCTGAAGAAGTTATCTGAATGGTCTCAAACATGGCAGTTGCCGATAAATGCTTCCAAGTGTGTTGTGGTGCACATCGGTCATCAAGGTACAGATACAAACACGATGAATAACACTGAGCTACTTGTCGTCCAGACATATAATGACTTAGGATTTATCATAAGTCAAGACTTAAAGACTACTGCACACTGCCATGCAATAGCCGCTAAAGGTTTTAGAACCCTGTGGTCAATACGTATAGCTTTTAGTCATGTCGACGCTAAGACGTTTTTGACTTTGTATACAGTGTTCGTTCGTCCTAAACATGAGTACTGCATACAAGCGGCTAGCTCTTGTTTAAAAAAGAAAGTGGGCTTCTGGAAGAGGTTCGGAGAATGGCGACTAAGCTGATTCCCGGAATAGCGAAGCTTCCGTATGAATCTCGACTGGCCAAGCTGAACTTTTTCCCGTTGTCATATCGCAGAACTAGAGGCGACTTGATAACAGTTTTCAAATTGCTTAATGATAAATTTGGACCTGATATGCACTCATTTTTCTTGTCTTCCAAAACAGAAGTTACGAGGACACTCCAAAAAAGTTCACAAGCCGAGAACAAATTACTTGTCAGCTGACTATCGACTTTTCCATTGAATCATCAACACGGGGAATTCATTACCTCACCACGTGGTTGAGGCTCCATCCGTCGACTATTTCAAACGAAAGTTGGATCAACTGAGAGACCACCATTGCCAGGACTAACACAGGCTATCAAGCATCCTGAAACTGATATTAATCTTTGCAGTTTATCGTCTATTGTCTAATGTAGATATCACAGCAACTTAGTTGCACCGATCCTAGTGAATCGTACGGTTTGTTTAAGTTTGATATCTACTGTGTTCAAATAAGTTCATTTATTCCAAAGATATGAGATTTCGAGGACCAGTGGCTATCACAATATTGGAAAGACGGTTAGTTGTGTAGCGGTAAATAAATCCCTAAAATAAAGTTCTGCAAGTCTTTGACGTTGATTCTGATCTAATTACCCTTATTGTATGCACCCAGTGGATAAGTAACTATGTTCACAAATACATGGAACTTCTCGTGAAATCCAGGGAATCTAATTTGTGAGCTTCACTTTTTATGATGCGATATTCTGATTTACTCAGAAGTACGAGGCTCTGGTAACTGATTTTCTGTGGGCCTGTGATCACATAGAGATCATTGGATTGCTCGGAAGTAAATTTGAGCTCAATTACCGGCGGCATGCACTAATCCTGGGCCACAACACAAACACTCTTGTTCAAAGTGCACATAAGAGAATGTCTCAGAAGAGGTCATTCTCTTCTATTGACGTTCTGGGAAATCTGTAGTAGGACAGACGCTGGCCTATCTTTGCGTCCATAGGACGCTATTAAATATCTCCAGCATTTTCTAAAGCTTGAGGTAAGAAATAAAGTTGAATGTATCACAAATTTCATGGTCCATGGTCACTCTAAAATCTTTTGAATGGACTCCGAGCTTTCGCAGCCGAAATTGTAGCCGATAATTTAAAACCTGTTGGGAGAATGACACAAACTAATAGCAGGAAAATACATCCTCTGTTGCGACGATAACATGATGTATGTTGTTGACATTTTGCCTGCACAATGTTCTTGTCAGCGTTTCAGTGACTACATGCTACCGTGTGGTCATGTTTTTGAGCATATTCCAAAGAGATTATTCGCGAAGTTAAGTGCGCATTTCTTTGTCTCAATAAGCAACACAGGTTTACTTCGACGTAGTAATCGGTGGACAAAGAACTACACAGTGGACTTGGTTCTCCGTGTGTTTGAAAAAATGTCAAGCTTTACAGAGTGCAGATCTTCTTGAGAAGTTCAGAAATGACTGCCACCTAATCCGTGCTCTTAGTGAACCGCTGACTAGTCAACGTATTTGTTCATGCCTCAAAGCATCGGAAGAAATATGTACACAGGTTATGTGTTCACTCGTTGGTAATGATGAAGCTACATCGTCCATTGTTCTCGCTGACCATAGCTATGCTTCTTGATAACAAGAAACTCCAACATTTTAATTTTTCATTTCTACATTAATTCATTAATATAGGCATCAACTTGTTTTTACAGCGTCACGGCAGAGTGTACTGTGCAGTCTTGCGTGGCTGTGGAATATAGGGATGTTGGTCCGCGTTGATTTGTAACGATTAGCCTGTTGAAACATAGGCGATTAGTTGTTAAAACATTTTACTGAATACTACAACTCTGAACATGATGTATAAAACTACTTGGTCAAATCCTATACTATTGCAATGCATAGAAATCACAGTTGATTTTCATCATCACTAAGCTGATTTTGCCAAGCTTTTTGTGTCAGAATGCACGACTAGAACTGGGTGTTTGACACCAATTACATTTATTGTAAAAAACATTGATTCAGTATAAGACTAGAGACCCTATCTGTTCTTCGCTTTTAGCGGTTTGCTACTCTCAATCTAACAGCCCTTTCTTCATGTGATGAGTTTTTGAATAGTTTTTATTCGCTTGGAAAACTAGTAGGACTGAAACGCTCGTTACCTACACCTGATTCACAAAATAGGTAAATATATACTAGCTGTTTGTTCACTATTAGCAACAACCAACTGTGGGAAAGAACAAACCAGATCCTAGCGGAGGAAGAAATTAGGAAGATGCGCTGCAAGTGGATAGGACACACATTGAGGAAAGCACCCAACTGCGTCACAAGACAAACCCTCACATGGAGTCTTCAAGGCCAAAGGAAAAGAGGAAGACCAAAGAACACATTACGCCGGGAAATGGAAATAGACTTTTAAAAAAATGAAGAAGAGTTGGATGGAACTAGAGAAGAAGGCCCAGGACAGAGTGAATTGGAGAATGCTGGTCAGCCGCCTGTGCTTCATTAGGAGTAACAGACGTGAGTAAGTAAGCTGTTTGTTCATCGAACGATAAATAGGAATGAGTAGTCGCAAGTTATACATAAAATATTCATGTATGTGCATTTTCGAAAATAGTCCCATCGCTATCTTATAGGGAAAATACATTTATTTTGAATTTATTTGTTGATTAATTTGTATTGTTAATAATATACTCTCGTCCTAGTCTTTATCTGAATTATGATTACTGAAGTAACGTCAAAAATGTTATACGAATACATTTTATGATCTAGTGAACATCTAAGCGGTTAAAATCCTATTGATCGTATAGTTAAACATACTTTTTACATTGGCATTATATTTGGAACAACAAAAACAAGCCAAAAATTGACTGATTTCTTTCATAAATCTAATAGAATGTATTTCTTCTTTTAAAAAAAAAAGAAGTTTAGATGATCCATTATCGTATAAAAGAATAATCTTTTATAAAAATAAACGTTTAAAAATTCTTCATCAATAAAATGTCCAATAAAAACATAAATTGAAAATGAAACTTTTTAAAAAAAAAATAATAAAAAGAAGAAGAAGAAGAAGAAAATATCTAGTTAGTCAATAAAACAACGATAAAAGAAAAGAAAAAGACTCTCTGTTTAAAAAAATAGAGAAGAAAAATGCAAACTTATAGAATAAAATATGAATTATTATTCATTTAAAAGATTTAAATGAAATAAATGTCGCATAGTTGGACGTCCATGAGGGCAATTCTAAAAAATTAAAAAAAAATAAGAAAGATAATAACCCTAAATGAAGTATCAATTACGTAATTGATCATATTGAGATCAGAGAAATTTTTAATTAATCAAAAAACATCATTCGAATTATTTGCACTTATATTCATAGATCATTATTCAAAATAGATCACAATGGTATCGGTGTATACACTATTTGTCTTCTCTTAAACTATGAGATTAAAAGTCTTTTATACCTCTCTTTCGATGAACTAATTCTTTCACCTTGTATCATATCGTTATATGAAATCTTTCTTTGATATATTACTATCATTGAATTAACTGCTTCTATGAATTTAGTGTTCATCTTGTTATGCTAATGAGGTATGGCAACTTGAACTGATGCATATATATATGCCTCGTTCTATGTTGTACCTGACTGACTACTTCTATCTAATTCTCAATTAAAAAATATTGGATAATTGAGTCGAATGTAATACATGATCAATTATCTATGTCTAGGAGACATAGAAGTAGATATATAATTAACTTTGGAGGATTATATATATATATATATATATATACAACATTTTAAACTCACCCATGGATGATCCATGGAGCCCATATTTGTTAAGATCTAAAAACAAGGTATACATAAGGTCTAAGTTAACAAAGCTAGGGAAAAATTGCAGATATTAATATGGATATACATGTAATGACGAGTTAAAGACTAATATAACATGAACTAGATAAGGATTACTACTGTTGATACGACTATTTAATATAAATAAGTAGTAATTGTTACCTGTTACAAGTTCTATTGGAATGAGATTGTTATGCTGATGACTCAAAGAAGAAAACAAAACTATAGAAGCAGATTGATTGATTTATCAATCACTAATTCAATGACTTACGCAATAACAATTATAGTTCACATAACATTTTAAGTATTTTAGTCAATCAACAAATCTGAATTAATGGAACTAATAATTAGTCAACAACCAAATATGTATATATAATTTGTGATATCAACTAATTGTTAAGTAGTATAATGTGAATGCCGAGAAATTTGTATGTCTCAAATACACACAATTCAATATTCTATACAATGAATAACAAACCAAGATAAACAATTAACACATGTAACATGTAGTTGATAACAGAGTTTATTTGATACTACTTAATAAGACTTCAATGAAACGATCTATTTTTTATGGTTACTTATTAACATTAATCAGTCGGGATAAAAATAACTAAATATTCGAAATATAATGATAGGATTGTGTTGAGGGGATCCAGAAAACTCCTCAAAAGAAAAGCCAAGAAATGATCTGAAAACACTGAGAAGCATCCCATCCAATCAGTGTTCACTAGAAATTTTGCCAGAAACAATAAGAAAGTAAAAAGTCACATGTAGAATTTTCGATTGGATAATTACTTATATTGCTACTATGTTTAGAAGAATTCTAGAATTTTCGGAAAACCTAAAGACATCTAAAATACTATAAAAACCTTAGATTTTCTGTACATAAACGAACTTTTGGAGTAAAATTTTTTTTCTCTCGTGTTCAAGTCGCTGTGTCGATCTAACCTGGGGGTTACTAGAAGAGCTTAGGAAGCAAATCTAGCAAGAGTTATCAGTATAACACAATAGAAGATCAAAGAAATTCAGTGTTAATTTAATTGACTCTAAATTTGAATATACAAAATTCGGAGCGATTGAGATAGTTCTTAGAATTTTTAATTTATGTAATCTGCAATGTGTATTACTATACGTAGATGATTATGAGATCATAATTCAACTACATAATTCCTTGCTACTATGTATTGATGGTATTTCAGACAATTTAGTCTTACTTAATAGATATAAATTTGTGAAGCGTTGACTAATTGCTTAAAAGCTTAACTTTAAAACAATAAATCAAGGGTTTAAACCCTTTTCCATTTAATATTGGTTTGAACAAACCAGGAATAGTGTGGTGCGTTCTATTTATATTGATATAAGTAGTATTTGATACGAGTTAAAAACGTAATGTCTGGAAGCAGAAGATGGGGGAAGATCAAGAAATGAAAAGTGGGAACACAATGAAACATGTAAGAAAACGCATGAACAATGAAATGTGAGACAATGGATTGATGTTTGCAACTGGAACAGTCCGGTTTGATATGATAGATTGATATTTTGCAAATTAACGATTTACTATATGGTTTTTATGTTTTACCAAGTAGCTCTGTAATTTATGCTAAATACAGTTCAGTTGTTCTCCTTCACTACAATAGTATCATTATTCTTTGCAGTGCAATTTAGTTCAAAAGTTTGGTATGAAAATCTGAATTTAGTTGATGAGTTACGACTAAATTATATTTCAGTAAATTTATATTATTTTGATACAGTTTAATTCAGAATCATGAACAATCGGGATGTTCTTGTAATATGAAACAAGATCTATTATGTGCACTAGTTAGATCGGACGATTCATTTACCATAAAACCTTCAAAGTTGATAATCCATAAAACATAAGAGCTCCCATCAGAACTTTAGTATTCCCAATAGAATTAAGAACTGTAATAGAATAACTGTTCATATTAAGAAATAAATAACAGCATAAGAAATAGGAAAAATAAGAAAGTGAAAATGAGAACAATCAATCAGATAACAGTAAAAGTGAATGGAGTAAAATAAATTGGAAACAAAAATGATTGACGAATTCCTTACATATTGAAACTACCATTAATTCACGAAAACAATCAAGACTAGATAGTTGAAGGTCTTACTGACAAGTAAAGGATTTTAGAATAAATTGGCCAAAGCAATCTTAACAATCATTCCAATTACAATATGATTTTAAGATAATCTATGAAAGCGAACTAGCCGAAACACTATGATTAAATGTAATGAGGGTATTCAGAATTTTTCATTGCTATCATTGGTGAGTGCATAACACTGGATAACATTCATTGGAGGTGAAAATTTGGAGAATTACTACAACCATCATAAAAAAGTACAGGTATTTATAAGCAAGTGTCTACGCAAGATACTCAAAGCCCGTTGATTGGATACTATCAGCAAAAGCTTACTGTGGGAAGAGAAGAAACTAGCTTCAATTTGAAGAAAAATCAGGAAAAGGCTCTGGAGGTGGACATACATTTCGGAAATCACCAAACTGCATCACGAGGCACACCCTAACTCGGAATCCTGAAGGGAAACAGAAAAAGGAAGGCTGAATAACACTCTGCGTCGAGAATCTGAAGTAGATATGAAGACGATTGTCCAGGACAGGGTTGGATGGAGAATGCTGGTGAGCGGCCTCATGCTCCTCTCCACGAGAGGTAACATGTGTAAGTAAGTAAGAAGACAGGCACTAATTTAGATCGCAAGTAGATACAACGTCACATATTACCATTATCTCTTGCGAATTTCGGATCAAAGTGGGTAGCCCACGAATGTGTCTGACAATACATGTGGTAATTGTCTGCGCTTGTCGGGACAATTAGATTGTGAAGTGTCTTTCCGAGAATCGACATTCACTGAGGCATGTTACATAACGTCAGCTGGTCTGAATGTACTTGGTTTAAATTGGTTCGGCCACCTGCAGTTAGCTGACGTCGCGCTAAGTACCTTATGCTATCTGGTAAGACAAACCCATGGACCGGAAGAATATGTAACGAAGTTAATGACTTGAATATATAATAGCAATAACAATACTACTATATTTACTCGTTTCATCTTTTTATGATCTAATGCGGTTCCAATCATAACAGCACTACGACATGATCGTGAAGCAAGTATATCTCTCAAACGAGATGGTCGACATTTCTTATTCTGAAAAAAAAAAGAGAGAAAACAGAATGGAAGACGATTTTAAAAAATAGGAAGTTAGTAAATATTCACAATTACATCCACAGTTAGATCGACTGATCAAATGATTTAGTTAATGGATTCACAATTAAGAAGATTTACTGGCATTATACAAAAGGATATCCTTTTGATATTTCCTAAGAAATTAGTTCACAGAATAATTAGATGAGATACCCACAGACGCATATTTTATGAGTATCTGAAAGTTACTCAACTTCTAATTACACAATGTGTAGAGTAAAATTTATGTCGATTGTTGAAATTAGTCAGGCTAAAACTGAAGTAAAGCCGATGAAGTTATTACAATAAGAACTGGGATATTTTACAAACATTATATTAAAGAAGAATATGACCTATTTTCAAGCTTAAGAGTTATCTGACTGCAGTTATCTCATGATATAGATTTAAGAGATCAGATATATTTATCTGCCAAGTACAGGGTGAATACATTGGACAGGAGTTTCGATAGGAAACTGAAACCAACATTTTAGATCACAGATCAGAAGTGTTTCTAATGTAACAGAATGGAATTCGAATTACACTTGATCCAGTCTCTGGAACACTAGACTAGGTGAACTGAGATATTCAGAATTCAGTAGACTGTCGGGAATCAGCTATTTAAGGAAACAATAGTTGAGTGGCTAGAAATGCGAACAATTAACACAATGAAATTGAAAACCAGGAATATTTGAACGAACAATTATTTTCAGTAACTTCATCATCAATCCAAAATTATTGTGATATTTTACGAAGGTCAAAATAAGGAATGCATTAATGAATTTGACAATGTTATATGAGGATAGACGGTTCTATAATAAGAAATGTATTTAGAAAGTACTTGAGCGAGTCTGTATACGCATTTTCATAACTTCCCCCTTCCATTAAACACAAAGTAAATTAGGTTAAATGACTCATTAATAGAATCAAACTATGATGTTCTGAGCTTAGTGTAGATAGTGAAATAGATAAAATCAAAGAACACCTTACGAAATAACGGCTATTCAGATAATTTCGTCAGAAACGTTTTGTTGGGCGGTGAAAAAGAACAAACTCTGACATAGTCAACAAGAAATCTATCTATCGAAAACTAGATTTTGAGGGGTATATAAGGGGTGGCCCCGAATGTCCTGAAAAGGTCGAGGGTGTGGAGAATTCGCCCTTCCTCGCGAAAATGCTCTGACATAGCCACGTGCATACAACCACCTCCAGGGAAGTCCTACTCCCTGCCTCATCGCGGTGGGGGTGTTGTTTACGAAATTGATAGGACGAAAAGCGAATGTTCGGCACGTTAACCAGGTTGGTGGATATGAGGGATCTACTTAGAGGAGTTAGAAAACCCTGATTCCAAGCTAATGGTCAAAAACCTACGAAGTGGCTCCCTAAGAAAACCATCTACTTCGGTTTGGGCATCCCCAGTCAGCATCTCAGCTTCAAGATGGATTTCCTGGAGATTTAGTGGGAAGCCGTGAGCAGTGGAGTTCAATCCGTGTTGGGTATCAGACAGTTGTCCACCTCACACAATAGATGAAGGGATGCACAACATCATGAATTAAACAGTAACACAGTTGGATCCTGACTCAATGGTATCAAGACCAGAGGTCCCGAATTCAAGTCCTGCGCGCACGATTGCGGATTCGCACTGGCAAAGAGTCCTATACTAATACAAAACGACCGTCCAGTGATTTCAGGCTTTTAGTGGTGATCTAGCTTATATCGATTCGTAACATACCAAACAGGATTTTAATTAAGAACCTCAATACTTAATGAAGAACTACATAAAATTATCTGATACATCAACTTATAATGCCATACATTCTTTGTGATAATACAACTTATTTATTGTTCGTAGTTAGCAAATGGATGACATCGAACGACAAATATATTGGAATGGAAAAAAAAGGAAGGAAGTTTTAAAATAAGACAAACAACACTTACGCATGTTTCAGATAACACAAACAACATTTCTTCAATATCTGTTAAGTAGAAAGAATAAGGAAACAGTATGAAATCAAGATTACTAATAGTATTCACTTGAAGGTGATTAAACATTCACAAACCTAACTTCGACAACAAACTTGTAATAGTTGCTATTTTTCGATTTAATTATTTTCAATTTTAGATAAGTATTCTCCTAATAGAGTACTCTAACTGAACACACCTATATATTTGCTCCGTCCCAAAAAAACTCTTCTCTAATTTGTTTATTAGTGTTTAATTCGACTAAGCTTTATTGTATTCTAATTGTATATGGCAAGTATCAATTAGTGCCGATCCTAGATTCAGCGAATCCTGTTGATTTAGTCAATCATAAGCAACGTTTGTAGTTGAAAACATTTAACATAAACAATATGATTCCAGAAGAAATAATTAATTCACTTATTTAAAAGTATGACATGATTTTAAAATTCAAGATTTAAGGGAAGATGGATTTGCACATTGAGATCCATACTAATCCAGGCAATACAATGTCCGACTATTACTCACAAAAATTGGTATACCCCAGCCAGGTAGTCTGCGCCCACACAGTCAATAGTCAATGATCTGATGGACAGACTTTACGTTTTTATTCGGCTGCCCAGCAAATATCGTGCATCGAGGTAGGGGCAGTAGTAATTGAGCAAAATATGGAAATAAAAATGTGAATTGTACCAATGACAAGTATTAAGCACATATAAGAAAAGATATCTGATAAAGTGCGTTTGTTCGTTTTTCATAGCGCAGAAAAAATTAGTTAGAAAATTATGAGTAATATCATAAAATTTATCACAAACTCTGTAACGTTCTTGATTCATATTCGTCATAGGATACTCATTAAAAATAATCCAACTGACCTATTGAAAAAAAAATTGAATTAATGAACTCAAAGTATTGAGAGCTTATTTTAATATCCTTCCTTCAAGATAATTCTCTCTTGATTATGAAATATATTAGGACTTAGTAGCTAAGTAGATTACTTGATGGTGTTTGAAGTTAAAGGTACTAGGTTCGAGTCCCGGAGTGATCAACAACTCTGTGATGCAAGTACATCCAGCTGACGAGTCTCAAACAGAACGAAACGCATGTCTTGGATTCTATCTCATCTATGAAATATATTCCAAAACCTGATACGCAAATAATATTAAAAACAATATACATAAATATCGTTAAGAAAACAACACAAATAACCATAGAACATTTACCTCTATAACTGAATAATTTATTTTCTAACATTGGTGCAGCAACAAGAGATATTTGTTGACCAGCAGGTTCTAAAAATATACATTCAATAGATGTAAATTAAATTTATTATAATTTCTAAAATTTCAAATGCCAATAATTAATGAAGAGATAATTAGGATCTTTTGAGAAATTAATATAAACACGTTATAATTCTTAAGATAATTCACACTACAGACAACGAATAAAATCCTTGGAAACATCATATGACAAGTGTTTTATTCAATAGTATCGTAGTGTATACTACTTATATTGAAAGATATAAGTAGTATGTAGCATAAATCGAAAGTGGAATACATACCAGAACACGATTGTGAAGATTTAATTGAAAAGAACAGAAAGTAATTGCAATAACAAGAGAATTGAAAGAATTAGGAAACATGTAAAGGATAACTGATGGAATATTTTCAAATAATGTAATGTATTGTTTTCCTATTCTGTGAAAGCACTCTGTACTTTTGTATTAAACAATAAATTGGTTTTCCCTACCTGAGTTATTGTTCAATACAGTGTCATTTGATAACTATGAATCATGATTGTGAACTGATGTTCATCATAATAAGACGGTTGAAAATCGGTCAAAATAGTAGAAAAATGTAGTGTTTTTATTCTTCATTACATATGATTACCAAAACCAAAGATTTACTATGAAATCTTACAGTTTATGTCTTGATTTAATGTGTCACTTTGTAAAACAGATTTCCCGAATTTAGTTTTCTACATTGTCATTGATACTGTTATTCTGATTTTCTTGTTATCATTTTGCTCACTTGAGAAACTTACATAATTAATTATTACGAAAAGACTATGAAGCATGCTAGGTAGTTGTCGTTAGCCGATAGGAAACTCTGCTTGATATAGGTTTTATGCAAGTTGACACATAGTAGTATCACATACTTGCAGTATCGAAGGAACTGATATTCACTGTAGGATTTAGAATCACCTCACTAGTCAGTTGCATAGTCTTAGGTGTTGCTACTGTGCGATTCGTATCACAACTGATTTCCTAAAATAATGAGATATTTATACACTGTTTGATTACTGAGTAGTGAGTAACCAGTGTAATGTGCTTTTGTCAAGTACAACCACGTTAATTATGTCTGACAGATATTATTGATCTGATACACTTTCCCACCATAATTATCAAAACATACAGAAGTATAGAAATATCTGAAAACATACCGTCATTATGAATACGAAAAGCGAATCCGTTCTTAGCAAATACATCCAAATTATTGATTAATACTTGTTCATTTGTTATTGTTAAATTCAACTTTTTAGGTCTGTAAAGAACATAACAGGGTGAAAGTATATTCTTATATTATTGGTTGATAAAAAGTTAAAACTAACGACTTTTATTATGTGGAGTCATAGCTTATTGTCTAAAACGGTTGGTAGTAAGTCAATAATATTTAAATTCGAACTCCTCTCGACAAATTCAGTACATAATAACACCGCTTACAAAATACAAGTTATTGTACTCAGTTTTAAACCATACTGCTTTAATGAAGTCTAGTTATATTACACACCTACCTAAACCACTTTGGTGATGTAGTGTCACAACTGGGACTGATTCGAACGTGTGTCAAGTCATTATTCTGTTTAAAACTAACCGATAAACCAAAGCAGGCGAGAATGGAGTTTGAACCTGTAAGTTATTGTTTAAAGCTAAGCTATCGTGGACCTATATCACTCCAAATCAGTCGTAGTTACGCACTTGTATATTTTTTCAAATATAATGTTAAATGGCACTTCTAACTTATTTCAAAGGTGTGTAGATCAAACGCCTACAAATAACTGACGAGTCTTGCTGTTGATACACCAAAACTTCCTTCTTGCCCGGTTCATATAACCCAAAATACTACACATCTACTAGAACAATAGAGAGAGAGCGCGAATAGCACATAAACGCTTTACTCCAAGGTAAATCAACGAATAGAAAAAACAAGGGTATTTATAGAACTGTATAAGACAATGAACATCTGAAAATGTTTGAAACCATATTAAATATAGCAGCAGTATAGGTAAATATTCAATCAAAAAAGCGACGCATTTTCTAGATGTTTCTGAAAAGCTTCTATTCAACGTTTTCTGAGCCTCTAGGGACTTTGACAAGTGATATTTTAGGACTAACCTATAAAGAACATAAATAAGTTTTATTGGATTACGTAACAAAACACAATGATGATGATGATAGTACATATATAAGAATAATCTAGAAAAATGTTGTAAACGAATGCTTACACAACTAATGGTTGACTTTTAAATCGATAGTTTTCTGATAATTGTTCAAACCGATATTTCTCGTCACTAGCATGTTGATCAATGATGAATAAATCTTGATTATGTCGTGCTATTATAAAACCCAGGTTAAATTGTCCAATTACTTTTAAACTGTTGAAAGTTTCTTTCCTTTAAGGGATAATAATAATAATAATTATAATAATAATAAGTTAAATTATTTTTTTTTATTTTAACACAGATATTGGTACAAAGAGGCAGCAAATACATATGCGCCACACAAATCTCATTCGATATGTGTGAGGGCTGTGATACTGCCCGGGTGCCCAAACCGAAGCAGGTGGTTATCTTAGGGGACCACACCCCGAGCCTTCGACCTGAGGGTCTGATCCACAAGGCAGTGGACGATCGTAAGGAGATGCAATCCCATGGAAGCCGGTGACCAAAAATTGGTTCATACGCCATTTGTTCCCGCAGGATACTGGAGCCCATGTGCACCATTGATTTGGGATCCGGTTAAGGCGCCGGACATTCGCTTTTCGTCCTATCATTTTCGTAAACAACACCCCCGCCACGAGAAGGCAGTGAGTAGGACTTCCCTGGCAGAGGCTATATACGCGTGACCATGTGAGAGCATTTCGAGAGGGAGAGCGGACTCTCCCCACTCTCGAACGTACCAGGGCATTTGGGGTATGTAATGATAGACATATATATATATATATATATATATATATATATATATATATATATATATATATATATATATATATATATATATATATTCATGTTCTGTCAAGTAAATTTACTAATTGTTATCACGAAAAACTTGATTGTACGAAATTCAGGGTACATCATAATTATTCTCATCCTATTATTCCGCAATTTGTTGCAAAAGATTTGACCAACATCGGTTTAGATTGTTCAAGATATATCTAGATTTCTTATACAAATTCTTTAAATGCATAGTTATTTTACGTTTGATTATTTCCATATTGTCACAATGTTGTCAGCCCGTGACCATTTTATATCTTAATAATTAGAAAAGATCATACAGGGCTGAGTGTAATGATTGGGGAAAGTGATCTAGTGCATAATTTTACGGACAATGTTCACTATCCTAAATAGTTTGCTAGAATCACAATGTATAGTCAACAGTTTCGAATCCAGGTTATCAGAAGCCAATCAAACTGCGAGTAGGCTAAAGGAAAGTAAAACAGATAGACGACTGTCTATAGAGCTTGCAACTTGAGTATTATGTTGTTACAGATTCTAATTGTATTTTACAAGATCCATTGTCCTTATCATTTAGACCACTTAGCCAGCCGTCCAGTGCTTCCAGATTTTCCATGGTGGTCTAGCTTTAATTAACTCATGAACCCAACTGTTAAATTACTACAATCTCCACAAAACCCTCTTCTGGTAATAAAAATAAAAGCACATCTTACTAAAGAACAAACCAGGTTTAACTGTTTATGATTGCTACATTTTTGAAGGAAATACAAAACAGGTGGATGAATAGTTTGTATCTTAATTAGAGCTAAGTAAGTAATAAGTCGAAATCTATTCATTGATAAATATAAAACGACCAAAAGAATAGCAATCATGGTGTATAAATTTTCGAAGGTAATGCAAAGACTGTTAATATTTGAAGTAAAAGAAATAACTGCCTACATCTCTTTATTCATACAAGGCAAAAAAGCATTCTCATAAAAGACTTCTAATAAACATTCTTATCTCTTAATCAAAGTTTTTGAATCTAAGTCCTAAATCCAAACTTACATTCTAAACAAAACTCTTAACCATAAGTCTAACCTTTTTCATCATTTTCTGTAAGATATTATGTATTCATGTCATCTGCATTCAGAATGGCTGAAAATTGGTTTTACTATCTCAGGTTTATTTCAAAATCTTTTGATTGAGATCATGAACCGATTGACGTTAGACCACCATTGAAAACCTGGAAGCACTGGACGGTCGTTTCGTCCTATTGTGGGACTCCTCAGCAGTGCGCACCCACGATCCCGCTCGCGGAATTCGAACCAAGAGCCTTCAGTCTTGTGTGAGAACGCTTAGACTACTGAACCACTGAGCCGGCATCCAATGGTGTTAATATCTAGCCTCAACCAATCCACGAAATTGCGCGACCATCTTCCATTGTACCAAGGTAGACGAGACGGCCGTCCAGTGCTTCCAGGCTTTCAATGGTGGTCTAACATCAATCGGTTCATGATCTCAATCAAAAACTTAACAATCTCCACAACCACTATACTGATTATTTTAAAATCGAAGAAAATTGTGAATAATGCATACTTTCAGTATTAGACCCTTTGTTCCAAAAAAAACAAATTAATGAATTACTTGAAATATGTAGTTAATTCATTTTCAGCTTCTTGATTTTCCATAGATTTAAATTTACCAAACGTGATATTCTCTTCAGTGTGATTATCATTAATACTGTTATCATTAGTATTTGTTTCGTTGTGAAGATGATTATCATTTGATAAAATCCGTTGCCATTGATTACGTAAATTTTCCATGGAAAAATTCACTTCGATAGATTCTAAATTATTATCACTAAACTGAAGGTTAGATAGTAGATTCACAGATAAATTATTTTTAAGTATACATATGGATGTCAAACATGATTATTAAGAGTAGAGGATACTTGTAGGTTACTAGTATTCCATTATAGGTGTCTAAGAAGCGTTGCTCGTGTATTTTGTAACAACACAGCAAGCAATGTCTGAGCTTGAAATATGGTACTGGGTGAAGATGGCAAATCGATTGATCAGGTAGTAAATCGACATCAATTCAGGTGGTTCGAACACGTGTTACGCATACCCAACCATCGACTACCACGATGGGTGGTGTTTTATGATCCAGCAGTGAGCTGTAAGAAAGTTACGTGCAGCCAAACCAAAACATGATATCAGTTCATGAAGCCACTGACACTTCGTCTTGGCCATCTTTATAGGTATAGACTACCTGGTTGGAGTTCGCGTGATCACCGTAGCCAATGGTTAGACTTTGGATGACACTGTCCGAAATAGTTTGCAATAGCACAGGTGCATCCATTTTTTGTCTTCACCTAAGTTCTGATATTCAAATTCCTCACAACTTTTTCTTGTTTTTATTTAGTTAATTTATAATTTTTTCAAGTCGTACCTTCGATGCGTTATCTTTCCAGTTATCACTAATACTGTTACGATACCTACTATTGTAGGGTTTGGCCTGACAACTTCATCTTTCTGTGCTAATGTGGTAAGGCAACTTGAACAGATATGCATACGTACAGGATCTATACTGTTACTGAATGATGAATTATTCATATTATTCATCGACTTGAAAAATCAATCATACACTAAAAAGCGTTAAGTCAGTCACAAGTAACATTAAATCTAGCACATATGTGGATTTGCTCACGTTCTAACAACATATCAACACACAGATGAAATTATCACGAAAAATGAGAGAATAGAGTAAAAATAATAAGAATAACAGTAGATGTATCAAAAATAAGGTATAGAAAATAGATTAAATTAGTGATAAAAAGTATGAGATAGCTTTTAGACTTACGACGTAAAAGACGATAAAGAGTAAATGCATCTGTGTCACTACAACCGATTATCAATCACGTCAACCAATGTCTTCAAACACTGATCACAATAATCACATGGGTGCCACTGAGACCAAATTAGATTTCCCCACTTCTATCCTTACAACATCATTGTACATCGATGTAAGCGGTGGTTGAGTATATGTAACACATGTCTGTGTTCGAAGATTCAGAACTTCACTAACCAATGTGCCATTTTACCTAGTGACCTTATGTTCTAACCTTAATATTGTTCTCTCGGTAGTGCTAAAATATATGAATAATGAACCGAAGTCATCTACGGTCAAATAGTAGTAACCGCGGAATTTCCTTAACATTTAAGAGCCAAGTTTCATTATCACAAAACAGAACACGATAAAATGTTGAGTCGTTGGTTAACAAATGAACGTCTCGTTCATACTATAAGTGACACAATTTTGAAAGATCAAAGTGAGTTGTCCGGTCTGATGTTGAGATTCTATCAGAAACCAACATAACAGGGTTGATCAAGCTTCTAAGTCAAGTGAGGCGATCGAAGCGATCAACTACATCCCTCCTCAGCAATAATAAACTAATAATCAGAAAGGTGTGTATAAGTATGAAGGTAGACACTTATATTTAGACAAGCAAGCAGACAAGTGCGATGACGACTTCAAGCTGAAGCGAACTGGAAGTGAAGTAGGAAGGTGAAAACATCATTCCTCCAATAGAACTGACTTGATAGAATAGTCAGACATATATACAAGCAGTTACATTTACATATGTGACAATGTACATTGGCGGTTCATTATTATTGATATGAATTAGTGTCAGTAGTTCACAATGGTCAACAGGATTAAAACTGATATATGTGATTAACTAGCAGTTGGTTCACAACGAATTAAAGTTTCACATGTAAATTTTTAGCAAAATATATTTCTGTAGTTAGTGACTAACAAAAAGCTATCAAGAAATTGAAGACACTTTGATAGTATGTAATCATTTGGGCTATACACTGTCGAACTCGTAGTGAAAACTGGAACTATTTGTAACATTTTGGTGGAGTTTTGTTCTCTGAGCTGGATGGTTTGGTCGTGGAGCTTTCATCGTTCTTCTGAACGACATCATCAGTACAAACTTCAGATAGAAGTGAAGTGTTCGAATTTCTCCATGTGTTTCACAGCTTGTTCTATGCACCTCGATGTTGATTGGTTCTTATTGACCTTAAATTTGTCGTTGTTTACTTCTTTGTTTTGGTTGTATGTCCCATTGGTTTGATTTTTGTTCCTATATTTGTGCATGATTTTTCTGATTGGTTGGTAAATTGGATTGATTTCAATATGCTTGTTGATTGCTGATTGACCTGAGTACCAGGCTTCTAAAAATCCTCTGGTGTTTTTGGAGTTTCCTCTGTCTAAGATTTCCACATTTTTCCAATTGAATGAGTGTCCGCAGTTGTCCACATGTATTGATATAAGTGAGAAGATATCATGGCGTCTGACTGCTAATTGATGTTCATGTAGGCGAATGTAAAGGGGGCGTCCGCTTTGTCCATATACACCCACCCAGTTAAAGCGCCGGACATTCGCTCTTCGTCCTCTCATTTTCGTAAAGAACACCACTGCCGCTAGAAGGCAGTGAATAGGACTTCCTTGGCAGTGGTTTTATGCACATGGCCATGTGAGAGTATTTAGATAGGGAGAACTGACTCTCCCCATCCTCGGCCATAACAGGGCATTTGGGGGTTTTATTGGACATAACAAAAGAATCCATAGAACCTTTCTGATTTTATACTCGTCAAAAAAAGAAGCAGTTGATAAAATTACATCAGTTTTTTCAGTCAATTATAATCTGTTTATTAATACAAGTTGTTCTTAAGATTACTGAGTAGTTATATCCGTTTTCAAACAACAATCATCATGTTCTTACTCAGAGAATAACTTCAATAAGTAACTACTGAGGTCACTGACTTTATGGACTAAAGCCGTGTTTTGGTTTGGCCGCCTCCAACACTAAACATTATAGATCACCTTAATTGTTGTGTATATAACATAGAGAAGGCTGAATTATAAAATGATATTTTAAATACAACTTACTAATAATTGATCTTCCACTGTTTCATATTCAGAACAAGCTTCTTTCAATTGATCTACCTTTAAATTGGATGGTTGAGAATTATCATAAGAAATTTCTTGTACATTAGATTGATGTGTTGAATTTTCCAATGTTGTTAAATTAATTACTTCAAATTGTAATGATGGTGTTTGATCATAAGAATAATGAGCTAGAATTAATTGAGATTAAATTGTTTATGTAAATAACCATAAATAAATAAATAAAAACCAAACATTGGTGAGAATAATATCCCTCCCATTTCAATTTATTCAATACCAAATGTTGTTCGAATACACTAAAGAATTCTCAGTATATAATTCAAGGCGAAATTTCAAAACTTGTAAATATTCGAAATAAATACATTTGATATAGACATTTAACAGATTAAAATCATGAGTCAATTGAAGCTAAACCACCATGGGAAACCTGGAAGCACTGGAGGACCGTTTCGTCCTAGTATGGGACTCCTTAGCAGTGCGCATCCACGATCCCACACCCCACGAGATTCGAACTCAGGACCTATCAGTCTCGCTCCAAGCGCTTAACCAACTAAACTACTGAACCGGCACCCAATGGTGTTAATGTCTTACTTCAACCAATCCACAGTTTATAATAATTCCCCCAATTATTTCTCTAAAGGAATGGATGAATTAGAAAATATATATATGAATCACAGTGACTTTCCGGTAATTAGACTTGTGATAGAGAGGGATATGGAATTATAAAAAGTTAACACAATAAGATTAGATACTGACAACCATATATTATTCTTAAGGTGGTTTAAATAAACAAGTCAGGATCAGTAAATCATTGTGGAACAATGATATTTCTTTTCTGTTCATCCGTTAACAAAATGGATAAATGGAAAAAAATAGATGTATCGTAGAGTTATTTTAAGAGCTATATGGATATACAACTATACGAAGTATTGAATGAGTGGATAATTCAAGGCCTAATATTTGAGTTCCTGTATTGAGTGTGTTATGAAACTTAGAAAACTGAATCATTGAGAACCAAGGAAATTTCGAATTACTTATTTAAAATGTTAGAAACGGTACACAGTTTTTAAGTTGTGTTTTACTATATATAAATAAATGACCGGAAAAAAAAGAATGAAATTTTAAAAACTATACCATAGTGAATTAATAATTGTTTTTAATCGAGATCACAAACTGATCAATGTTAGACCATTATCGGAAACCTGGAAACACTAGACGACCTTTTCGTCCTACTATAGGACTTCTCATTCATGCGCATCCATGATCTCGTATGCGTGACTCGAACCCAGCACCTTAGGCCTCTCATGCACTTTTCATTGATGGCTCAATATAGATTGGTTCACGATATATATATATATATATATATATATATATATATATATATATATATATATATATATGAGTAGCTTAAATTGCAAGCTTTATCCTTAAGTCGTTAAAAGGTGTACGGATTTTGTACCACAAATGAGCTAATTATGTGCAAAGTGTGATTTTTCATTTATTGTCGTCTTGTAATTAATTTTATATAATCATGTTAAGTTATATAATTACGATTATACATAGTAAATCAGATGGTTTATCCCTCGTGTTCTGATTAGACAAGTCTAAAACAGAAAGAACTAGCTTGGTCTCATCAATATCAGCGTACTAAATGGGTAATTTTAGTAAAACGAAATTCATTAGTATTAATAGAAGTAAACAAGACTCATTATAAATCAATTCAATAATTTGATGATTCTGTCAATTTAGGAAATCAAAGTTGAATTCATAACATGCTCGAATGTAGAATACAGGTACACTGGTGCATAAACTTGTGTTACATCACTATAGAGTTCATATAATCCATCAATCACCATCAAATGATAACAAAGAAAAATCTGAAGAATTAATGAGTTATAACGAAAATGATTAATTAAAAAAATAGTCGAACATTTTACAACATCAAATGTTTCTACTTAGCTAATAGCTTTAATAATTAAATCTATAAAAATACTTATATACTATTATTATTATTATTATCAGCTTTATTCAATATAATATTTTTGGTACAATATAGAATTCTCAGCGTAAAGTATTTCAACATGTTTCCGTTTCTTTCTTCTTGGTCGGTTCTGGCGATTAATAGTGAGTGATCGCCAGTTAGATGTTAGCAGTTCACTGAATGAACATCTGAATAATGTGCATTCTTTTCGTTGTATATTGCCAGCAACCACATTGTCTTTTATTGAATTTTTTGTAACATTGACAACGAAAGGTTGTACACTTTTCAGAAACGCAGCAGGATAGGTTATGCGATTAATAAGCATAATGATATATTAAAACAAATAAAAATAGATAACTTGTTGAAGTATATAGATGGCAGGAACAAATAGCCCAGATGCTCAAGCAGGCCGCCCTGTACTCATATCAACCACAGCTCTTAATCTTGACGTAGTGGTCAAATTTGAGCCTGGTGATGAGCCAATCGAGCTATAGTGACTGGAATACTTGTTCTTACCATGCTATGCAGGTTAGTTGGAAAATGTTACAATAAAAGCAGGAAATTCAGGATTCGAGGGTAAAGTCTTAGTGCTGACTGTACTGCAAGATGTGACGTCAGCAACATGTTTCCCTCAGGCAACTAGTACCTTCAGTGATGTTACCTTTCTACAACTGAGTTGCATGGAAAGTCGACCCTAAAGCCAACACATTTCAGACCACCTCATGGGCTTTCATCGCTATTGATATGGCTTTAAAAGTACAGGATTGACAAACCAAGAACTAACTGTATAAGGGTCGTGTATGAAGAGTGACTATCCCTTGAAACTGTGGTCACACTCCCTGGTTGCTGAGACTACCAGTAACCCAGTTTCCTTTACAGAGGCCTCGAGAACACATACCCACCTAGTGTGGGTGATCAGGAATTGATAACTGCCTAAACACCTCTAAGAGTACTCGATATTGGTACGTACTAATCTAGATCAGAAACTATTTAGTGACGATAAAACAGCATTCAGTAAGAACAAAGCTTTTTGTAGTAAGCGTTACGTGAGCTTGATTACAACAACAATAACAAATAACGATGGCAATTACCTCTTTTGGGTGATACACAACTGATATCTGATACAGGAGGTGAATGACGTTTAAGAATTGGAGTTGAAACCTATAAACCAAAAAACGCCTAGTTATTAATGTAGAAAAGACGCATGTTTGTATGCAATAGCTAAACTAAAACAAACCGAGGGGATTTTATTTAAAATGATAGTTGGCAGTACAATACGAAGACCGACTGCGAAAAATGGAATGCATTATAATTTATAGTAATCAGTTGTTGATGATTATCAACGTAGGATCTGACACAGATGACGATTGATCCCAATTTCTGAACTGTATCAGCACAAATGGAGTAAAGTTGATGAGATATTTACGTAAATAATTAATATTTTAATAGCATCAGTGATGGTAAAGAGAATAAATAGAAAGACTTTGGGGTTCAACAAGGAAGAGCCAATTCATGGAATGAAAATTATAATATAATTTTGCAACTTAGGATCTATGAAGATAGACAAAGAATAAATATAACTGCAACAATAAGACATATCACCTAATGTTTCCAAGCGTTTATAACGATTGTTGTACGAACCCCAACCAGATAGACTTCATCTGCTAACACGGTTTCGACTAAACTTTGATGAATTAATGAGATAATGACACATCTTGACTTGTTCTCCTCTTAAACCCTCCAGTCAATTAACACAATCATTTATTCCCACAAATTATCGATTTTCACGGTATAGCTAACTATCAGTCCATATATATATTATTTAAGTAGAAAATACTCCCACTTACACAGTTTATTTGTGATTCATCATTCAATTGGTCACAATCAGTAACAATTTGTGATTGATCAAAATTAAGTCTCGTTTGTGATAAACTACTGATATCCATACCTGATGAATTAAATAAAGTTTTAACTAATACAGCTTTTGTTAAAGCCATTACATAATTTTCATGATGTAATAATAAAGTTCGTTTGTCCGGAGTTAAATTTATATCAACAGATTCTAAAATATTTATAAAAACAAAAAAACAATGAAAATTGCAGTAGAAAGAAAAACAAAAGAACAGAAGAAGAATACAAATATTTGAGTTCGATAGATGGTTAGATCAGTGATAATATCTCAGACTGAGACGCTGACTGACGCAGGTGTAAGTCACACAGGGTGCACAAATTTACTAAATACTATAGGTAAACATTGTTGACAAGTGTCAGCAAGCACAAAACTTAGCCTCACAGTGTTTTCTGCCAAACTTCAACCACTTAACATGGCGAGACCAGATTGATGAGATGAGCAGCAAAGAAATCAAAAGGAGGTAAGTCAGCTAACATTTCTAACCACTGATTGGGATTAACGCGTGGAAGGGAAAGTTAAACAATTTATTTGACATGTTTTATTTCATAAATTCAGCTCTACTAAATTATTTGTTATTGATAGGAATCATGAATTATATTAATCCTTAATAACTTCTGAGTGATTCACACACAGTATGATATTCACATTAAGTTGTCAATTAAACGAAGAAGTAAAACAAATACTTACATTCAGATGTTAGATGGCTGGAGGCAGTTGGTAAGATACCGTGTATATACGTTGTGCGCTAGTTGGTACTCATCAGCAGGTGATTTGAAGTTTATAGGTAGCAATAATCCCCTCAACACTATACCTTGGCGATAAGTAGCAACGAGTGCCAAATGTAAGCCCAAGGTTTCTCGCCAACCACTTTCGACCACCAAACATCGCAACATAATCTACGAGATATCAAGATACTTCAACAAGTGGACATATTGCAAATCGATTGCTAGCATTAAATTAGTGTTAAAACAATAGACAAATAAATATGCCCACAATCAATATTCAGTAATTAAGTAATTGTACTGACGTGTAGGCATTGTAAATATAAGTATAAGGACTGGAAATGTACTAGTGGTACTTCGACTAGGTAAACTTATCCCACTAGTTATAGATGAATAAGCTTCTTTGGAACAACGTCGCCATAAATCAGTAGCTAAACGTGTAATTTTTGGCAAGTCACACGGTCGTCCATTGATATAAATAAATTGACGTTCTGATGAAGAATAGCCAATAGATGTCCGACGTTTGTTGGTTAGTGATGGAGATGAATTACCAATCAGTGAAGATGATATATTTGTAGAAGGATCAGGAGATTTACTCACATATCCAGATATTCTGAAACACAATGAGGAATATATACAATTATTATCATTGTTATTATTACTAACAGAACCAACCGAATAGAGAAAAATGTAGATCTTAAATAACTATTTTTTTAAATTCCATTCTCGACTTCTATGTTTAAAAACAACGCTGACTAAACTGAGTAGCTCAGCGGATAATGAGATGTCTGTTTGAAGTGAAAGATTCAAGTCCCAATGTAAACATTAACACTAAGATGCATGTGTAAATCTTGTTAACTAATCGTAAATGGGACGAGACAAGAGTCCTCGATTACACTGGTAAGCATGATCCATCTAATCTGACTAAATCAACCTTTTTTTTAGTGTTATTGAAGAAACATGTAAACTAATACAAGGAATTATTGCTAAAAACTGACTTGATAGAATGTTCAGTAGATAAAGATTTTATATTGAACTCTTCACAAATATCTTCTGGGATAGTATCAATTTGTTCCAATTCAACAAGGTTATCCAACTGAAAATATACCAAAATATATGTATAATAACAAGTGAAGGCAACAGGAATATATGATCCAGAGTATATTATTATTAGCAGTGGTAATAGTTTGAACTATTCCATTATTGACATTCAAGACTCAGTTCGAAATTCTAATCGGTCTATAGTGGTATTTATTTATTTATTTATTTCAACACATAGATATTGGTACAAAGAGGCACCAAATACATATGCGCCACACAAATCTCATTCGATATGTGTGAGGGTTGTGATACTGCCCGGATGCCCAGACCGAAGCAGGTGGTTTTCTTAGGGGGCCACACCCCGAGCCTTCGACCTGAGGGTCTGATCCACAAGGCAGTGGAGCATCGTAAGGAGATGCAGTCCCATGGAAGCCGGTGACCAACAATTGGTTCATACGCCATTTGTTCCCGCAGGATACTGGAGCCCATGTGCACCATCGATTTGGGATCCGGTTATAGCGCCAGACATTTGCTTTTCGTCCTGTCATTTTCGTGAACAACACCCCCGCCACGAGAAGGCAGTGAGTAGGACTTCCCTGGCAGAGGCTATATACGCGAGGCCTTGTTAGAGCATTTCGAGAGGGAGAGCGGACTCTCCCCACTCTCGGCCGTACCAGGGCAGATTGAAATCATGAGTCAGTTGAAGCTAGACCACCATTGAAAATCTGGAAGCACTGGAAGGCCGTTTCGTCCTAGTATGGGACTCCTCAGCAGTGCGCATCCACGACCTCGCACCACCCGGGGCTCGAACCCAGGACCTACTGGCTTCGCGCGCGAGCACTTAACCATTAGACCACTGAGCCGGCATCCAACGGTATACATATATCCTATACAGGTCACCTCGATAAAGCCATTCTATTACGAGTTTTTTCCTCAAGTACCAATATGAAAATCAGAACTGTAATGTAAATACACTTAGCTGAAAAGCCCAAAATACACTACCAGACACAATCCATTTATGCAATAAATTACAATAGTTATATCATTAAAAATGTACAAATAGTATAAATGAATTGTCAAAGTTACGAATTTCTAAACTAAAAAGAAGTATCTTAACAATATTCACTAGTTTTCTATGAGTCTTTAATTGATATAAGTCTTTGACATATTGATCTACGACCTATTTAATCTTTTGAGTGTTTTCATTGAAAAAAAAAGACTTATAATCAACTGATTCTGTTTCATGATTTCATTTCATTAAATAGTTACAACCAATTACTAATTGAATTACTGTAAAACTCAAAAAGTACCATCATAATGATTTATATAGTTTCCTTCTCCTATTGTCTTTTGAAAAGAAGAGAAGTGATTGTCATACGATTAATAAGTCAAATAGCGATGAAAAAAGGTCTCTTGGAAGCCAGAACAGTTGTTAACACTTGTCTATGAATATGAATGTAAACTATTAAGTATTTAGAAATAACTTCACATAATATCTTTTAAGTATTTCAAATGAGATGGCTACAAAACAGGAATTTTATTATAAGTCTGAATAATTTAAGCCGATTATTTTCTTTACTGTGATCAAACTACATATAATGTTGAGTATTGTCATTATTAACTAGAGCTTGTAAGAACTGTTTAAACAAACCACATTTGTATGGACGATAATGCTCAGTATTAAAATGAGTTTCTGTTAGTTCTACTGAGAAACTGTGACTTTTGTGGTCAATCATATTGAGAATGAATAATTTATGGAATAAGCCCAGTGTTTTAAACTTGATAATTTATGACTGACTGTAAACGATATACAAGTTAATATCCATCTAAACATAACATTATTCACTTCAAACGAATATAAATATGCTAATGCATTATTATTCATGTATATGTGCGTACCTGTGCATGACCAAATACTGCAGAAATATTATCCTTAAGTGATATAGAAGGTCCATTTGAAATTACACTGACCAACTCACTAAATAGGATAAATAAAACAAAACGAATAATCCGTATTTTTTTCTACTTCAAGTTTCAACCTATTCGTCAAACATAAATCATTTATGAAGATAGTTAGACAAAAAACGATTGTCCAGTATTAAAATCCTATTTTTTTAAGTAGTTTTTTGATGGTTATTGAAAGTCACTGAAAAACGTAACTAACTCAAAGCAATTAAAATGTAAGGCTGAATGAATAGATATTTTCACATCTGATATTTTACCCTGATTCCCCCTGGAGCTCCTCTAAGAGCTATTATGGGTGCCAACTCCAAGTAAAGGAGGAGTGAACGTATGTTTAGCAACCCCATACTGTAAAAATGAATTTCGCCTCCGAGTTCCAAACCAGGGAAAACAAACTAAACTAGTATCTTATCTTTGTAATCAAAGAGACAGTTATAAACATATTACTACTCTGGTAATTCAATTTTTGTGTAATTTTACTTTGTTCATGTTTAGTTTGTGTTATATTTCTCTCCCACTGCGGAATTATTAAACCACCCCTTCACTTATACATTTCCACTCGCTGGATTCTCTAAAATTATGTGAACTCTTCAAATTCTATTCGATTATTACGTAATCCATCTCATCAGTTTTTAATTCCATGAAACTTATGTAAACCCTTCATTACCTCTAAAATTATCACATAATTTATCTTATCTGTCTCTGAACTCCACTCAACTATTACATCACTCATCCTTGATTCTAACACCAAATAACCTCTGACCTGTTATTGCACACATATTTATATAGTTACTATTAATAACCTTTGTCATCCCAATTCTTTACATTCCATACTATATCTTATCTCAATGTAAGCAGCTGATGAAAAACCATGAAATATAATGAATTCATATTATTCTGTATCAATGTTTGTTCTGGTTTTATTTAAATTAAAAACACAATTGTATGAACGAAGAATATTCTTTTCAATCAATTTCTCATCAGGTTCTACAATTATAAATCCAAATTAATAATCCATAAAATTGGCCAGATTTAAGGCAAAATACATCATTTAGAAATCGCAATATGTGAATCAGGAATTGTTTGTTATATAAAATAAAATTGTTAATGTTGGGGCTGACTAATATGAAGTGTTAACTTGAATCAGTTTAAAAGTGAAATGAAATTGTGAGATAAATTATCAGAATAAATATGGTCAACATGGGGTAAGAGAGAGAGAGAGAATATTGTGATTACCCGTCCAGGTCAATATACTAACTTTTTCAGTTTCGTTCCTCTACAACAAAAAAGGAACCTTATCAAGACACTACATCATAGAATCAAGACTATATGCACTATGGATACGATTGAAGATGAAACTAAGACATTGTTTACAACCCTGAAAGAAAACGGATATCCAGAGAAATTTATAAATAAAAACTTAGCCAATAAAAGACAGCGTATAGAATACCCAACGGTAAATAGAAAGCCTCTATATATACGCTTACAATTCAGAGGTGACGCGCCGAGTGAAATGTTAAGACTCAAGTTAAGTAGATCAATTCAAAGGACTTTTAACGCAGCTAAACTACGACTAGTATTTTCCACACGACCAATAATCACTCCGAGATTGAAAGATAAATTGCCTAGACTAGCCACCTCCTTCTGTATCTATCAATTCAACTGCTCCTGTGGAGCAAGTTATATTGGCAGATGTTCTAGGAATTTGTACATTCGGGCTCGTGAGCACCTACCCGTGTGGTTAAGCAAAGGTGTTGTCAAAACTGTTAACAGCTCCATCTTAGACCATTTAGTCCAAACAGGACATACAGCCAACATCGAGCAATCTTTTGAAATAGTTTACCGTGTCAACAGCAGTCTACCTAATTCCGTCAGACTGCGAATCCTACAGACGGCTGAAGCAATTGCTATTCGGATCAAAAAGCCAGAGCTTTGTATCCAAAAGAAGTATGTTCAGCCACTCCTTTTACCCTGGCCAACTAGCTAATAATCAATCTTAAAATATGGTGACGTAATCTGATTAATGTTCATTTTATGTCCCAAACTTATTATTATTATTACTGTTATTATTATTATTGTCTTTACACTTGATAACCCCCTTTTTGATTAATTTATTGAAAATCCACCCCTGAATCTACTATATTTGACCTAATTATTTTATATATTACGCAATTTCCGATTTGTAGTCACAATTTTCTCTCTCTCTCTCTCTTACCCCATGTTGACCATATTTATTCTGATAATTTATCTCACAATTTCATTTCACTTTTAAACTGATTCAAGTTAACACTTCATATTAGTCCAACCCAACATTAACGATTTCATTTTCTATAACAAACAATTCTTGATTCACATATTACACTTTCCAAATGATGATGTACTCTCTGCCTTAAATCTGGCCAATTTTATGGATTATTAATTTGGATTTATAATTGTAGAACCTGATGAGAAATTATTGAAAAGAATATTCTTCGTTCATACAATTGTGTTTTTATTTAAATTCATAAAAGGTACTAATTGCATGAAATTTTCGAATAACCTCTAGTCAGCGGATTATGACCCAAGAGGGGTAGTAGTATGGTTAAGTAATTTAGTAGGTAATGTTTTGTTAAGTGCACGTTAACAAATTCAAATATCCCTGACTAATAGTAAGCTCAATCATAACATTTATCAACCAACAGACAAAAGCACTTCCTTGTATATGCCAATAATTTACGTTGATAAGTAATTGCTGATAGCATGCATAAATCACAAATAAGGATAGAAGTTTTGCTATGTTACTTCACATTCAGAACTTTATTTTTGCAGTTTGGTCATACCAATTAGCGTTTAAGTATACAATTCCGAGTTGATGGAGAAGATATGTAACCAGAGAGGATAATTTTGATGAAAGTGCATTCATTGAGCTGGATGGTATTACAGTGAAATCTACTCATCACCCATCCTGTTAAGTGTGAATCTAACAACTTCTTATCGGAAAAAAATATATACACGAAGTGTACAAAACGATAATTTTTCGAACCTTTCAACTTATCTCAGTCTGCCACGATGTTTATGAAGATTGATGAAGTTTTGACATGGTTATGGAGATTTCGTTTAGATTTCCCGCATGTAACCATGCAGACAAGATGTTTCTAGGACTGTGCTCGTTTTGTTTTCCTAATGAGATATGGCAATTTGGACCGATGTATATATAGGCCTGGTCCTACGTTGTAGATGACTGACTAACAGACAAATCTACTTATTTTGAATTACTCTATCTATAAAACATGGTCTACAACGGTAAATAATATCCACTAACAGTTGGACAAACGATTAAGGTCATTTGAATAAAGAGCTTTCAATGAATCGGTGTGATCTTGAAGAACACTTTTCAGGAATAGGAATTACCACAAAACGTATTAACCGATGGATTTAGAACTTAAGTTATTGAATATGCTCGCAGCAATATGACTTCAAGAAGGCTGATTATTTATCTATTTGTTTTATTAGATAACGAAATATCCATTGCATTTAATATCAGTACATGATGTACGAGATCCATTCAGTTGATTTTATATTAACACCCAACTACATTCGTTACAATAAAAAACGTGTTAATTGGCAAACACAATAAACAATTTTTTAACTAACAAATCAAAATCTCGACCTACCGGACACAATATGAATATATTATATTATTCCGTTTATGAAACTGGTAATAGGTAGCAAATTAGAAAAAAAGACTAATGACAACACTACAACTTGGTAAATAAAATGTGACCTCCCACTAAAGGACTGGGCAAACCGGACATGAATCACTACTCAGCAGTCATACTGGAGACCAGTCACTGCCCAAATAACTTAGCGGTAACGCCTCAAGCCAAGCGGCTGGTTGACATGATACCAAACTAGACAGGGAACTTCAGTTTCTCCAAGACTACATGTGAACCTTGCTTGTAACTGCCAACTAACACGAAATCTGGACCTAACAGGGATTTTCTATTGACTACTCTCAACCACCTAACAAAATAAAAACGATGAAAGTCTTACCCTTTCTTCCCGATACGACTGCATGAGATTTGCACACCAATGGAAACAAGACAATAAGCTGTTAACATGCTGATAACTTTGGCGAATTCTTTTGGTAATCTATTTGGGTCAGTTAAATGACGCCGACGAACGGGTAGATCATAAAATAGTTCATTAACGCACACAGTAGTACCCTGAGATCTTGCTAAACTTCGACGATTTGTTATTTGTCCAGAAGAGTCAAACTCAAGTTTGGTACCAATTTTAGCATCTAATGCACAGGTATGTATGGTGACTTTTCTAAAAGACGAAGAAATGGATATTTTGTATGGAAGGAGCAATTTAGAATTTTCCAGTCAGTGAATTAAAAATCAGTAACTCAAGCAAAGATATTTGATGATGCTTTTTTAAACCAAGAATAAAAGTATATCCTTTTACCCTGACCTCACATATTCAAGCTTTGACTCTAAGATAATAATTCACATGTTAGAGACGCGAGAATATTATAAACTAGGGTGGATAACTGAAATAACAGTTGGTAAGTTTTGTGAACTTCCTTTACGAAGAGATATTTACTTTAATACAAAACAATGAGCACATGCAATTACGAACTATGATAGATTACAGCGAAAAAGAGATTCACTCATCTGTTATCTCCAGCATATGAATATCCTTCCAAAAATTTTTGTATATTTTAATTATGATCTTACTTTTCACTCACTCTGATCATATGTTGAAATATTCAACTAATATTACCAATAAATTGATGTGCTTCCGTTTCGAATACCGAAATATAACTTCTTTATGATCGATGTGAATCACTTCCAGACCAAATGACGATTGCTTACCAACTCCAATTACTGATACTAGGCTCACAAATGAATTGGTAACAAGGGAGTATATAACTATCTAGCAGACGAAGTTACTTATTATAGTCAAGTATCATATTTGAACACAATATTTGATGAAAAAAATAAACAACTGGAATTTTTGTTTGAAAATTAAGGCCTGACTAAAAGGTTCAATTCTCACACAACACATTAAATGTAATGAATTCCCTTGAATTTCATTATTCTATACCTAACGTGAATAAATATTTTGCCACCTTTTCGCAGGATTTGACCCCTATCCCGACTATAGCTGCTAACTTAACGTGCTAGTCGGGTTTTCATATCGTGATGACTCAACCGAGATATACTGGCTGGAACACATGTTCCTTTAGGTCCCAACACGCCAAGTAGGTCGGTTAAAGAACGGTAAAACTAAAAGCACCAATCCAAGGCCCGAGGACGAAGTCGTAATGTTGACTGTAGAGAAGTTTGTTAGCAACAACGTGTTTTCCTCGAACAACTAGCATCTGCAGCAATGCTACCTCCCCACAACGGAATGAAGGCGTTAGGAATGGTCGATGCGAGAAATGTCACACATCACCTTATCCCATGAATTCCAATCTCCGATGGTAAGGCCTTTTGATGTGCGGAACAAACGCATCAAAAACTTTTCAAGAAAGGCCTTACGCGACCAGTCTCAAACAGTTGTCCCTTAGGTTCTGTGTTCATGCTCCCAAATCGCTAAGACCATCAGCTTCTGTTTCAGGTCACTCAAGGAGTAATTTCCTTTCATATTGCAGGGCAACTGGCCAGTGACAGTTACCCTCATATCTTCATCAGCACCCGACATCATCTTGTTGACGATTTAATCTCTAACTCGCCTCTCAATTATTCTTTCATCCACACGGTTAACCCTTAAAAATTTTTATCATCACGCCACACTAATGATAATGATTTGAGTTCACAAAATATTATTCCTGGTCTCCTGAAACCACGCTCTAAATTACATGTTGGATGTGGTAATGTTCGAAAATTGTAATAGATAAAAAATAGGCTTCGTCAGCTAAGACTTGAGGATACTGCATCACCAATGTATGCTAATTCTCTGAAATGTGCATACAGGATCCAAGTACGGTCATTCATCTGACCTCATCTTGTCATCAAAGAGAACCGGCACGGTTTACCCTTCGAGTATCTGGAAACACCGCCACTAGTTCCCACAGCCTCACTGGTGTGGATATGGCATTAAGTTATAAAGCAGAACAGGCTGTTACTTTGGAATCAAATAGAGTGTCGCTTGCTCGCCGTTTGGCAAAACGGGACAGTGAAAACTCAAATGAATAAGGACACACGCCGTTGTCTTTTCATTGTTTCTGCCTACGCAATGATCGTGAATAGTAGCGGGTAGCGAAAGCAAGAGAGATGGAAAAGGCAGTGACAATAGGTAACAGCAGACAACTGTTCAGACTTGTTAAGGAAACCGGTATTAGGAACACAACTGCTAGCGAAACTATCTCGGAAAAAGATGGACATATTATTCATTCTCAATCCACGAGATTGGATAGGTGGGCAAAACACTTTGGGATCAGTTCAACTGGTACTCAGCCATACTTCGGTTTCCCATGATCTCCAGTTGACCTGAATGGCAAGTTGATGTAAGTCCTCCAACTCTTTACGAAATCGAAAAAGCTATAGAAAATCTGAAGCGTGGAAAAGCAGCAGACCCTGACAGGTTTACTCCAGAAAGTTTTAAGGATGGCGGTCCAGTATCAGCGATGAGATTGACTGAAGTCTTAGGTAGAATCTGGCATTGGACGTAACCGCATCTTACTGGTCTCAACCATTGATTGTGCCAGTCCATAAAGAAAGGACAAAAGTTCTCTTATAACAATCACAGAGGAATCGGTTGACTAATATAGTATCTGAAATATTAGCTTCAATAATACTTCAACGCCTAATGTTATATCCCGATGAAAATAATGAATGATCGCTTTTGGGATCCATTTATGGACCAATATTAAATATATATTTTTATCATATAATTGTTAAGTATCCAAACTATTCACATTCATGTCCCTCATATTATGAGCTTTATATTGACCTATGAACTGTTATTATACGATTTGCCATTCTTGAGTTATGCCTAATCTATCAAGTACTACCTCCCACATTCATAGCCACTTTTGGCTAAATCATGTACAAATGTTGTTTCCTGTTTTATGGTACGATGTGATTTATCTGGTTGGTATATAAACCCAGAATGTTTGAAATAAATGATTCATATCGCAGAGACAGATTGATGTTCTGGACTTAAAAGGCAGGGCTACGCAGGGAGCAGGACCGATAAGGACTGTAGACTGCTTGAACGTGTTTTGTGCGTCATTGGTCCGGTCGATAAGTCACTGCTCTCTAATTGGCAGTATCATTACGTTATACTTTAACAGGATACACAGGTCACAAGTTATAACATAGATGATCTAAAACCATCATTGAGAATGGTTAGAAGCTATCGCTCTAGATATAGTACGAAGTGAAAATGATATCCACCACGAGGTAGCTTGGCACGATACTCAAAAGGCTGTAGAAACAGCAGTGATATCTGTTAGTAACGTAAATCGAGAGGATAGCAAAAGTCAGCGTATGTTAGCGGCGTCTACAGGACTGACAGATACTAGGGAACTCATTGCGTCTAGTTCAGAACACGATGAGGAGCGGAGGTAGCTTAAACGTAAGCTGATAAAAATCCATAATAATTGTGAGCAGTGGGGGGTAGTGAAAGCAGAAAAGATGGGAAAGACAACAGTAGTAGGTAACTATAGACAACTATTTAGACTTATCAAGGAAATGGGTTAATAATGAAGCTATATCGGAAAAAGACGGGACTATTACTCACTCTCAATCTAAAAGATTGAACATATGGACAGGACACTTTAGGGAACAGTTCAACTGGCCTTCAGCCACACTTCACAGCTACTCACTATCTCCAAGCAACTTGAACAGCATACTGATGTAAGTCCTCCAACTCTTAGTGAGGATGAAAAGGCTATAAGCGAGGGAGAGCAATAAGGCCTGGTGGACTAAACCCTGAGATTTCCAAGGATGGTGGCGGAGTTTTAGCAGTTAGATTAACTGGGATCTTAGATAGGATCTGGGGAGTAAATGTGATCCCATCTGCTGGTCTCAATCGCTGATCGTTTCAGTCTATAAGAAAGGACAAAAATCTTCTTAAGGCAATCACAGAGGAACCAGATTAACTAATATAGTATCCGTTGGTGAAATTTTGTTCTCTGAGCTGGATAGTTTAGTCGTGGAGCTTTCACCGTTCTTCTGAACATCATTGGCAAAAGCTTAAAGTATATAGTGTCGAAAATATTAAACACAATAATGATTCAACGTCTAACTAGAGCTTTTGAAGAGCAAGCCAGGTTGGTTTCAAATCTGGACGTTGGTGTATAGACTATATATCCACCCCTCGGCAGATTTTGGACATAAATATACTTTACAACGTCCGTCTACAGTTGTATTTTATGACCTTAGAGCAGCATTCGACTCCATCGATCAGTCGAGTCAGAGCTCATGGCGAAGTTTAATTGGAATTGTTTACTCCAAGTGGTGTTCGTCAGGATTGTCAGCATTCCCGTTTCTATTTAACTTTGTTATAAACATGCTTTTAGAGATAGCACCCTCATTGTCTGACTTCTCAGGTATTCATCTACTACCAGAAGAGTTACTTGTTCACCTAGAACACTTAAGTGAGTTTTATTCAGTAAAGATGCTGACAAAATAGTCTTCTGAACACCTCAAGCAACAATTCAAACATATGTGGGATGCGGTTCCTTCACTCCAAATGCAAAATATTATTTTGGGTTGGCCTGCGCCATCACCTGAATTATTGGTAGGGACTGAAGTAGTTGAACACATAGACTGTTTCACTTATTTTGGGAGTCTCATCAATGCTGATGGTCTGATGTTCGAAGAAATCTCGGCGCCGATTCAGAAGGCTCGATTAACTTTGCCAAATTGCGTCACCTGTGGTGTAGGACAGATACCCGTCTTCCAACCAAAAAGCCAGTTTACTGTGTAGTATTTCGCTTCATTTTTCTTTAGGGGTGTGAAACATGCCCATTAAGAGAAGACGATACTTGTAGGTTACTAGTATTCCATTATAGGTGTCTAAGAAGCGTTGCTCGTGTATTTTGTAACAACACAGTAAGCAATGTCTGAGCTTGAAATATGGTACTGGGTGAAGATGGCAAATCTATTGATCAGATAGTAAATCGACATCAATTCAGGTGGTTCGAACACGTGTTACGCATATCCAACCACTGACTACCACGAAGGGTGGTGTTTTATGATCCAGTAGTGAGCTGTAAGAAAGCTACGGGCAGCCGAACCAAAACATGATATCAGTCCATGAAGCCACTGACAATTCGTCTTGGCCATCTTTATAGGTATAGACTACCTGGTAGGAGTTCGCGTGATCACCGTAGCCAATGGTTAGACTTTGGATGACACGCCCCGAAATAGTTTGCAATAGCACAGGTGCATCCACCTTTTGCCTTACCCTAAGTTCTGAGATTCTAAATCCTTTATGACTTTCTTTCTCATTTCGCTGATTAGTGTTTTGTCGAAACGTATCTTCCACGACCAGTGTTTCCAACTAACTAACAACGTTACCATCTCTAATATTATGGAATTTGGACCGACATCTCCCTGCTAATGAGGTATATAAAATAGAAACGATGTACATACGTACAGGTTCTACGTCGTGACTGACTGATTAACTGAATTAACTGAAGATTGGTTTGTGAAGCAAATAATCAGTAGGAAGTATTTCTTCGGTAAACACATTTCACATTTTATTTATTTATTTTATTTATTTGAACACATAAAAATTGGTATGTGTTCAAATAAATAAATAAATAAAATGTGAAATGTGTTTAAAGAAAAAAATACTTCCTACTGATTATTTGTGCCCCCAAATGCCTTGGTATGGCCAAGAGTAGAATGGGCCCGCCCCACCTCTCGAAATGCTCTCACACGGCCTCGCGTATACAGCTTCTGCAAGGGAAGTCCTACTCACTGCCTTCTCGTTGCACCGGTATTGTTTACGAAAATGAGAGGACGAAAAGCGAATGTCCGACGCATTAACCGGATCCCAAACCAATAGTGCACATGGGCCCCAGTATCCTGAGGGAACAAATGGCGTATGAACCAGTCGTTGGTCACCGGATACCATGGGACTGCATCTCCTTACGATGCTCCACTGCCTTGTGGGACAGACTTTTAGGTCAAAGGCTCGGGGTGTGGCCCCCTAAGAAGACCACCTGCCTCGGTCTGGGCACCCGGGCAGTATCACATCTCACACACAAATATGATGAAATGTCGATATTTATGGAAAACACATTTCACAACGTATTTATGTATACTCTAGATAGGAAAAATAAAAGAATAGTCAACACAATCTTAATTTATCTTCGAAATAGCTTATTAGTGAACTACTTGAGTGTAAACGATGTACATAATTAGGATGCCTTCGAAGGAGATTTCAAAAATCTGATTTAGCATACGTTTAACAGTAAGTAACAACACAACTCCTTCACGACGAATAGGTATTTGTGATCTGCTTGAGATACATTTTCATGTGATGGCTAGTATCACTACCTGAATGCACAAACCAAACAGGATGGGCCAGGGTCCGAGCCTACGATTTGATGGTTAAAATTAGGTACCTCTAAGTCAGCAGTCTGTAAGTATCTTATTTCTGTTATTCTAACATGGTATGATGATAATTTGTAAGAATGAAAAAAAGGAATAAGAACTAACTTACGCTAAATGACAAAGAGAAGAAAGAGCTTCCCCACGAAAGCCGTAGGTTTCGACACAACTCAGATCATCAAAGGTGCTTAGCTTTGAAGTGCAATATTTCCCAGCTAAATAATGTGACTTAAAGCAATTTCGGACTTACTGAGACCCTCAAAATCTTCTTCTCTTATTCCAACACCGTTATCAATTACTTCGATGGACTCACTGCCATGACCTCGTAACCGGATTTCTACGATTGAAATGTTTACGAAGAGAATAGACAAACCTATTTTAGAAGACTTTGCGTCAATACTATTTTCCAGGAGCTCTTTTACAGCAGAAGCTAGAGTTACTACGACCTGACCAGAACATATTTTGTGGACCAGATTTTTATCCAATCGCGAAATAGTGGATATGTCTCCGTCCATTGAATCCATGATGTCAAGCTTAGTATTAAATGATCGGTGGCTTCATGCAAACTGATTCAGTTATAAAAATAGGTAATGGGTCACTTCGACAGTAAGCTGAGGAAAAGAATGAACAAAAAAGACTTTTTATCAGTAGATCGACTAAACAAAGCTTATATGAATGAGACTTACCGACCGATACTTCTTCGTTCACAACGTATAGATATTGAAATTTTAGGCACTAAGCTATAAGCCTCAAACGCATATCTGAGTTCTGTTTTATCAATCAGTTTTTTCTTCCACCCATTACTTATGGATACATGTTATGCTTTATTACGTGATTACCACGGTGAAATACTTTTCAACCTACACTTGCTTATGTTGAGCGCCAATCAAGCACCCTTTGAGTGAACAAATTATTTCAAATTAACGAGAGATTACAAAAATATAAGTTGCAACTAGAATTGTAAACAGATTTCGTAAACCAGACATTCTAAATCACTACCAAATATTGTTAACATTTATTTAACTACAGAAGCCTAAATACATCTTGAATAACGGATCACTAATTACATAAAAAAGTGAATGAGATATATTGGTTTGCAAGTATGTGATACGTTTGTTTCAAACCAACGACTACGATGTTCTCTCAGTTTTTACAGAGAACGTCAACGGCTATTTACTGCCAAAAGCCAATTTTATTGAGTTATAAGTGGATAATTAAAGCTATACCCCGTTAAGACATAAATCCAAAGCTTTAATGCTTCTTACAGCTGTTATTTATTAATTTACTAGTTTGAACAGCTTACTTTCAGTACCAAAATTAGTAAACATTAAGAAATCTCAAATCGTTAAAGGCTTAGCAACAGGATTATCAAGCTATTTGTCGTACATTTTGAGGAAAGAACGTAGTGATGTGATGGTTTTTTTAAACAACGGAGTCTTGGTTCCAGTCTTGTAAAATGAGTATATGGGTAACACTTGTGTGCGGATCTATGATGCATATTCGCATTGTAACGTCCAAAAATAGACACTGAAAGGCCAACCTCATTCTAAATACGCGTTCTTTACAAACTACATAATATTCGAAAGAAATATTTTTGATCCGAATTTACAAAGTGAACATGTTCTGAACAACTTCGAACATTGGTTAGTTTCCCACATGTATACGATTAATCTCAAAAACTGATGGTATAAAAGTGAGTCATATATACGAGTTTAGGTAACCAACCCTTAGTGACAACTGTTTCAATGAGAAGGTAGAGGGTCTTCAACACATTAAGGGATTTATGTCTGAGGTATTTGACTAAAACCTTAAAACAAACCTTTACGCAACGATGCAACGCACCAGTTCTTTGTAGTTTGTGCTGAAATTTAGTTCGCCTTCCTTTAAAATAGATCTTAATACTTTGTTATCCTATTCAGAAACCAAACTTTTTTTTTAAAAGTGAAGCTATACATGAATCTGAACCTCTCTCTGGATGAATGCTAAAACTTTAATGTCGCTGTCGTAGTATTCAAATGCCCTGAAAAACATCCAACAAACTTACTTTATTCACTGAAATAATACGTGAGGGAGATAGTGGCCAAGGTAACACCTCCCTCAAATTATCGCTATTTGAACTTCCAATATCCAATATATTTTACAACAGACATGATATATCCGAGACTTATTGACGATCTATTGTTGATCAATTGATTTGTTGAGCTCCCTTATGTTGAAGAAAGGTTCTAAATTATTGATATTGTCTATTATGGACAATAAATTTAACTGACCTTATAATCCTAGTGAATCCGACAGTCGGTGTAAATTTTACCGTGACCATAACTATTATTATCGAGCACCAGGATTGCGAAAGCCGGTAGATTTTATGTTTCAGAGAGGTCAGCTCGTAAGTTGCTGTATGAGAGACTTAAGAAGCAGAATAGAAGAAAGGAGAGGAAACATAAGTGCCTAGGCAAATAAATAAATAGAACACCTATATCAAGTAGTTAAAAAGTGGCACAACGAGTAGATAGACGAGTATATAAGGACAGCGGATGGAAAAACATGATAATAGATAAGTTGTTATAGGGGATTTTTTATCCGGAGGCTCTCGGTCATGCGTCGGCCACAGGTCGCAAGTGAGAACGCCATGCTCAACTTCCCTTGTAATCGCTAGCCGGATTAGATCACTTGATTCTCTGTATATTGATAGCCTATCAAATATATCTCCGAACCTCCTCGATTCTGACTTTTGATGTCACTTGGTGGGCACGATCCATATTAAAGGGTGTTACTGGTTAAAGCGTTGGTAAACTCCAAATACCTGTGCCAACTTAACTGGTGAGCTGAAATGATCTGATACACCAACTTGCAAACTGAGTCTGTTCCTTTTTGGAATTTCATATATCATTGCTTTATTTTAACTTTTATATATTATGATATTTCTTTTTTCGTGTTTTTGGATATTTTTGTTTCCTCCTCCATTATTGAATTTCATATTTAGTCATGATAGAACAAACACCTAAGGTATTTAAGTTAAAGACTGTGATTCCACCGTCATTTCAACTAATTCCCTTTTGGCCAGAAAACATCGAAGCTTGGTTCTGCTATGCAGCAGCCGACTTCTGCGAGCACGGCGTGAACGACGAACGTGCACAATCCCTTGCAGGCACTACCGCGCGAATTTAACAGGTACGTCACACCTAGTATTTTTACTAGTGATGTCCCGGAAATTTACGAAACTCCTAAACAATCTATTCTTAAATGCGGAAAGCTAACCGATCGACAAAGGTTAGACCAACTCCTTAATAATATCGATCTGCAACACGGTCCAGCGACAGAAATGTTAGAGAGAATGATGACCTATTCAGACAACTTTCCTTATCTAAACTTCCTCAACAAGTGCAAGCTGTGCTGGTCTCGTTTCAAAACAACGCCATAGGCGAGCTAGCTGCATCTGCTGATCGCATTTTAGAGATCACCAAATCTTCTAACGCCGGGGTTTTTTTCAGTCAAAGAAAAACCTCAAACGACCCAGAATTACATCACGGAACTATGTCATTCGCTGACACGTTACCTTCGATTTCGTAATGGCCGTAAACGGTTACACACTCCACGGAGAAGCACTTCACGTAGGCGATCTGTCTCTAAACCACGAGAGACTGGTAACCCCGACTGGTGCTGGTATCATAACCAGTACGGAAAGTCTTCTAGAAATCACAGAAAAGCCTGCAATTTTCCGAACTCCAAACCGACCGACACGAAAAATGTTTCGGGAAACCTCCAAGCCGGCGAACATAGCCGTTTTTTATACGTCACAGATGTGATAAAGAAAGTTCACTATCTCGCCGACACTGGCGCAGAAGCTAGCGTTCTTCCAGCGAATCCCAACGACCGACTTCGCGAATCGACTTTAAACTTACAGGCGGCAAACGGAAAACCTATCGCTATGTATGGTAAAAGGTACGTTTATCTTAACGTGGGTTTGCGCGAAACAATTCACTGGATCTTTTTGTTGCAGATGTTTCTATGCCAATCAGCTGTTTTTTCCAGAAATCGACTTGGTTAAATCCTATAACCAAATTCCCATGGACGCTGATAACAATGGTGAAACAATTTTCGTTCTTTATAAAATTTTCGGGCATGGCTTTCGGCTGAAGAAATGGTGCCCATACACTCCGAAAGTTCATCGATGACGTCTCCCAAGGTCTCAACTTCGTACATGCGCATGATGATGACTGCTTGACTGCAGGTAAGGATAGAGAATCGCCGCTCCAGCATTTGGATCTTTTTTCGAACGACTACGAAAGCATTTCAATAATGGCGAATCGGAACTGACTCCCTAGATTTTCTCGGACATATTATTGATTTTTAAGTCATCCAACATCTAAAAGAAGAGCGGTTACCTTTCTGGATTACCCAGAACCGACCACCATTAGGCATTTATGCACGTCGAACGGCATAGTAATTTCCTATAGATGGTTCATACCAAAATGCGCGTCACCTATGAAACCTCTAATCGTACTACTTCGTGGGAATGCGAAATCCTTCAAATTGAACGATATTGCGAGAAGAGAATTCTCCACAGCTAAGGAACTTATAGCAAAAGCAACAATGCTCGCACATCAGGACACTCAAACACCCATTAGAATCGCAGCAGACGCATCTTATTTAGCAATCGGAGGAGTTTTACAACATCGTGTTAACCACTGGTGCAACCTTTCGCATTCTTCCCGAGATGGCTGCTAGACACTGAATCAAGGTATAGCACATTCCTTAGGGAACACCTATCTATGCATTGTGGTGTACGGCACTTTCAAAACCAAATGACCTCTGACCTGCTCTTGCATCCATCGGTCATGCATCGGCACCAGATCGCAAGTGAGATCGCCGTGCTCAACTTCCCTTGCAATCGCTAGCCAGATTAGATCACTTGATTCTCTATATATTGATCGCCTATCAAATATATTTCCGAACCTCCTCACTTCTGACTTTTGGTTTAACTTGGTGGGCACGATTCATAACAGGCGTTACTGGTAAACACGTTATCAAACTCGAAATACCTCTGGCATCTTCAACTGCATCCCTGCTCTGTTGATTGATGTGGATAGGTAGTAAACCGTCCTCAAACGCAAATTAAAGGTGTGCGCATTGTACCCCGGTTTCTCGAAAGCTTATGGTAGAATATTTCATCTATTTTTTTACTAATATGTCCGAGATGTAATCAACTGACGTTTTAATATTGGGTTGGACTTTGCTCTTTCTAGGGCTACAGAATGACCCCTTCTGGTCCTTCAGGCTTTAGTATTAGGATCTCTTCTCCTCCTAGTTTTGCAAATGTGTTTTCACATCAAGTATCATTTGTAGTATAACTCTTTGCAGATGTCGAGTTTCGAATTGAAATTGATAAAAGTGTGATTGTAGAATTATAGTCTACTAGGATACTGGTACCGCTCTAATAATAGACCTAATCCTAAAATTGTAGACTTGTCATTATATAACTGCCTGAACTATAACATCATAATGTGGATGTCACATCATCGTCTACATCAAGTCACTGTATCGTAATAATTACCAACACGTGATAGAGAACAAGCTTAGGCTAGAGAAAGAAAAATATATTGAATATGAATAAAAGATATAAGGTAACATTCCGCAAGGACAACGCCTGCATGACCAAGCCATTACGTCCGATCAACTTCAATTCACTCAACCCCTTGTTCGCGCCTTCTCGGCCGTTAGGTATTTCTCCGAGTTAAATATTGAATATCTATTTTCCGAGTAGTCTCGTGTTTAGCTTTGATGATTGTGTGGTCATGGTCCGATGCAACTACAGGATAATAAACTGTAAATGAAGGACATTCTATCAATATTGAATCAACTTTCAATAGATCAGAGGGTTATTTAGTCCGTTTGAGACAAGCAACGAAGTAGGCGGTCCTCTTCGGAGTTATCACAGGTGGTGAGAGATAAACGTGATGCAGTACATTGGCAATTATGAAGATCGTTTTTTGACCAGTTTTGCAGAATTTTATACCAAACTTTTAACTTTATTTCAGCTCCATTTATAATGTCTCCCAATTCCCTACACAGGAGTAAGAATACCCTGGAACAGCACAAAGTAGAGCCACAAATTCATTTCAAGAATTTAAATTCGAACCTCATTAAGAGCCTCTCAAACCACTGGATGCTTATCCAATACATGATAGACGACTAAGAATGAACCATTTTAGTATGTATAGGATAATGAACACTTCTTGAAATCCTTTTGAACTTTTTGCTCGCTGATATGTTCTAGGCAAACTGCTCAGTGTCCTTTAAGATGAAACTCGACATATTCTGAAGGATTGTGGTCAGTATTTGATTCGTATTCACTAGCTTACCACTTCTTCTTGTTTTCATGTAAGGGCTCTTTCAGTTTATCTCATCCGTTTTTTATCCATTTTGTCCGTTTTCAGTGTGCTTTTTAGTGTATTTTTTACGGTCTTAGTCTTTTGCCAGCGTCTACACAGTTTACGTCAACATAGTCATGAAAAATTCATGCAAACGACCTGAATGCCGTTTCGCTGTTATATCTGGCATGCAATGCGACAACTGATAAGGTTGGTTCCACGAAGCATGCACGGATCTCACAGCAACTGATTACAACAGACTCAGCAAGTTGGATCTTAAGTGAGAATGTGTTATGTGCAGCACGGATGCTGTAGTCTTGCTGATTAACATCACTGTCCTACAAACAGGTCTGCAGAGTAAGTTGTCCGCAAACTTAGGAAAAGACAGTTACAAAACGGGTAGACAAATAAGAGCGCGCAACGAAAACAAGAATAGGGATGTCGACAGGTCTACCATCGATGGAGCATGCACTAGCACTAATGATGACACGTTGAAACTCAGCACCATCATTACGTCGACGGTACTCGACTCCCTCAGTAAACTCGGGTCTTACAGCACAAGGTCCTTGAACGCGACAGTGGTTTCCAAAAACTCATAGGTGATTGGACACATGTCAAAGGAACTAAAAAGGACCAGGTGTCCCCGTCTACGTTGAACATCCCTGCTGTTGTACGGAAATCAACTGTTGATTTGGTCACACAGTCTACCCCCAAGATTGCCCGTACGGTCATCAAAGAGCCTAGGATTCATAAACGTGCTTCGACCTTCAAACAACTAGGTATTAAACCTGAACCCGCCGGGAAACCTGGTAAATTGACTACAGTTCGCGACGATTCTCTCATAACCATGAACCTCATTGACGATTATGACTTTCCTCTCAGTCTGCAGGACAAAAATGATGGGACGCTCTGTGATGAATTGAGCAAGAAACTCGAACTTCCTAGAATACAGCCTTTGACTGTCACCTGGATCACTCGAGGAAGGAATTTCAAGCATCTAAATCACTCGGGTTTTCGAGTAACACTTAAGAATGCTACCGACGTAGAGGACGTCTTGCTAGCAAGTCACTTGCTGAAATCAGATGTAAACGTACGAATATTGCCCGACATACCGTACTCTGAGCGTACTATCATACGAAACATCCCAAAAGAATCTCGTGAGAAGTTTTTCCGCAGAAGAAACATATTTGTGCAAGGTATACCGGAAAATACGGACCCTACTCAAACAAACTCTGACATCAGGGAATGGAAATTCATCAAACAGTCCTTGATGCTCAAACACATACTGACTCAGCATGTGACGAGACTAGCCAAGAAGGATGGTGATACTAGACTCCGTCTAATGAGGATAACCTTCCCATCTTCCCACATGACGGCTGCAACTCTGGAAGCATTTCGTGCCAACAGACGTCGATTGCCACCTGGAATCCACATGCACCTGGACAGGCCATACGAAGCCAGGACCAAGTACAAAGGCAAGTTGGAGCTGACCATTCCACTTGTGGATTGTCTAAACGATAAAAAAAACGTGTAAAGGACAGGGCCTACCACCTCGGTAAACCTCACATGGGTGGGCTACCTGTCCATTCACACAAGGCTCATACAGAAAAACAGGACGAAGCTCACGCGTTCCAAATTGAAAGTATAAACTGCTTATAAATGAACGCCTCGAGTCTACCAAACAAATTGAATGAATTACGTGAAATTAGCAACGCTAGTAAGGCCCATCTGATAGGAATATCTGAAACCTGGATATCTTCTCAGTTCTCGGACCAAGAGTTAGCATTACCTGGGATGTCTTTGTTCCGCAATGACAGAAAATCAGGAATTGGGGGTGGTTAAGCCGTTTACATACGTTATTGATTGGAGGTGCACCAAGTTCACAACCTCGAGTTTAACAATCTTGAGGAATCCATATGATGCTCTGTAAGATTGTCTGGTACTTCAAAGTGTCTAGCCGGAGTCATTTACAGGAAGTCAACTGCCGACATCGAGTACGATAGTCGCATGCTGGAAAGACTATCCTGCTCTACTCGTCTCATTTTCATATACATCCTGATTCCAGGGGACTTTAATCTCCCTAGAGTCAACTTCGCGGAACACACGTATACTGGAAGTGACAACACAATTGAAGCTCGATTCTTCAACCTTATCGATGACATGGGATTGTACGAAAATGTGAGGTCGGCAACTCGTTGGAGAAACAGTCATTCACCTTCGCGCTCAGACTGTGTATTCACAAACAAAGAATTCTTAGTTGAAAACCTCTCAATCCTGGCTCCTCTGGGAAAGAGCGATCATGCCGTCATAGCCTTCAGCTTTCTCATCAAAACTAAGCTAAGGCATCCCACCAATAACTTGCGTTGGAATTTTAATCGGTTGAACGGGCCAGCTCTAAATGACTATCTACAACAGATGGTTTGGGATGTTCACCCTCAACTCGATGTGGATGGTCATTGGGACTTCTTATTGCACACGCTCTTAGGTGCTACAAACCATTCAGTTCCTCAAACGGGTGCCAAAAGCTGCAAGCCACCTACAATAATCAAGAACCGTACTCTTCGCCTGCTAAGCCGTAAAAGGCACTGTTGGGCGGAATACAAACGAACTGACAACGACGGAGCGTACTGGCAATATAAACATATCACGAACATATGCACGAAGGCTATAAGAGAAGATAGGCTGCAGTAACAGACGAAGCTTATGGACAAATTTACCTCTAATCCTAAAAGCTTATTCCGTTATGCAGCCTCTCTTCGTCAAGCCAAAACTGGAGTTTCCCAACTGCTAGGTTTTAACGGCCCGACCAATGACGACGGTGACGCCGCTAACCTTTTGGCTGAGCATTACTCTCAGACATTTCAACCGACCCACACCAACTATACTGATGAAAGCTTCATCTGCAACTTCAAATGACTTTCCGAAGTGAACCTGAGCGCTGACTCGGTGTTCCGAAAACTGCAGCACTTAAGAACTGACACTTCTCCTGGCCCGAATATGGTCCATTCTGCCATACTGAGGGAAGCAGCCTTAATCCTGGAAACGCCGCCCAGCGTGATGTTCTCACATTTGCTACACCGACGAAAACCACCGAAAAATTGGAAGTTGGCTCACATCACACCAATTTTCAAAGGGGGTCAACGCAATGAACCTTCAAGTTATCGGCCGATGGCTCTTCTCTCAATACCTTAAAAAATAATGGGTCCCTGGTATGCGATGGTATAAATGAATATTTACTGTCCTTGAATTTCTTCTCACCCCAACAGCATGGTTTCAGGAAGGGTTACTCTTGTATTACCAACCTGCCGACTGCAGTGGACAGATGGACAAGCATCCTCGATCGCAAGGGAAAGGTTGATATCATTTACCTTGATTTCTCAAAAGATTTTGATAAGGTTAACCATATATGTCTTATTAATTAGCTCAAACTATTGGGTATCAGAGCATTTCTAATTGATTGGATTTCTTCATACCTGAAAAATCGACACTTTAAGGTTAAGGTTAATTTCAATTTATCTCAGGCTATGAAGTGTCCTGTTGGGTTCCCCCAGGGCTTAGTACTAGGACCTCTTCTCTTCTTGATCTACATAAATGATCTTCCTCAACATGTAACGTCAGAATAATTACTCTTTGCCGGTGATGTTAAACTTTGGAGAGAGATACGTAATCAAGACGATATACAGACACTTCAAAAGGATCTGACTCGACTCCAAAGTTGGGCAGATAATAGCGGACTTACTTTAAACAATTCAAAGTGTAAAGTAGTCCACTTGCGACCTGTCGCAGACTACAGTTATAACTTAGGAAACTCCTATCTAGTACTATCCCAAGTTGAAAAAGATTTAGAAGTCCTGGTGCTCTACGATTTAAAGTCTTGCGCTAACTGTAACAAAAATGCATTTCGAGCAAACCTTGCACTGGTAACATTGAAACGCATTTTTGGCCAGTTTGACGGAAGAACTTTCCACATAATCTTCAACAGTTCTATCCGTCCCCATTTAGAGTACGGAAACAGTATTTCCTTCCTCACTCCAAAAGTATGAGGAGCGTATTCATTGGCGAGCCACGAAATCAGTTGGACGACTCAAATTTAAACCTTATGAAGTGCGTCTCTATTCACTTAACCTTTACCCATTAGAGTATAGACGTCTTAGAGGTGACCTTCTAATGGCTTATAGTATCCTTAACACTTCTTGACATCCTCTTAAAAACCTACTTAAGCTTAGTTCGAACACTAACCCAAGAGGTAAAACCCAAAAACTGTAGACACAAAATAGCAGAACGGAATGTAGACACAAATTCTACTCCTTAAGAATTGTAAAATGCTGGAATTCGCTGCCGATCGAGCTAGTCCAAGCGACTTCCCAGGAGTCAACTTGATCTATTCTTAAGGACTAAGGATAGTATCGCACTGTGATTTATCAATTTCTTTTCTTGTTTTATTGCTAACATACCTAGGTTCGTGCCTGAAGGATTTGGTGATCACCTGCTACTAGACACGGAAGCCTGTTAAGCGAAAGCTTCTTCAATTCCGTCCACAACCATTTGAACCATCTGAACTATTTAGACTAAAACCTGTAAACATTAAAGACTCACTGCTTCTAGACACAGCATTCCATTGTACGAAAAATTCTTTAAATTGCTTTACAACCATTTGAACCATTTTCAGAATTAGTTTGAATTTTTCAGAGATTCATATGTTCCGCTTAACCTTGATATCACCTTGTAGAGGCGGGCCCTTTGATTCTTTATCTTTTAAGATGGCCTCAAGAGTATAGTGGATAATATTCATTGAGAATGATTCAGTTGAAGTTATCCGATAGTGACATATGTGAGAGACGAAAGGCACAGTTAAAGGAGTGGTGTGGTTCAGAGACTGATCATGCGTCATCAAAAATGCGGGAGCCAGAGAAAATCAAGTTTCCATTATCGGTTCAGCTACTTGCCGCATGTAGTAACAGTGATTTGGATGAATTTTCCCGTTTACTTAAGCTTGGAACGGACATTAATACGCAAAATGCGGACGGATTAACTAGCACACACTTAGTATGTCGTGGTTTTCTTCAAATCTCTCTTACTATAAGGCTTGTATCAATGTCGACTTTGATTTTTTGAAGTTTCTTATCAGCAATGGTGCAGATATCAATCTACAGGATCACGAAGGTTGGACTCCTTTGCATGCAGCAGCTTCTGTGGGTTGCTGTGAACTAGCCAGGTTAGTATTCGATGTGTTAGCCGATAACTAACATTAGGTTTTGATCTGAATTTGTGTCTACTAAAAGTTTCATTTTTGTATTTCTAGTTTGCTCTCTAGTTACTTCCAGAGTTCTGCATATGTAAAAGCGTAATAGTTTGGACTAACACATATTTTGGTTTATGATATACAGGTCCTAGCTTAAACCTTTCTTCAATTCAGTCATTAGTTATTCTGGCGAGACTATAATTTATGGACGACCTTTGAATGAATCCTAAGTGACCCTGAGAAATATTAGCCAACCAGTAAGCATGGAGTAAAAATATATACAAAACCAAAGAAATAAATTGGATGAACTTATTGTACATGGTTAAGAAACTTTACAAGCTTAGAAAGAGGTTCAGAGGTTCTAAAATTCTAATGAATGTAGTAGAGGAAATCATCCACATGGCTACAGAATAGTCCGCGACTGGAGCCATGATAAATACGCAAAAACTCTTCCAGCCTCGACCACATAGCTTCAATGTTATTTGTGTGCACTCCTGTTGTTTAGTACACAAAATATCGCTTATGGATATTGACACGATATACATAACCAATTCTCTGTAAGAGTATGTACTCTCTCCAATCATTCGTATACATTGTAGCACCTGGTCGCAACAAGTGTTACTGGTGCTTTAATTATCCAGTTCGCAATAATTGTCATAATTTGCCTTAGTTAGGAATTATATATGGGGTTTTCATCACGAACTGACATCAGTTATAGTGCTAAAACTCTATTTAGCGAAATAGATAGATCTTCGCGCCAAAATCCGAGATCTGTTATCTTATACCTGATTGGTTCGTTCACAAATTATAGTCTATCCGTTTAATTTGTTATAGGCGCTCAGTTATCACGTTTTGTATAAAACTCCCTGTGAACCGGTCGTACGTCAGCATCAAGTTCTGAAGTTAGTGTTATGACCTTGAAATCCCTAAAACGCTTCTGATTGACTCGTCCATAAGTTATAGTCTTGTCGTTATTTTATTTAGTAATTTCAATCACGTGCCTTTTCACCATATGGGTTATACGGATTGGCACACTATGTATGTTTTTGATGATTTACAGTAGACTGCGTATTTGTTGTGTTGTTTCAATGTAAATTTAAACATTACTTGTAGTTTTCACTTGTTGGGAATCCACTTTCCCCTCTTCCAGTGTCTCATCATTTCCTTAATGGTCATAAGGAAATGCACGTTTTAAAACGAGTTTATAATTAAGATATCGAGTAGCTTTTCGTTCATCACTAATAAGCCTCGTCATATATACTATCCGAGATTTCAGAAACAGCTTTATATGTCAGGCGGCATTCGTGCTCTGGATTATAAATATAATGTGTATTTCGTGCTAAATGACTGCAAAAGCCAAATTTTAAGTGCAGTTTCACGCATAGACTAACTACTTTTGTTTGCAGTTTTATGAAGTTTTGGACTCACTTTGTAGTGATTTTTATTGTTTAATGGTTCATCGTTAACTTAGAGTAAGGATAGAGATTCGTCGACAAAGGCCACCTTTAATGTTTCACTATAGACTTATGGTTTGAGCCACCAATTAGATTTTTTTCAAACCAAAAATAAAGAACGTTACATGTTGGGTTATGCAGTCTGGTTATAGCTATCAGCACTGACGTTTTTCTGCAAACGTTTTCATACTTTCGGATTTTTTTGAGTATGATTTTTGCAAAAACTTATAGGTCTTGCAAGTACAGAGCAATCTTTTTGTCACCATACTTGATATCGTTCCTTATGATTCATTTTGACCGACCTCATTTTAGGACCTATTGAGAAGTATAGACTGTCGTTTTTAACAATTGCCAATGTATTTTGTCTTTCACTTGATCTCCGAAATCCCGTCACCCCGTCTTGTATTTTTCTAGTCTATATTCAAACCAAAGTAACCTCAACTTAATGTAGCTAGGTGGACTGATAATTTTTTAGTGATTGACCAAACATATGTTGGGGGCTTATGGTGATGCATGCAATAATGTTACTGAATTTTCCACTGAGTTCTAGTAATCCATTCTGCGATACTGAACAAATGATAAACTCTACATTTCCCTGTGAGCCGATTAATCTCAGATAATTTACTTTGATTAGGTATTGTAGGGGAGAAATAAAAGTAGCTAAAATAACTAACTATACGATTTCTCAATGATCATACGTAGTAGCTAGTTCGTTAAAAGCTAACGTTTTAGTAATCGGTCAGCAAAGTTATCTGTTAAGTGTTTCGAGGTATAAAATGTTAGAATACACTTCACCGAGGAAAGTGGGCTAGTGGTATACTTCTAGGGATGGTAATTCAATATAATGGTATATTATGGTATTATGGTTTTTATCAGATTGTTCTCATTTCTTGCTGCAGTTTTTGAAACTAATAGCATTTCAATGTAAATACTCCTTTATTGTCTAACATACTCATGCGGATAGCAAATCTGTGTGAACCAGGCATGTTTCTACCTTGTGCATGTCATACCTATGGACTGGGACTATACAGTAATTACATTTATTGACCGATAGTCAGCATCGATCAACTGCTTGTTTGATCAATTTCAGTGAAGTATTTTAAACAGGCTCATCTTATTGATGAGGGTTCTTCTCTGGATTTAACTGTCAAGTGACCCAATGTCATTCATTCATAACTAATGTAGGATATTTGTAGGTATCATTACCAAGGTTTGATTTGATATATTATTTTCATTTATAATGTAGGATCTGCCACGAATTGTCATTCCAGGTTTCTACATCACAGCAGCTCATCACGATAAACTTAGAGAGAGCTGAAGTTATAATGAGATGTAGGATAGTGAAAAAGATTAAATATAGAATGTTTTTAAAATTAAGAGTAAAATTAAACAATGAAAAGTTTGAAACCGTGAAAGCCACTGTCTAGAGGAAAATTAAGAACCCACACATCTTCACTAATGTGACAGATTCTGATTACTATCATGCAAAGTTTTTAACAATTGATTATATTTACCATGAGTAGCCTAAGGAGGTAGCTTGCATCTTTAAGCATGGCTCAGATCAACAGTTTGACCTCATAGACAGACTTCACGTCTTGGTTTGCCCACCCTAGCATTGCTCAAAAATAAGTTATATAAAAAGCTAACATTTATAGGAATTTATTTTTATTCATTTTTTAACGAACTTCCGTCTCGGAGTAACTTTTTACGTGAATTTCACTCTTGAGATAAATCTAAAGGAATGTCAACGATGTATGTGACACTAGATTAAATTGATTTCATTGAATTTTGGTCATTTTATAGTGTGCACTGATTAATGGGTGTAAAATCTGCTCACTTTAGATCGGCGATCAGAGCACAGACTTTCAACTGCTTTGATTCAAATTTGAACGACATTTACCTATTTCACTTCTAAATGACAGTTGCTATAATCTACTTTTATGCCTGAATATTGACTCAAAATTGAGTGCATAAGCTCGTTTTTGTTTACTGAGAAACGTATCAAATGTCGGCTAATCAGTCATGCAAATAAATTCACACAAATACATAACAATAAAATGCGTTGAATTTTATGATTCTCTAACCACATTGAGTTCATTGTCTAAGATCCCTACGGTCCTGTTTACATTTCCACCACTTATTCAGTGGTTTTGGAGGATTCACGTGTCATTGATGACCCAGTATCTTCAACATTTTCTTGTTTGAAAGAAATAATGATAATATTATTATAAAATGTTTTCCTACCCATTTTTATAGACCTTTTTCTCACATATCTAAATTTAGGTTAAACATGTTATTCAATCTTCTATACTCTGTCCTTCGTATGCTGAAAAATGTGCCTTAGACAACATTAATCAACTTCGCTTTCCTATGTTTTCACAAAGTTTCAGTTAGTAATAGGCAACATGAAATGTGTAATATGTTTGTGTTGGTTCAATGTTCCACATCATATCAACACAGAAAGATGTAATTATCAAAATAAACATCAGTAGTACAAGTAATGACATCGATAAGGGTAGGGAAGATTAGGTATAGACAGTATGATTTAAAAGGAAAGAATTAAATTGCAAGATAAAGAGTGAATCTGTCTTATTGAGACCAATTTGAAGTCATATCATTCAATGTCACTGACCGTTGATTAAGGTAATCGTGCTTATGTTAAACAAGTAGTTTGGACTTAACTATACGACTCAATCTGAGTAGACGGTTATAAAACCTCACTAGATTTCTGTTAGTCAAAGTTAACACAAATTCCTACTGTTTCGAGCTTTAGTTCATTTCAGCGTTTTAAAAACTGTAACAAATATCACAAGATTCATATAAATTATCACTTTAAAAGATTTTTTCATGGAAATCCTTTCTAATTAATAACGTTTTTTTGTTCGGTATATTTACAAAACACAACATTCGTCCTCTAAATATTAATGCTTTAAAGATATTTACAACATGCATTGAGATAATTAATAAATTTCTTCGATGAACTCAGGTATAAGATTCATTTAACTATTTTACAGGCCATAAAAGTATGTGGCGAAATTTATCAAGTTCTGGAAATTTCTACGTGATTTTGTATTGATTGATGATTCAATTTGGATTTTGAAATCACTGAACTATCATTTCTAAAAGCCAATGAAAGCAATTCATTAAGAATCATTGTTTATCATTACTTTTTTCAACACCTTTCTCGACTTTGTCGAATAAGATTATCAATATTTTATTCAACCTTGACATAATAAGGGTAATTTTTCGATGTTAATGTCTATTGAATCTCTAGAAGAATTGTTCATCAGAATTTTCCTTGTAATTACTTAATATTTACAGTTATTCGTAAGGATATGTTACTTACCTTTTTAGACTATCATGTTAGTACTGGTTTTGTAGCCTTCACTTTCTTTGATTTGTATTAGTGACACTTGAAAGTAAAATCTCTATTACTACTTCTACTACTAATACAGAGTCGAATGGAGTATAGAAATCTTTTTTTAAAGGATTTTCTACTTCTTTTTTGCAAATGGCTCAACGTTGGGAAACATCTTATATTAGTTTTGACTTTTGCTTTCTTTTAACTGTATGCATTTTAAATTAAACGTAAGGTTATAGTGTTCTTGTAGCTTTTCAATTTTTGTTTGTTTGTTTGTTAACAAAGAAAAAGAGGCTGTATCTAAAATAAGGTGTTATTTCCTGCAAAAACACTTAAAACACACTTGTTTACAAGCATTTCTTCACAAGTTGATCTACTTTTTATAATCAAAGTAACTTTACTACTATTTTTAATATCAAGTGTGTGCATTTAAGTTATTACCCTTTAGGGGTGATCTGAATTTTTCTTCATTATTTTTTTTCATTACTTCTGATTTAGGAAATTCTGTTCATATACCAGTATTTCGTCATTATACATTTATCTTAATGTACTTTCCAATCTGACTAAAGTTCTTGTTATTGTTTGTTTGTTCACTCAGTAAATGTACTTTCATGTTTGCTTCTACTGTAGACAGGGATGAATCTTTTGAAATATTTAGGGTTTTTTTTTAAAAAGATTATTTATGTATTGATCGATTGTAGCAAAAAGTATTTATATATATATTCCGTCTTTAGTTACGTTAAAAACATAATTTTATAGCATTAGAGTTCAAAGCTTTTTTTTGTTCCAATTGAAAATTAAGGCGGCATTTGACTCTGTTGATTGTGAGATTCTATGGTAGTGTTTGTCACTGAAAAGAGTACCAAAGAATTACACTAACCTTATAAAGGCTCTCTACTCGAACACAACTGGTCGAATGAGAGCTTATGGTCGACTTGTAATCAGAATTGATTACCTCAAATGGTGTTCGTCAGAGATGTACAGTCCCTACATTCTTGTTTAACTTTGTTGTTGATATGCCGATGACGTAGTTCTATTTGGTAAACACGCTGACAAAATGCAGAGTCTTCTGACCACTCTAAGCAACAATGCAAGCATGTTCGGGATGCGATTCTCCTCATTGAAATGGAAAATGTTGCTTCAGGATTGGGTCGCATCGACACCCCGAACTAATGATAGGGAGTGAAGTAGTTGAGTGTGTCGACCGCTTTACTTATCTTGGAAGTCTCATCAGCCATTGTGGTCTGGTGTGTGACGAAATCTCAGCACATACAGAAGGCTCGACTAGCTTTTACCAACTTGCGTCATTTATGGCGTAGGCGATATATCCGTTTACCAACCAAAGAACGTGTTAACTGCACAGCAGTTCGTTCCGTCCTACTTTACGGCAGTAGAACATGGCCGGTAAGAGTAGAGGGTATTCGTAGGTTACTAGTATTCGATCATAGGTGTCTTCGAAACATTGCTCGTATATCATGGGACCATCGAGTAAGTAACACAGTTGTTAGGAAACGGGTACTAGGTGAGGATGGCAAATCAATTGATAACGTAGTGAAACTTCATCAGTTGAGATGGCTGGAACATGTGTTACGTATGCTCAACGACCGACTGCCGCGATGTGCTATGTTCAGTGGTACAGGAGTAGGTTGGAAGAAAGCTAGGGGTGGTCAGACCAAAACATGGCACAAGCCCATGAAGTCACTGATAAGTAGACTGAGTCATGTTAGTAGGTGTAGACTACCTGGTTGGTGACCGCGAGATGATAGCAACCGATGGTTAGAGATCTTGAATGATATGGCTCAAAGTCGTTTGCAATGGCGCAAGTGCATCCACTCTTTGTGTTCTCCCAAATTCTAATCTTCTGAATTTTTAATGTCCCTTTTCTTTCGCCTTCCCAAATTTATTCCAGTTGACTATACTCTATGAATAACATCTTCAAAGCTTAATCTTTCTGATTACTGCTTATACTCTTACTACCTCTGTCACTATGGGATTTGAATCGACAATTGTACTTCTATATTAATGTGGTATGGCAACTTAAACTGATGTATGTCCGAAGTTCTATGTTGTTACTGACTGTCTTAAAACTTATCAGATCGATTCATATCCATTCGATTTGGTTTTGTGGTTTTCCATCTATCTGATTAAATTGTGCAAATGGCATTAATTGTCGGTTAGTTTTATCTTTTTGTCACGTAACATTAATCATTATAGATCAGTAAACAAAAAGCTTCATAATTTGTCCACAAAGTGACTCAGGAAGACGATGTATTCACAGTATATATATATATATATATATATATATATATATATATATATATATATACTGTTCTAGAACCCGTTACCTCAATAGTCTCAAGTGTTCTAATATCTTGAAGTATAGTTTTTAATGCTTTCCAAGTTAATAAGTTATTTAAGGAGATAACCTGAAATCCCTGAAGGATTTTGAGGCAGTATTTCACTGTTTATTCATATTGTTGTTACCACAATTTTTTAAATGGTGGTGTATTTTAACCTTTAAAAGAGTCTACTTCCTGTCATTAAGTTACGGGTTCAACACTCTTCTTCACGTATTTGGCTAGTTGAGACAATTGTGTTATTAGTATCAGTAATAATTGCATATGAAAAATATAACCCAAATTCAATTATGTAAACTTGTAATGTTCAGTGATAAATGGATTAAATTAACACCATCATTCCATTCCCTTGGGTAATCTAATTAATATATTAACTAAAAAATTACAAACTGATGAATGAAATCATATTACCTGACACTATCCTGTATGTACAATCTGTATTTAAATATTTATATTAGCTATTCCGTTTCTATTTTTAGTCCATATCTAAAAAGGGAATAAAAATTATGCACCATAAAGTTTTTTTCTTTTTTAAGAAAAAATTATTTTGTTAACTATTGATGCACTAATCTACAAATTAGTATAGAACTACTTACTTATTTACTTACATATGTTTCTATGCACATTGCTGGCTTGTTGTATTTGTTCGTTCATCATTCTTCCCTCTTTGTTGTGTCATCTTTCCAGAATGATAAAAATGCTTTTTGTATTCTGTTGAAGAGCAAAGTAAAATGCAATAAGGTTATTTTTATGATGCAGCTTATGGATTTGTACATATATATGTGTGTGTTTATCTAATATGCATGTTTGTATGTACATGTTTAAAAATCATAGCGAATATAGGTACATAGGTATTACTACATATCTAGTGACCGTTTTTGATAGATAGTCTTTCTTAACACCAAAAACGTATCTAGATAATGATAGCATACTTCTGTACTTTGTAAAAACTTATATTCACCATTATATTATCTAACTTCAGATCCACGTTCCCCTTCCTAATTAATCAATAATGAAATATATTTATCGCTGTTATTATTAGATTGTCAGTCATTAATTTCATAACTTTCTGGACTTAGTTTGTTATTCCCAGTAAAATGTGACGTTGGTTTGAAAGAAGTTGCTGGAAGAAATAAAGAAATAAAAATTAAACAGTTGATGCTTTGATTCGCATCACTTTATGCTTCACTGATTAATGTCAGCGTTGGATTTAGGACATAAATACACAAAAATACTTCTAAATGATGATATTATCAAAAAAATCCGCCTAGGGTGTACATATGCTAACAGAAACTGATGAGTTGGAGCCTTTATCACCAATGACACGAATATTCAAACCCCTATGACTGAATCTTAAAGATACTAAGTTTTTTTAAAATTTGTATTCAATTAGTAATGGACGACCTAATTAGACCTAACAGTGGTCATAGGTGTTATAATCACACCTCATATTGGCATGTGTTTTAGCCCTAATAGGCATGTTCTTTTTCCATCGATTGTCATTAAACTTATCAATGTTGACATTGTCTCATAATTTCTTAGTTTCCGTAATATAATGTTTAAAGTTTTGTTGTGATTTTGTTGAATTTGAAGCTAATTTTGCTCCCTTACAAACTGACACCAGTTAGAGAAATTGAAACTCATAAGTGACAGTATCGAACACTTTCTTCGCTTTAGTTTATAACTAAGCAACAGTATCTGTCAACAACTTTGTAGTAATATGGCGATTTAAGCTAACGCATACTTTCGTCAGGTTTTGCAATAATTATAATTTTTTCGCCTTAATACAATATTAAACGTGGGACCTTCAAACCCGGTTGCAGCCACCATCATATTTATTTAAAATGTAACTAAAACAAATGTTTAGCACAAACATAACATAGAATAAACGTAAGGTTCTTGTTTATGGGATTTAGGGTCTTCAGAAATCTAATATTCTGGATCACACTGACATAATAGTTATATTTCTTATGAACACTGAACATCTCTATCAGTTTTCATTACTTATTTTTCACTCCGTGTTCATATAACCTTCCTATCTCTACAAATAACAACTTAGGTGTGGGGATAATAATCTTTTTCCTGTGTTCAGTAAAATAGCATATCTAGCGTTTTTGAGCACTTTTCTGTTCATTAAATGGGTAGTTGCTGCATTTAAGAATATAAATTTCACTGGGAATTTCATATAAGTTATCTAAACGTATCTGCATAAACTGTGAGCATGTCAATATAGTGCATACCAATTTACCGGATAGCCAAGGCAAGTACTATAAATTCTTTAAACAATATAACCGGAATCGAATGGTATATGTACAGTAATAATAATCATATGCTCATTAATGACTAGCCTTAGGATGCAACTACTGGAGTTTTAGTGAGAGGTTAAGATGAGTGAATTCAATTATGTTGAATGTGAGATAGTTATCCACTGCATACAATGGATGGAAGTCATAGTATATCACGAATCGATTGTAGTTAAACACGTGCACATGTGGGTTTTGACACATTGATCTACAAGTTAAGCGTTCGTGCGGGAAAACAAATGTCCTAGTTCCGATCCCCGGTTATGGGGTCATGAATGCTCACTACTGCAGATGTCATACCAGAACAAATTAACTGTTAAGTAATTTCAAATTCCCAATATTTCTCTAAGCAATATCTGTCCGTAATGTTAAACTATGAATATTAATAATAGTCGACATTCAAGCATTGTCTATTGGCAACCAACTACCAACTATCATCATCATCACCTTGACGATTTAATATGATTACTGTCATCATTAATAAGGTAGTACAACTTGGAATAGAAGTTATTTGTTTTCAATCTACCCTTCATAAATTTTCATCATTTCCTTATTCATTTGACAAAATCAGAAAACGGTAGATTTTCTGTTTATTTTTCTCTTTTAAAAATGCTTCTTTTCCCTGTCATTTATATGTGTGTCTATGTGTACATGTCTCTATTTTCACATATCAGCTGTTTTTCTTTCTCTATGCTTTTAAAATTCATTCATATCACTACTATTTAGCACAATTTTTTTTCTCCTATACATTATCATTATTATCATAATATGTATGTACTTTTCTCCTTATCTCCTACTATTAACCAAGTAATAATACTAATAATTATAATTATGAAATCAACATTTGATTTACTTTTTGAAAAAAAAGAAAGAAAGAAAATATTATTTTCTTTTAACTTATTCAAACAATTTTGTAGATAATATTTTTAAGAAAAACCAAAAAAAAGGGAAAGGGAATGTAACATGATTTTCGCCCTATTTCCTATCATTGATAATATATCAATACTACAAAATCCTTCTATATATGATGCACGTGATTAAAATTAAACCTTTATATATTTAAGTTAAAGAAATAATTTTGTACATATATGTGGAAAATGTATCATTTTCGATTGATTGATCCTGCCTGTTGTTGGGGTTATTTTTTGTTTTCTTTTTTTAAAAAAGGAACAAGATCGACTTTGGTAATATGAGTTATTTATTTGTATTTAAAAGAAAATTGATAAGGTGATACATTTGAAAAAGACATGAGTGAAAATAGTCCGTCACATATATGCATTAGTTTAAGTTGCTATACTTCATTAGTACAACAAGATGAATACTAATTTCATAAAATTAGTTACTTCACTAGTAGTAATAGCTAAAAATAAAGATTGCTATTAACGATATGATACAAGGAAGAAAAACATAAAGTAATTTTAATCTCATAGTTTAAGGGAAGATAAAGTGTATATACCGACGCCATTGTGATAGATCCTGAGCCATGTCACTCAGAAGTTTCCAACCACTAGTTACCGATAGTTGCGTGGACCCCAACTATGTAGTTTGCATCTACCAATATTGCTCAAACTAAAAGTTAGTGACTTTTTGAACTGATGTTACGTTTTGGTTTGGCCGCCGGCAAATAAGTCTTCCATGATAGATGTTTACTTATTGCTTATTAGATGTCTTGTTTTTTCGTGTTAAAATAATCATATCCAAACCTAGAGTGAGTAAACTGTTTGTAAAAAATTAAATTTTGTCCATTTTACTTATGGATATTTAGGGATATGGTATACATGTCTGTGAATCGGCACCCATTCATTTTGATATACAGAATTAGCTTAGTACACTAATATATGTTTGTTGTACTATAATTTAACTCATGCCATCATTTGAAATTATTTCGTAAGCCAATATCATTAATTTTATATACAAACATTTCTGCTACTTCGTTAATTGTACCATATAAATATTTTCAAATCATTCTAGTAGGGTTTCGTCCTCTGAGTTAGATGGTTTAATCATAAAGTTTTCATTGTTCTTCTGATCACTATCATACACGCAAACTCTAGGCAAATGTAACGTATTTGAATTTCTTCACATATGACTAACAGCTTATCTTGTCAACTATATATCAGTCATCAATAAGCAGTTAAGCTCAAGGTCGACAGAACAAACTGTCAGTCATATGTATAGACATTCTAATATCTTACTCTTTCCTAAAGTTTGTGCATATGATGTTAATTAAAAGAATGATCAAATCTTCACTATTATACCCATCCAGCTCAGAGGACGAATTTCCACAAATATCATTCATCTAAACTAAAAATCTTCTCTACTATTTTCAAATCATTCAACACTATACAAAACTAAACTTGGAAAAATGATATTAATCATTTCATTAGTATAAAATATTCTCTGTTCAATAACGAATATAACATTTAAATACTTTTTTCTTTTGAATACAATGAATTATTTGTTTCATGTTCATTTTCTCCTGTTTTTTATTCGAATTCATAAGAGACACTAATTGGATAAAGTTTTGTGTTCATTGTGGAGTTCATGAACAGAAAAATACAAAGTTCTGTTTAAAATTTTAAAACATGGAAACTTAGTTCCCATAAAAGGTGTAAACTCAACGAAAGTACACTGTAATGATAATATTCAGTGTCTCCTAAAATATCTCCGTGAAAGTAAAATCAATTTTCAGTAATCATGTGATATAAATGGATAATTTCGTGATTAAGAATTTTTTGGGGTTAGAGTAATGATGAATGAATCCTTTATGGGGTGGCATTGATGAATATTTATGAAGTTAGTTTTTTTCACATTTCAAATCTTAAGAAACTGCAAGTTACCTTGGATAATTCGTTAATTATGTTAAAATGTTATATATTATTTAGTTCTATTTGTTTCCCATGAATTTTTTTCTTCAAAAACTAATCGTACACACTATCTCCGTCATAATCACTTGGAGAGTTTCTCAACTTCATATTCTGTAGTTTTACATATTTTAGCGTCTTAACAACTAAATTTTGGTTGGTCTTATTTATTTTTATGTGGACGTCTGTAGGGCAGGTGCTATTCGCCATTGTATTTTGAATTTTGTGCAAAAATCCAAGACTCTCTACTTTTAATCTAGTTAATTCGTTAGTGTTTTTACTAAAAACTTAAATCTTTATTTGTTACCGATAAGTCTGCTAAATGAACAGTCGATCTGATTTCCTAGCCTCTTCTAATGACATCAGATTGAATATACACGACTACCGTAACATAAGAGAAAAGGCGCAAAGGGCAAAAAAACGCTTTACTCCTAGTTTTGTTTATGTACGAAAAAACGATGGTATTCATAAAGCTAAATACAACCTTTGGCTTCTGGAAATTTTTCCGAGCATACTAAATATAATTGAAGTTTAGGTAAATACCCAATCAAGCAGGTGACACGTTACTCTCCACTTTCTGGATGCTTTTAAAGAGTTTTCATTCAACGCCGGTTGAATAGTGTTTCTAAGCGTTTTCTGGACGATTGTTGACTCTTCGGCTGAATACATTGGAATCCCCTCAACATTTACTAGTTATTACCCTAGGACTCTTGTGACACTATGCATTTTATTTTTAATTCTAAGAGTAATTTAACTCAGTAATCAATTACAAATTTATCTTTACTGATTCTTTTCGTGTTAGGGCTAATTATATTTATTATCCCGTTTAAAATGGTGTTTGAATCTACAACTCAATAGACAGAAATCGAGTTTACACCACTTCTCCATTAACCTCAGGAATAGTGCCAAAACATTATTCTTTCTGTGGTATTCTCTATCACTTCTTTATGTTTCCGTTTTTTTAGAAATCATTTGTTTGACCTTATTTCATTATCATATGAAATGCCTTGACTAATAAATGTATATATATATATGTGTATGTGACCAGAATACTTGAAATGTATATTGTGCAAAAAGTACATCCCATTTTTTTGTAATCGAATTCAACGTTTTCCTTTCATATCAATTCTGAATAACTGCTTATTGTATTGAATATGTAGGTTGGTTAGATTAATGATTGATTGCAAGAAGTGATGACACTTTTTTAGTGAAACTGATGCTCCTCGTAATTTTGTTAATTGTTGACATATCATCCAATGTTACAGTTTGAAATATATGACGACAGAAGTTTTTGAGCTGTTAATGACCTACTGTCATAGAGTTTGATTGTTTTTAGGGATTGCTAACTAAATATTAACCAGTGTCTTGTTTCTCTGATCCTTGGAATCAAATTCAGTCAGTCATATATGATGTAGAACCTGGAATATATATGCATCGGTTTAAGTTACTACATCATGTTAGCACGATGAGATGAAATTATCAAGACAGATTCCAAGATGATAGACTTTGCGATTGCGGTATTAGTCGTGTCAGTGGTAGTAGAAAACCTTACGTACTCAGAATATGATTAAGAAAAAAATTCTTATGATAACAGTATGAGATCATTCTGGAGTTCAAGACTTAAGAGTAAGGGAAGTTAGGTAGTCGATGAATCTTCCTCTGTGTAGATGATTCTAAACCACATTACTTTAAATCTTCAATAATTAATCGTGCTCATCCCAAGGACTCCAGTTAAGCTATATTTACCTACACGTTTTAGTTCAACAGTCAGTCACTTTATAGACTTACGCTACATCGTTGCTTTGTTGATCCCTTGTTTTTTTCCCCAGCTTACTCTTATACCAACAGACATGCATCGATTTAGGCAGTGGTTAGGGATACATAATTCATGTCCCAAATTACATTTGATGCAGGCAACAGAACTTCTAACGCGTTATCAACTTATCTTTTAAGTCTAAGTACCCATTAGCTTAAAATGTTTGTGATATAATGGCGACATCAGGGAAATCCGTTCCTCAATGCAGATAGGCCAAGAGAGACTGAATAATTTCTGACCTTTACACCAACAACGGGAAGATCATGAACCGATCAATCTTAGGTGACCATTGAAAACCTGGAAATACTGGATGGCCGTTTCGCCCTAATATGTTTTTATCGATTTGATTTTTGTTTTTATGTTGTATATATTTGTGGCAATGTAAAAATCAGAATTTATAGACAAATTCCACCTACCTACATCATTATTATTAGTATTATCATCATCAGAATTTCATTGATTTGTCTGTATTTCTGTGTATGTATGAGTGCTTATGTTATCACATATATCGTTGAGTAAACTAATGACTCTTGATTCTTCCATTTTTAAATATTAAATATTGAAAATAGTTTTTTATGCAGAAAATAAAACTATTCAACGTACTAATGGTTATATCAGTTTTTGTAATAGTGTTTGTGTTGTCTTGTTGATACTGTGGACTGAACTTTGATCAGTCCTTGTTGGCATGTATACACACTGTGCCGATTGTCCCAATGTAGTCACATTGTCGCAAGATTGTTTAGAATAGATGAATTGTGGATGTATCTGCATCTCAGTATTGAGCGTTTAAAATGAGTCTATGCTATGAATATCAATACTAGGATCCACCTAAATCTAGTTGTAGCGAGCTTAAAAATGGAGCGAAACATACATTATGGATTCTCCTCTTAGTCATAATCCATCTGTTCTATTCAATTAGGTTAGTTTGTTCGAGGTATTATATTATTTGTACTGGTTGATTTAGTTGTGCAGCATTTATTGTTTTTCTTGACATCATCAGTACATATTTAGAAAAGGATTAAGCGATTCGAATTCTTTTACCACAATCGACTAACAACTTGTTCTATGAATATAGAATTCAATTAACTGTTTGTGGTTGAAACTATGTAAAGCAGAATATCCTACCAACTACCTACAACTATCTAACATTTCTCTTTTTTTTTAGAGACTCATGTGATTTGTTGTCCATTTAGTGTTTTTTAAAGGTTGACCTAAATCTAGTATTTTACACTTCAGTTTATTCAATGTATAAAAGTGAATTCTTTTCTATTTCATGTTACTCTTCAAAAATTTACTTCATACTAGACAACTTTGTTCTCATTTTATGTTAAATTGTTGACAATAGAAAGTGTTTATTTTCTCTTATTATAAAGTTTGAAAAATATGTATGTCTCTAAATTGATTAACGAAACAATCACTACTCAACTATTTTCATCATTTCTTTTCTTTCCTTTTTTTTTCACATACACTCTATAACAGATTTCTAATTGAAAATGGTGCAAGTCTCTCCATTTTAAGTGTAGATCTAGAATTACCAATTGATGTAGCACAAGATGAAGAAATGATTAATCTACTTACAGATTCAATGAAAAAGCAAAATATCGACGGTGATGCTATTAAACATTCAGAAGAACAAATGCTTTTACATGATGCACAACATTGGTTATCCAGTGGTCAATATAAGTAAGTTTTCTCTCTCGATTATTCTATTCATGATGGTGTGATTTTTTGTTTTCATTAGTTCTAAAGCTTGAAGAAAAACTCTGTTTTCGATCACATTAATACTACCATTGTGGTATATGCTACTTATATCGACAGGTATTTGACGAAAGAATTCTAATTTTGTATTAAAATACAATTGGTTATCTTTACCTGTTTTTGTTCATTACACTACTACTACCACTACCCAATCTCACGTTTCTAGTAACAATGGGATCAGATGTGGGCATGATGTAGGCTCATGTTGTGATCCATTGTTGTCTTGATACATAGTATGACGTCTTGGCCCAATCCTCATCTATTCTAGGTCTTTTGTTATCTGTCACTGTTTGACTGGATATCGAATAAATATATTTTACTCTATGCTCTTATGCAACAAAGTTTACTTATATTTTATGTATGTTTAAAATTAATATTTTTTATTGTTACTTTAAAGTAATTGACTGTCTAACTTATACATCTTTTTAACGTTATAGACCAGTTATTGATCCTAGAACTGGTGCCACTCCCTTACATGTCGCAGCTTGTAAAGATTATACTAAAGCAATGGAAATTCTTTTACAAATTCCCGGTTTAGATATAAATGCTAAAGATTTCGATGGATGGACTGCATTACATGCAGCAGCACATTGGAATCGTGAAACATCTGCTCGAATGTTAGCTAACGCTGGTGCTAGTTTTGATGAGCATACACGTGCCGTAAGTCCTCCTTTGTGTGTGTATTTCTTTTCCTATTGAACACTTGCATGTCAGTTCCTTCAATAAAGATATGAAATGGGGTATATTAACCCGTAGTCAACACGCTCACTATGAGCAGGCAGTGAGTAGAGATTTTCTGGCAGTGGTTATAAACCTAGGGCCATGTGAGAACATTTCTAAGGGGGAACAAACTCTCCCCACCCTCGGACGTATCATGTCATTTAGGGGCCAATATATTAACTTTATTCAAATTCTGTAACTAACATCCCTAGTGTCTCAACTTGTGTATTTATTTATTTATTTAAGTGCATAAAAATCCTGATAGAATAGAGAAGCACCAAGAAAACATGCTACACAAATGAATGGATAATATTGTGGAGAAAAAAAGCAGTAAAAGTTGGTATAGTAAAGAAACTAATTGAACAAGAATAGTATTCGATAGGGGCTACATTTCAATTAGGAATATAGCCAATAAAGATTTCATTTTTTAAAAGATTTCTTTTCACGTGTACGAAGATTGTAATCGAAAACTATACCAAAATAACCACTGGTTTTTAGTCTAACTCATATCTAATAACGTCTCAAACCACTGTGTTGTATGATCAACTATCTATCATATCACAACACTATGTTATAAACTGATCACTTCTGCGTTTTATCCATACTAATGTCAGTGTCAATAAATAGTGCACGATGTGGAGGCCACTAAGATTACATTTGTAGAGTCAGTTTTTCATTAGTGACACCAATTAAGTTTTCGTTACTCTATACAAAGCACAGTCCTAAACCTCCGCATTCATAACATTGTGTTACCAACTAAATATAAAAAGTCTTTAAGAGACAGCGATAATCAAGCACGAATAGTCGTGGAATATTCACATATTATCTAAGCTAGATATCACAATCATCAAGCAGAAGTAGACTTACTGACATATGTTAAGCCTAATCATTTACAATCAGACTAACATCATCTAGATATTAGAGATGAATAGCCTAGATTAACTTTCAGTATACATAAATTAACCATATCTAACATATTATCATTATCATCACTCAAGCAATTAGAATATCAACTAAAATTCCTTATGTACTATATTTATTTGAACACAAATATTAGTACAAGAGAGCACCAAATATGTATGCGCCACACATTTTCATTATCATTATATTTGTGTGTGGGCTGTGATACTGCCCGGGTGCTCAGACTGAAACAGGTGGTTTTCTTAGGGGGCCACACCCCGAGCCTTTAACCTCAAGGTCTGTCCCACAAGGCAGTGGAGTATCATAAGGAGATGCAGTTCCATGGTATCCGGTGATCAACGATTGGTTCATGCGCCATTTGTTCCCTCAGGATACTGGAGCTCATGTGCACCATTGTTTTTTAATCCGGTTAAAGCGTTGGACATTCACTTTTCGTCCTCTCATTTTCGTAAACAACACTAAAACTTCTTAATGGTTTGTCCTATATTAATTCACATATCAACAATATACAAAAAAAAAACGATAGAAAGAAAATATAAAATTCACACAATAAGTTTTAACTAGATTAATTTGTCATAAGAATTCTATCTAAATTTCTCATTAGATTATTTCAATGAATGAATGTCTTTTTATTTCATAATATATACGTCATAAATTTTTTTTTGCTTTAAAAGTGTTCTCTTTTTTTTTAAATGTTATGCACAATTGATACAATTACTAAGGGGTTAATTAAAATTGTCTTTCATTGTTAGTGTATTATTATTATTATTATTATAATCCACTCAAGGGTACTAATAAATCTATGACGTACAAGGATAGTAAATGTTTCAACATTGATTACTATATCACATTTAGGCATTATTTATGCGTGATGATGATAATGATAAAGATGACTGAATAACTTAATTCTATAGAAAAATTCACTAAATTCTGTATTATACCTGATTAATCGCTAACTATATTCATATTCATTAGTAATTGATAGTTGACATTGTTATGATTGTTTTAGTTTGATGAATTTAATATTAACAAATCTATATGTTTGAACTTTGTTTCATCCGGTTATTTATTTATTTGAACACATAAATATTGGTACAAAGAGGTATCGAATACATATGCACCACACAAGTCACTTGATTTGTGTATAGGCTGTGATACTGCCTGGGTGCCCAGGTCAAAGTAAGTGGTTTTCTTAAGGGGCCACACCCCGAGCGTTCGACATAAAGGACTGATCCATAAGACAGTGGAGCAACGTCAAGAGATGAACTACCATGGTAGCCGGTGACCAACAATAGGTTCATACGCCGTTTGTTCCTTCAGGATACTGGACCCCATGTAAACCATTAGTTTGGAATTAGGGTTTTCCAACTCCCTTAGATGAATACTTCATATCCACCAACCAGGTTAAAGCACCGAAAATTCGTTTTTCTTCCTCTCAATTTTGTAAACAACGGTAATGCCGCGAGTAGCTAGTGAGTAGGACTTCCCTGTCAGTGATTGTATGCATATGGCCATGTTAAAGCATATATGTATTCTTGAATTGGTTTAGAAATAAATTGGATCAATGTTGATGGTTTTGTAGGTGCTTGTGTTAAATCCCTGATCACAAGCGATAATTCCTTGTAGTTAGTCACAAATAGTTTTATTAATGTGAGCATCTGTTTGTAGAATAGACTTTTCCAACCTATTGGGACAACTCCCAGAAAGCGCAATGAAGTCTCCAGAGGCTATGGGGGAGCCGAAAATATCCGATCCATTCAGATTCCGGCAGAACTTTCTAGGATATTAATGTAGCATTCTATGGTTGGACAATTGTATAACCTCCTACGTAGAGATCGGCTGGATTAAAATAGTCATAGCTATAATGAAAATTATAATACCTCTATTTTTCTGTACATTTTCGACACCGCATCTCCTGCTTTCTTCCGTCTTTTGATTTGCGACTGTGGGTTTCCTCGCGTTTGACTTTCATTAGCTATGTACCATATTAGTCGTAATCAAGTCGAAAATATAACATAACCTCTGTCTAGTTTATGTTTAATGCAATGGCTATAAATACGAGTTTCTCTTTGAAGATATTTTATTACAGTATAGTCGACAGTATAACGTTTTGTCATATTACTTTTAGATTCATTTTTTTCATTTGCTTGAATTTCAATAAATAAAGGTTTCCAATACCAATTAGCTTGAATAGTTTTACTACAAATATCGTGTCCAGCTAACAGTTGCAATTGAGCTCTAGCCTTATCAAATAGTCTGTACATGGTTAAATAATTGCACTTTCTTATTTTGCATCTTTATAAAATATTTCACGTCGATGACTATAAATCACTAACTATAAATTAGATTGTCTATTTGCTTACATACGCTAATTCTTCAGAGATAGCATAAAAAATATCGATTAATAGTAATAGACTATCTCTGTGCAACTTTTTGTCATAAGATAATGGACATACATAATAATAAATTGTAAAGCTACTATTTTAATCAGCAAATGTTGTTACCGCTGGAGCAGTGGGTCAGTTGTGTTTAAACTGTTCGAATTGCAGCCACCAATTCACAGGTTTGAACCATACTCCGACCCGACAACTATTTAGAAGCCATAAGCCCAAACATTTATCGAGTGTAACTCGAAGCCAGTTACACGGATTTGTCTATACCTGGTAAATGATTTTAAAAGGAGCTTAGAAATTATTTTCGTCTTTCTTTAGGTCTTAATATTTTCACACACACTGTCTGTTAAACTTTAAGCTGTCGGGGTTAAAAAATATATTGCTGCTAGTACTAGTTCTTTGTATTATATTCATGTCTTTGGAATAATTTCACACAATAACTTGCCATTCTATTTACGGTTGATTGTAGAGACCAATTCACTTATTTTAATCAAATATTGATTCATATATTACGCTAACAATTGCTCAATAAACAAACTTATTATCATTTTCCTCTCATTTCTATTCTCTTTTTTCAGAGTCAATCTGTATTCGATGTAGCTGATAAAGAAATGATTGTGTTGCTTAGACAACTTCGTGAAAGACAAAGAGCTGTAAGTAGTTTCTGTATGTCATCGTTTTTTTTATTCTACCAAGTTTGATTCTCAATGTATGAACATTAAAAATAGTGAAATACGTGTACATCCAGGTAAAAATTCCCTAACTGAAATGAAACGCGCGTCATGGATCCTACTACTAGCCACATATTGAATATATCGAAAATTCTAACTGATAACCTATTTAATGTCAGGCCTTGGCAACAGAATCCAGGACATGCATCTCTGTTTCGAGACTATTCAGCTAGGTATCTCCTCTATTTGTGTCTCCAGTGTTGTTATCAGTCAGTCAGTCAGTAACAACGTAGAACTTAGTACGTACGTACATCAGTTCGAGTTGCCATACCACATTAGCACAGAGATGCAGTGGTCGATTCAAATCCCGTAGTGGTAGAGGTAGCAAGAGTATAAGCAGTAATCGGGAAGATTAGGGTTTGGAGATGTTATTTAACGAGTATAATCCAGTGAAATAAATTTGGAAAGAGGAAAAAAAGGGGCATGAAGAATTCAGATAACTAGAATTTCGGAGAACATAGAGAGTGGATGCACCTGCGCCATTGCAAACGATTTTGAGCCATGTCATTCAGGGTCTCTAACCATCGGTTGCTATCATCTCGCGGTCCCCAACCAGGTAGTCTACACCTACCAACATGACTCAGTCCACTTGTCAGTGACTTCATGGACTTGTGCCATGTTTTGGTCTGGCCGCCCCTAGCTTTCTTCCAACCTACTCCTATACCACTGAATATAGCACGTCGAGGTAGTCGGTGGTTGGGCATACGTAACACGTGTCCCAGCCATCTCAACTGATGAAGTTTCACTACTTCATCAATTGATTTGCCATCCTTACCTAGTACCCGTTTCCTAACAGCTGCGTTACTTACTCGGTGGTCCCAGGATATACGAGCAATACTTCGAAGACACCTATGATCAAATACTAGTAACCTACGAATACCCTCTACTCTTACCGGCCATGTTTCACAGCCATAAAGTAGGACGGAACGAACTGCTGCGCAGTAAACACGTCCTTTGGTTGATAGACGGATATCTCGCCTACACCATAAATGACGCAAGTTGGCAAAAGCTAGTCGAGCCTTCTGTATCCGTGCTGAGATTTCGTCACACACCAGACCACAAGGGCTGATGAAACTTCCAAGATAAGTGAAGCGGTCGACACACTCAACTACTTCACTCCCTATCACTAGTTCGGGTGTCGATGTAACCCAATCCTGAAGCAACATTTTGCATTTCGAGGGGGAGAATCGCATCCCGAACATGCTTGCATTGTTGCTTAGAGTGGTCAGAAGACTCTGCATTTTGTCAGCGTCTTCACCAAATAAAACTATGTCATCGGCATATTCTAAGTCAACAAGTGAACCTCCCGGTAGAAGTTCAACCCCCGGAAATTTAGATGAGGAGAGTGTTATCTCTAAAAGTACGTCAATGACAAAGTTGAACAAGAATGGGGAGAGTGGACAGCCCTGACGAACACCACTTGAGGTAATCAATTATGATGACAGTTCGCCATAAGCTCTCACTCTACCAGTTGTGTTCGAGTAGAGAGCCTTTATAAGGTTAATGTACTTCTTTGGTACTCCTTTCAGTGACAAACACTGCCATAGAACCTCACGGTCAACAGAGTCGAATGCCGCCTTAAGATCGAGAAATACTACCATTGTGGGGCGTCTGAATGTGTGTCTGTGTTCTAGAACCTGACGTAGTGTGAATATCTGATCTATACAACCACGTCCAGGTCGAAAACCGGCCTGGTTTTCTCTAGTTTGCTCTTCACGAGCTTTGATTAGGCGTCGAAGTATTATTGAAGCTAATATTTTAGACACTATATTAGTCAAACTGATTCCTCTGTGATTGTCACAAGAGGACTTTTGTCCTTTCTTATAAACTGGCACAATCAGTGATTGAGACCAGTCAGATGGGATTACGTCCAGTTCCCAAATTCTACCTAAGACCTTGGTTAATCTCATTACTAATACTGGACCACCATCCTTAAAAATCTCAGGAGTAAACCTGTCAGGGCCTGCTGCTCTCCCTCGTTTCAGATTTCCTATGGCTTTTTCAACTTCATAAAGAGACGGAGGACCTACATTAACTTGCCATTCAGGTTGACTGGAGATCGTGGGAAACCGAAGTGTGGCTGAAGGCCAGTTGAACTGATCCCTAAAGTATTCTGCCCATCGATCCAATCTCCTGGATTGAGAATGAATAATATGTCCATCTTTCTCTGAGATTGTTTCGCTAATAGTCGGGTTCCTAATTCCGGTTTCCTTAACGAGTCTAAACAATTGTCTGCTATTACCTATTGCCGTTGCCTTTTCCATCTCTCTTGCTTTCGCTACCCACCACTGTTCGCGATCATTGCGTAGACTTCTTGTCAGTTTGCGCTTAAGCTGACTCCGCTCTTCACTATGTTCAGAGCCAGGTGGAATGAGTTTCCGAGCTTCTATCAGTGCGATAGATGCTGCTGAGATCCAGTGTTGCTCCCTAACCTTGTGGTTTACCTTACTAACAGATATCACTGCTGTTTCCACAGCTTTTCGGATATCATTCCATGCTGCCTCGGGGTGGGCATCACATACATGACTTCCTAACTGTTTTCCTAGTTGCTCCTGAAATATACTCTTAGCTTGACTATCATTAAGTAGGCCCCTAAGAGGTTTACTTGCAGCGTTTTTCCTACGTCCAGTAAGACGCAGGCAAATACGCGCTCGTACTAGAGCATGATCTGAATCTAGGCATGTGCTCCAGAATGAGCGACAGTCTTCTATCGAGCCCCTCCATCGGTGGCTGATAGCGATGTGATCTATTTGGGTCCAACGTTGGGACGAATTAGGGGGTCGCCATGTTAAAAGATGTTTTTCCTTATGCTTAAAGTTAGTATTTGCAAGGAACAGGCGGTTATCTGAGCATAGCTGCAACAGACGGTCGCCATTATCTGTTCTTTGAGCCACGATACTATAAGATCCACCCAGGTGTCTTTCCCTATCGCTTAGTTTACCTACTTGAGCATTAAAGTCACCGGCCACTATTACTACATCCGAGCGCTTAGCTTTTCGGAGAAGGTCCGAAAGCTTTCTGTAAAACTCATCTTTTACATCATCTGAGCTGCAGTCAGTGGGAGAATAGGCAGAGACGACGAAGAGGCAACGACGAGTGTCCCTATCTTTCCGGATTCTTACTGTTCCGTTCAGTCGGACAGCGCACAAACGACTGTCTACTGGGATCCACTCTAAGAGAGCTAGTTCTGCCCTAGGACTCAATGCTATACCTACGCCGGCGAGGCCACGGGAAGCAGAATCAGGGCTTCCAGATACACGAAGTGTGAATCGAGTCGGTTCTTTATTTTGGCATGGTGAGGTCAAATGAATGATGCTACTTGGATCCTGTATGCGCGTTTCGGAGACGCAGCACACATCGATGGCGCGAGATTCTAAAGTCCTAGCTAAGGAAGCCTGCTGTCCTATTTGGCACAGTGTTCGGACGTTAAAAGCTCCTACGTGTAGTTTAGAGCGTGGTTTCAGGAGACGTGAGGAGGGTTAGTCATGGAGATAAGAGAGGCATTAGGTGTAGGAAGGATTTGAATGTGACCAACTTGGTCTCGCGTGCTGTTACGGGTATGAGGGCTGATGTCACTTCCCGGCTGCCCACACCGTGGAAGGGTATTTCTTGAGGAACCTGAAAAGGAAATTGGATTAGTGTTGGTCTTAACGACCTGGGAGCGTGACCGCAGAGCCCAAGGGACAACTGCTTGAGGCCGGTCGCGCACGGCCTTTTTGTAGAAGGTTTTTGACGTGTTAGCTCCGTTGTTCAGATGGCCTTACCGCCGGAGACGGAAATCCGTGAGGTAAGGTGAGGTGTGACATTTTTAGGGTCGACCTTTTCTAACCCCACCCCTCCTTGTGGGAAGGCAGCATCGCTGTCATGCTGATCGTCCGAAGGAAACACCTTACTGCTGTCACACCTCTGTACAGTCAGCAGTACGACTTCGCCCTCAGACTTTGAGTTGCTGCTTTTAGTCTTACCGTTCACCAATCGACCTGCCTGGCATGGTAGAACCTATAGGAACACATGTTCCAGCCAATATAGCTCGGATGGGTCATCACGATAGGCAAGCCCGACCACCACGTCAAGGTAGCAGCTTCGGTCGGGACCAGTGTTGTTATTGTTCACATTGATACTTGAAGTCAGTATCTTTCACTTTATATGCTTAATGTGTTGTCCACTAAGCTACTGAATCCACATACTGTTTTACCTACTTGTTCTCAACCGTTATATAAATATTATTAAAGGTTTGTGATTTCCCATTATTGATATTCCCAACTCATAGCTCTTCTATCCCTTATTCAGTAATAAATGTAGGTGAAGTCAGCCATTGTAGCAGTAAGCCTCAAATTACTCAAGGGTAAAATCAAGATCCTAAAATACAATACAGCGAGTCCCGACCAAATCACACTTGTTAGGGAAGCTGTAGAGGAGGTTGAGACTCACATACCACCTTGGTAGCATCGCTCATAAATAAGGGGGCTCTAATGCAAATATGAGGGCATGGATTGGCAAAGCAAGGGCGGAATTCCTACAATCGTGGTACATGTGAAAGTAAAAACAACTGTTACTCAAACTAACGTCATTATTTTCAGCGAAAACATCAGGAGAGTTTATTAAACGGAGCTGATACCTTCAGTACTACAGTCGTCATCAAAGAGGTACAGGCATGTATAAACAGTTGTTTACTCAAGATACTTAATGTCTGTTAGCCGGATAGCATCAGCAACAGCCCACTGCGGCAGAGAACAAACCAACTTTCAGATGAAATGGAAATTACGAAAGGACATTGGGAGTGGATAAGAAATACATTACGGAAATCACGAAACTTGATCATGACGCAAGATCTTACTTGGAATCCTGAAAGGAAACGTAAAAGTGGAAGGCCGAAGAACACACTACGTCTAGAATTGGAAGCAGACACGAAAAGGTTGAGTAGCAATTGAAAAAAAACTTGAAAGATTTACCCAAGACACGGTCGGATGGAGAATACTGATGGGTGGCATATGCTCTTCTACTATGGCTAACAGGCATAAGTTATTAAGTAAGATATTAATGACTGCGTTCGATCAGTTCCTACTGTTATTAGTATTGTTTATTGTTCTTCTTAAATTATAAGTTAATGTATTTAATATTTATAGGAAAGATTATCCAATGCATCTAAACTACCAGAATCCTCGAAAATAACAGAAGCAGTTAAACGAAGGTAAATAAATTATTTTAAATTTATTTATCCTTATTATTCATTAAATTCACAAATAATAGCCTATATTTTTCTTACTTTGATCTTATAGGGTATTTTTGTTATCATATACTACTCTTTTTCTCTCTCGCTTCTTTTGTTTTACTCTATAAAATATATAATCAAACTGTGCATATAATTTTAAATATTTCTTAAAATTCTTTGTACGACGACGACGACAACTGCTACTACTACTTATTTATTTATTTCGACACATTAACATTGGTACAAGGAGGCACCGAATACACATGCGCCACATAAATCATTCGATTCGTGTGAGAGCTGGGATACTACCCGTGTGCTCAAACCAAAGTGGGGCAACATACCGAGCCTTCAACCTAAAGGTCTGATCCACAAGGCGATGGAGCAATGTAAGGTGACAAACTACACATGATAGCTGGTAACCAATCACATAAAAAAATATTTGACACGACATTACAGAGCATCTCAAGAAAATCTGAGAACCATATAGTAAGTAGTTAATTTGCAAAATATCAATCCATCTTAAACTTCACTGTTCCTTTTGCAAATATCAGTCCATTGTCTCAGATTTCATTTGTTCATGCATTTTCATACCGAATTCGTTCCGTTTCCCTCCTTACCTTATCGATCTTCTGCTGAAATTTCTTTTCAACAACTCATTTTTTCAACGTTATTCATTTTTGTACGTACATATGATAAATTTAATCGAAGTTTAACAAATAATCACTTATTCATTGAGCTATACCACTGTAGTTTATACTACCTATGTCGACAGATATAGGTAGCATGTAACACCAATTAGAAACGGAATGCCTGGCATCAGAATGTTGAAAGGATCGAATTGAAGAGAACAGGAATATAAAGGGAGAGTAATTGTAATAGGAATAGGAATAAAGAATCAATATAGTTCGTAAGAGACAATTTATGGAGGATATGCAAGTGAAGTATTTAATATATGGTATTAAACAGTAATTTGATCTTCCAATACTTGAGTATCTGTTGGCTAAACCAAATGTACATATACGATTGTACAGTTCTGAAAATAAAGTCCGTTGTCAATGTTTCTTTTGCTAATTAAATTGTTTCATAATAATTATGCATTTTCTCATACTTTACGATGACAATCAATTAAACTAATCAATAATCTATAACTTATGTACGTGTGTATGTGTACTTGTCTGAAATTGGTTTCTGTTTTTCATGTTTAGATGATCATTAATCACTAAGTATTCATACTGAGAGAAGAATCACTGTCATCATAATCAGGCAACAAATATTGATTTTAATGAAGTATATATATATATATATATATATTACAATTTAAGTAATTAGTATGGTACGACAAATATTTCTCAAATATTGTGAGTGTTGTTCACTAAATTGATTGTATAAATAATAGACAAAAGTCCTCTGGTATAATTCTCGCATGCGGCATCGTGAATGCTCACTGCTAATGAATCTCATACTTGGACGAATCGGCCATCCAGTTTATCCAGGTCTTCAATGGTTATCTAACATCGATCGACTCATGATTTCATGGGAACTGAACAATTTCCACAACCTTATCCTAAAAAAATAATAAACAATTTTGTTAAGATTTATTGAAAAAAACAACAAATAACTAATTATACAACATCAATTGTGTTATTTGATGATGACATATTTATGTGTTGAATCAGGAAAATATTCAATAACTATGATCAGTGTTTCGGAATCTTAAGTGATTTGACTCAGAATCGATGGCTTTGATATGGATTCATTTACTTTTTCTTACTCCTCATACACTTAATTTCCAATATTCCTTCATATAAAACCTTTTATTTAGTCTTTTTTAAATAATAGTTATTTCTAATGTTCACTTATTCTAATTATCATTGTTATTACAGTTATTTTGTTTATATTGGTATTCATCGTGTTCATTTAATTCTGTCTTACTAATTGTTTGAGAATATGTATATATATATTGCTTGCTCAACTTGGATCATAACTGGCTAATTGGTAACAATTTATATCGATCGTAATTATCACATTATTAATTCAAAACTAGATAATAGGGACATGTTGAAAGAGATACATTTTCTCTTGTACTAGTTAATTAACAATTATCATTTTAAATTTAATTTAAAATAGTGATAATTCACTTTTTCATCAGGAAAAAAATATTGTAAATTCTTGAGTGTAACAATTTAGTTTAATGATGGTGTCCTTTTTTACTTTCCATTTTGTTTCTCGTGGAACAAAAGTACATGAACTGACTTTTACTCACGTCTTAATGATTTCTTGTTTTAATATTTAAAAAAAAAACACTTTATAGGTATCAATGTCAAGGTTGGACTTGATAGTTTCAAATAAATTCAGCAGTACTGGGTAGAGGATTAAGAATAATTATATTTTTTGTTATATCTGAATGAGTAGAAAAATTGTATTTCGAATGTTAATTTTAATCGACTATTTGTTTGCTCTGAAGAAGTAGTTTACATTGAGTTACGAAATTTCAAAAATACAATCTTTTACGCATTGGAATATAACAAAAATATATTTGTTATTAGGAAATACTGATATTAACTTGATTTCTTTCCATCTCATCATATATTTGTTTATGCCTAGTATAATATACCATACACATAATGAATATGCTATGGTGAATAATAAATGAAAATTGTGAACACAAATTCATACATTTACACACAATGGTGGTCGTTATAATGACCCAAATGCCCTGGTATGGCCGAGAGTGGGGAGAGTCAACTCTTCCTCTCGAAATCCTCTCACATGGCCACGCGTATATAGCCTCTACCAAGGAAGTCCTACTCACTGCATTGTCATGGCAAGTGTTGTTTACGAAATTGAGAGGACGAAAGGCGAATGTCTAATCGACGTGGAGAGTCCATCTAGGGGAGTTAGAAAACCCTGATTCCAAACAAATGGTGCACATGGGCTCCAGTATCCTGAGGATACAAATGGCGTATGAACTAACTGTTGGTCACCGGGTACCATTAGACTGCATCTCCTTACGATGCTGCACTGCCTTGTGGATCAGACGTTTAGGTTAAAGGCTCGGGGTGTGACCCCCTAAGTAAACCACGTGCTTCGGTTTGGGTACCCGGGTAGTATCACAGCCCTCACACAAATCAAATGAGATTGTGTGGCGCATATGTATCAGGTACCCCCTTGTACTAGTATTTGTGTGTTCAAATCAATAAATAGATCTGTTATTCAGAAGAATAATTATTACTTCACAGCTGAGCTATCCAACTCCGAGACCACAATATTCACAGCCAACATTATCTTACGACCTTAACACTAATAAGTGATAATAGAGTTTAATACAAACCTTACTTTATTATCATTGTTGTAGCGCAAACAATCTCTGTCTCTTATTTTTTCCTATCTTTCATTCTTCTTTCCTTCCACACATACATTCTCTCTCTCTCTCTCTCTCTCTCTCTATATATATATATATATATATATATATATATATATATATATATATATATATATATATATATATATATATATATGACTCGCTCTATCTACAAAAGGCAACAACGTACCTTTCACCCCATCTGATGATTTTTGTTCACTTTTCTACTGTCTGCTGATATTAAACTTGTTTCAAGCAAATTGTCTATTTATTTGTATTAAGTAAAAGATGACTTCGAAATTTTTACAATAATGATAATAATAGTAGCATCAATACATTGTGATTATTATTGTTATCATTAATCTTATTATTTGCCTTAACTTTATAACTTATATATCTAGTTTTAATTAAAAATTTGTTTACTATGTGTTATATTTTATAATTTTCTAGTTAGTGATTGTTTTGCATTCCCGATTTAAATATTTGTGAACAGTCGATATGTATTTCAAATTAAATTATATACGGTAAGAAAGTCAACTATAATAACAACATGTATATAAATAACTACGCGGATTAACACTGGTCATTCTCTAGTATTCATGTATACATGTTGAAGTACATTTGTCAAGTGAAGAAATATACCTGACAAAGTTCAACTTATCGGTACATCAAAAAACGGCGATTATCACTAGTGGGATATTGATATCTTCCCCTTTACTCTTTGTCACAATTTATAACCGTTTTTTTTAATAAAATCTTTTTAAGCTATTATATACTGTATAGTGAATGGAGTTTAACAAAACATTCATAAGATATCTCACAAGTATTACCTATATATACATATATTCATTTCGTATATGTTCTAATATCAAAGTAGTTGATCGATAATAAATATATCATCCTACGATTCTTACTTTTCTATATGAAGAAAATTAAGGGTCACTAAACTATGTTGTAACATCTGCCCATAGAATTATTGAATATTAGACTGAGTTATATTAAACGGTTTGTATTACCTCGTTTAGGGTTCACACGATAACCATGATAAATGGTTGAAAACTTTTATGGTGTCACAGCTTAGAATCTTCCATAATAGCATAGATACATCCAGTCTATAGCCTCCTCTATATCTTGAGCACAAATATTACTTTATACATACCCTTCCATTCCATCTTTTTGAACTGTATTCACATTATTCATTATTCTGCATTTTCGTTGCCATTATCCATTATTTCAATCAATTTACTATTCATTTTATTCAATTGTTCTCATCTTACTAATATTTTATGACAATTTAGCCCAACTCACATGTTCTACAGACTGTAATCTGATCATCTCTGACTAAGTTAACTTCACCTGATATTTTGTTTAATTTGCTTGATTAACATCATTCTACTGCTGCTAATCTCCTACATGATTATTGTTTGCTTACTCACCTTTCTAAATCACAGTTAATATTTTTTTGTTCTTTAATAAATTTTTATTTAGTCATCCGGTTGAATTAGAGACTGATGAAAATGTTAACACAGGTAGTGATGACGACGATGATGATAATTCTCTTATTGAAATTGATCAATCTAATTGTGTAAATAAAAAGCCAACTATTGAACAAGATATTTACTCATCGTTAAATGATACTCCATCATTGTTGACAAATGGAAAATTAATCAAGAAAACTGTTAACAATGAAGATATGGTATTGAATACTATTACTAACACTACCGCTTCTCCACCTACGTTATTATCTGTACAAGAACGAACGGAGATATTGCAATCCGCCACTATTACTACTAATTTTAATCATTCAACTGATCAACAATCATTTATAACATCTTCTGTCCACGAGGAACGAACTTTACCGTCATCAGGTAGCTGACACATTACTTCATCTTTCGTATGTGATACTTTGTTAGTTGTTTATAGAGGAGGAGAGTAGCAACTATTTGAAATATTTACGAAATATATTTTACTTATTATTGGTGTTAAGTAATCATGAGGACGTGTAGAAGTGTAGAATTATTGATTACTTTGTAATATTTAATTTTGCACTTGACCATTTTTGCCATTATCCCACAAGATATCCCATCTCGTAGTTGAATATAGTGTGTATAAATGATAAATGGTTGAATACCACACATATATGTAATATATAGTTAGTTGGCTGTAGTCGTTCTATCTTCTCCGAAAAATCGATTCGTTTAGGGTTTCACCCTAACTATTTCGGTTAAGTCACTTGTAATCATTGATCGATAATCAGTGGTAAAACGGGGTTTAGAATCTACAATTATATACTGATAGACAAAAATAATGATATTGTGTTTAGAGATATAGTTTAGCTAGAAAGTAAATATTTCAGGCCTCTACCCCTGTCAACTTATTCAAACCACGAACCGATCTCAGTCAGTCAACTATTGAAAACTTCGAAGCACTGGATGTTCTAGTATGTAACTCCTTAACATTATGCACTCACGATCTGTAACCGGCGGTTCAACCCAATATCTTCGGTCTCACGTGCGAAAGCCTAAACTCTAAATTACAGTTTGTATCCAATTGTATGCTGCACCACTGCTAAGGAATCCCGTACTAGGACGAAACGGTCGTCCAATGCTTTTAGGTCTCCGGTGGTTATTTAACTGAGATCTGTTCATGATTTCAGTAAGATGCAACAATACCCACAGATATCTCCAATCGTAACAATTATATTATAAATCTTGGGAACTTCGCATTTCTCAGAATAACTTCAACTAGTCAATGATTTCAACGACTGATGTCATGGTTTAGTTTAACATATGGCTAACATTTTCTCTCGGTCTCTTAATGCACTAGCCATCTTTACATTTCATAACAGTAGTTGGTGATTGAGCATTTGTAAAACTTTGTCCTCTCCACCTTATTAGTAAATAACAGCTTTTATCTTTTTGGCGAGACTATAATTTATGGACGAACCACTGAGATTTAAGATAGCAGGTCTTGAATTTTGGCGCGATCTTTCGCTCATTTAACTAAATAGCATTTAACATTACAGCTGATGTCATTTCGTGATGAAAATATCAAATCTAATTCCTAATTCTAACGTCCAACTGTAAATCCTAATTCTTCATACTAATTTACTATGCTCATTTAACTCTAGTATGTGAATGGAAATTTCCAAGGTCGTTTTAGCATTGCTCAAAGGTCGTCCATGACTTTTTTCAGTCAATTTATCATCTTTACATAACAGCTTACCCTAACCTCGGCATAAATAGACAGTTTTACTATATATATAAGGACTGTTTCTAAAACTTCTATTCTCAAACATCGCGGGCTTGCACATTGTCTGAACTTTAAGATAAAGTTATACAAATGCGAACTATTATACTCCAATGCTTAGGAAGAAGTGGTTCGGATCTAAAAGTAACTGTCTGTCACTTCATAGCTTTCAGGGGTTCTCTAAGTAACAATATTTCCTGATGAAAAATTAATTTTAAATCATAGCAAATGATTTCACAGAATCGTCTAACCTAATTCATATTTATCAGGAATTTGAGAAAATTAATTATTGCTGAACTTACCATTTGAAATATCACATATATTTACCTGTTACTGTTTTTTTTGAAAAAAAACTTTGGATCCCGATTAGACAGTGGAGATTTTCTATCGATTGATACTAATAAATCATTGGAAAAACCTGGGAAATCATTATCACCAGAGAAATCTCCTGTCGTGGTCGCTTCGACAACATCTATATCATCGGATGTGAATAATGACTATCCATCTTTTACCAGTGGTAATAATAATCGAATGGAAAAAGAAGTGTCAGATAATATTATGAAGACGACTATCCCTGTTTCTTCATACTCATCATCAGCAACATCCGTACAGCCACGTAGTACACTTCGTCATTCATCACGATCTCCTCCTTTAACTGTACCTACTAATAGTGTATCCGGTCCTATTTCATCATCTACATCACATTTAGTTCCCAAATTGGTAGAATCAGAGATTACAACAGATAAAAAATGTGAGAGTGATGATTTACGTGAAAGTACAACGAATAAACATAAAACCGGTATTGTAAGTATTATATCAACTCCACAAAATAAACATCCTGTTGATGAGAAATCACAAACTAGTGTACATAATATTACTACTAATAAAGAATTATCAACCTCCTCAACTGTGACAGCAACAACGGCTGCTACGTCTACTATCCCATCAGGAACAGGACGGTCAATTACGAAAATAATCGCTGTCAAACCTAGGGTAAGAGCTAATATAAATAGAAAGTTACCTATTATGTTTTAGTATGATTTGTTAGATTATCTCTTTATCCGTGCTTTCAGTGATTTTCTCTACAAATAAAAATCATTATAGTGTGTGGAATAATCAATTTACTAGCGTAACAGGATATTTCTAGACTGTCAACGTTTAGTTAATAAACTTAATTCTGTTTATTCGATTATGGAGAACTGTTTGATTCATTAATTCACTTATCTATTAAATGTAGACTCATGTATTAGGTTTTGAACCCCTCCACATGAGAGGGATAATAACATTACCTATTTACCTTCACGAGTGTAGTTGAAGAGGGGTTCGAACCCGTTGACTACTTCCAACCATCTCACGTCTAAAAATAGTCGATGGTATATCTATATCCAAACAATGCCTCAATATTTCTTTGATAATTTTGTTCACCTGTATTTTATTCCGCTTTAAATTGTCTATATTTATTTCAGCGAAGTGATCCACAAAAAACGAATGTTGATGAAAAGGAAAGTGTTGCAACCGTGAATAATGCACAAAGTAAATTATCCAGTCCTGTTCCTGAGCTTACAACTAATCGACGGTAAGTTAACGTATTTAATGTTTCTTTTTGCAATGAAGAAATTTATCAAAGATAGTAATTAAGTTTCATTGCATGTTTCAGGTTACCTTCGTAATCTTCATATCGTTTTATCTTCGGATTTTACGATATGTAGTAATTCTGAATAATCATTGCCAGGTATTACAATAAGAAAAAAACGACTAAATTACATATGCTTTCTTCCCAACGTAAACCGTTTTTAAATAGATGAGTAGTGTCTATATATATAGGATTGTATAGCTTCATAATAAATTTGTTGAAAAAATATCGCGTCGCCGAAATCCGTTTTTTTTTAAAATGTCTAACTGAATATTACAAGTCTATCTTGTTTTAACGTAATAGAATCTATCGCGACATATACTGGGATGAAGTAATTGTCCTGTGGTTTTAAGAGTACGTTCATTCTCTCTCATTCTCGAAGAGCTCTTATACGACAGTGTTTTGATAATCCTTGCCAGGGAATTTCTTTGCATTACCTTAAAGCGACGAAGCTGTTGTTTACATAATTGAAAGGGTGAAAAGTACTTAAACCGGATTGTTGGCTACGTGGGTCAGCCTTGAATAGTTCGAGAACTCAAAAGTCCCAACTTATGGCTTCTAGGATACTGAGTGAATTAATGGTATATGAACTCATTTTCGTCCCTTGCCACCACAGTAAGGCGACTCTTGACATTGCTTTGCCGCCGTAAATATTAGAACTCTATTGCAATAACCTATGCAGTGACTTTCTAAGAAAAGCAAGTTCTTCGGTTTATGTGTTCAGGTTAGTATCCTAGCTCACACACAAATATTTTTGTTAGCTGAATACTATTTTTAAAGCTTAATTATACCAAGTTTCATTTAAAATTAATGAATCCATAAAAATTCTTTTTCACAATGCTTCTGAGATATAATAAACCTTTTTTCTTTGTATTTTTGTATAATGTTTGTAGAAAATCAATAAACTATCGTTTATTTAGCTGTGAATCAATAATTTGTAACTTGTATGTTAATTTACATTTTCTGAATTGTTTTTTTTTGTCGTTAGAATATCTGTTGTAATGGCGCCAACAAAGTCCGGTGAAACAGAGACACAACGTAGTGTTAAAGCTCGTTATGTCCGATCTACTCGACGATCTACTCAAGGTGTTTCATCAGAAGATGTAGAGCAGGCTAAAAAGTTAGCTGATAAAAATATCAACGGTAGTACTGTTGTTTCGGATAATTCCCAACCAATGAATTCAATTCCAACTGTTGATACATCGTCGTCATCTGATAGAACAACATCAACTGGTACATCGGGAGTTCCAAATAATAAATCTATCAAGCTAAGTCATGCTTCTTCAGCTTGTAGTAGATCATATCCAGACAATCCTACAAATCTTTTTCGTCGACTCACCGATACTGAATTATTGAGATCTCGACCTAATTCTGAAACTGTAGCTGGTAGTGGCGATACATTTACTGGCAGATCATCTGCACGTACTGATTATTCAACTAATGAACGAGAAAATAATGATATTCGATCTTCAAATCATCCTTCTGTAAGTTTTTGTGTTAAGAAAAAATGTTTCATACCTTCGCTTTATTGTTAACCGAACTGTGTGTACTGTACTATGTGATCAACTATTCTTAGTTAACTCTTACCATGGTGTACTACTCGTTTGTTTGTTTATTTTTCAGCACTAAGTAGTGGTTGAATACACTCAGTTAGGAAATATTCAATCAATTTTTTGTGATAATCAAACAATATTAAGTAAATTCTCTCTTATATCTATAATATTTTAATTTTAAAATATTCACCGCCTAAGATTTTTTATCATAATCATTTAACCTGTGACTCCTAGCTTGTGATGTATGTACACAACTAAGTCGTTAACAAATTAAAAAAAGTGTGGTTTTCTGTTAATTTTCAACACTATGCTTCCTCCATTGAATGACTAAACAAATATTTTTTTTACAAAATCCATACAGTCAGTCATACATAATGTAGAACTTAGCAGATATGTATATCATTTTAAGTTCTTACAGCAAATCAAAATAGCGAAGTTATCAAGTTAATTATCAGAGTTTTGAAAGTATCATTAATAGTAGTGAAGATTAGATACAAACGATATGATTTGAGGAGAAATAATGAATTCATGGAGTAAAGTGTGTAAACATATTTAGATGAAGTTAATGCTGTTGTGCCATTTTGACCGATCCTGAGCCATGTCATACAGCATCTTCAAATATTGGTGATGATAACCTCACGGATTCCAGCCATGTTGTGTGGACTTACCTATATGGCTTATTTCAACAATCGATGACTTGACATAGAGTAACACTGCGTTTCATTTTCACCCAAATGCCCTGGTATGGTCGAAATTGGGGAGAGTCAGCTATCCATCTCGAAATGCTCTCACACGGCCATATGCATACGACCACTGACAGGGAAGTCCTACTCACTGCTTCCTCGCGGCATTACCGTTGTTTACGAAATTGAGAAGACGAAAAGCGAATATCCGGTACTTTAACCTGGTTGGTGGATATGGAGGATCAATTTAGGGGAGTTGGGGAACCCTGATTCCAAACTATTGTTGTACATGGGCTCCAGGATCCTAAGGAAACAAATGGCGTATGAACCACCTGCTTCAGTTTGGGCACCCGATTAGTATCCCAGCTCTGACACAAATCGAATGATTTTTGTGGCGTATATCAATTTGGTGCCTCCTTACACCAATGTTTATATGTGTAAATAAATAAATAAAAGTAGCTGAAATAAGAATTAACTATACGATTTCCCAATGATGATACATAGTAACTAGGTCGTTAACGTTTTAGTAATATTTGGTGCCTCCTTGTACTAACGCTTATTTGTTTAAATAAATAACAAATAAGCTTTTTTCCAACACTTCCCTATTTTAGGCGGTTGTTGAGCATGCGTAATATGTATTGTTTTGCCACTTCAATCAATAATAATTCATTACATTATCAACTTATTTGCCATCTTTTTCTTGTACTCTACATCTGATCAGTACAATGGTGACCGATAGAAATATATTTCATTTAATAATATCCGTAATATCAATATAATCACAACTAATGTTTGTTAGGATTAAGTGGTCACTTTAATCCATCTACTGTGTTTAGTCAGTCAGTCAGTCAAACACAGTGTAGAACCTAGCACACGTGTACACCAATTCAAGTTGGCATGCCAAATTAGTTCAGTGAGATGAAATTATCAACGTAAACATCGTAGTAGTAGTTTATGAAAAATCTAGCGGCTGTGGATTACTTTGTTAAACTCACAAAAAATCTCAACAAAATAAATTTTAGTCTTCATTGACCCTAATTATTTAAACGCTTTATTATTTTTTTTTTGTAAAGTTCATCGGTTTTCAGTTACAGTTTATCCTTTTTTTCATATCCAGTTAGTTTAACAAACAACAGACACTTATTTTGGGTTAAATTCAAGTAAAAATGATTAGAATCCATTTGGATTGAAAATTTTTTTCTTAAACGATTAGTTGAAACATAATTCACCTAATAAACACTATCAAATTAATAACGATATTTCATTTTCATCTGTGTATATTCTTTATCATCACTCCCGTAGTTGGTAACATAAAAACTGATTCCGAAATTTAAAGGTGAACAAACTTCTAATGTAAATAAAATCGGTTAAATGTAGCGATAAATAAAACGTTCTGTGCAATAAGGCTGCCACTAATGTTCACTAATAGGAACTTGTTTTCTGTATCCGTAAAGAATAATCTTCCTCATTTGGTCTCCTCTATGTGCATCTACCAGTTCATCTGGTGTATATCCTGAATTTAATAATTTTTTTATGTCTCTTCTGCATATCCATGTCATCCATTTTTGATTCCCCATCACTTCTCATGATTTCCTTTTTTTGGTATACTGTTACTACTTTGAATAAAATACCACCTTGTTCGGTGTTCTTATCTCTTATAATCTATCACTTTTCTTCGACCACCTAAAATTCATAGGATTAACGAACGTGACTTTCAAGAAAATGTATCCAAAGAGAAATGTGTAAGAAAGATGTTAAACTGATAATCAGTAATCATTAGTGAGTTCGGCAAACAACAAGCTTTGATAGGAAATTCACATAGGTTCAGTGAGAAGCTATGACCGTTGATGTTCTACCCATGTCAAGTGTGAGGTAGTTACTCACCGAAGACCATGAAAGTTGATCGCGCAATATCGTGAACTGATCGAAGTTAGATATTAACATAGTCGGATGCAAGCTCATTGGTTTAGAGGTTAAGTGTACACATGCAAACCTGAATGCTCTGAGTTCGAAGCTCTTTGATCAGAGGTCGTTGATGTCCACTGCTGTAAAGTTTCATACCAAGACAAAACGGCTGTCCAGTGCTTCCAGTTTTTTAATGTTAGCCTAACTTCCGTTCAAAAAATTCTACAGAATACACCAATCTCTACAACCGTATACATACAAAATATTATTTTTCATAGACACTATTAGCATTTTCTATCAATACCAATGTTCCAATTTTCACTTTATAACCTTGATTGTGTTAGGTTGCGGTATACATTTATGATACTACAATACCCCTGAACTACATGTATTGTTTCCCAATACAGAATATATATATATATATATATATATATATATATATATATATATATATATGCTTTTATGTGACCTTCTGCTTCTGTACTATCATGCAAAATTATTTTATTGATCAGCATATAGTTGCATCCCTTCAATTCACAGTTATTTTGATTATCCTGGCATAAGCATCAGAATAGAGATATGGACACAGATTGCATTTTGTGTTGTGTGTAGTATATATTTATAGGATAGAAATGAACTTTGTTGTATTTTGTGAATGTTTTTTTCTTCACGAAAACAATACAATATAAGTATCTTCGATTGCCCGTGTATTTTGTAAATCATACCATACTGTGCAGTATTAATAATAGTAATGTAAGGTATGTCTGGTTAAAATATTAAAGTGTGTACATGTACGCATTCTGTATACAGACTAGTGATATGCTTTATTAAGAAAGAAAAAAATAACACTTGTAATGATCGAAATGTGTAGTTCATGCGTAATATTTGTATATGATGGTTACAAACGTTTCATATTAAATTAAATAACTGAATGTTTCTTTGCGATATCATGTGATAAGAGTTTTAGAAATCTTAGATATCAAAACACAATATAATTATTCCTTGAAATTCAATGATATTTCTTTTTATTATCAAAATGGGTTTTGTGGAGAATTTAAGAAATTTCACAGGTTTTTAAATCATGAGTCAGTTGAAGCTAGACCACCATTGAAAACCTGGAAGCACTGGACGGCCGTTTCGTCCTGGTATTTCTTTTCTTCAAAGCATCAGAGATCAAATTGTAAATAGGAAATAATCTCTTTTTTTTATTTTTAAAGAAAGATTTTTGGGGTTATTTTAATATTTAATTGTTACTTTGTGTTGTTATTATTATCCATCTTGAAAATTAGTCGTAGTACATGCACATGCATTAAAGCAATTGATAATTAGATGAATTGATGGTATTTAATCAAACAAATATGCTGCTTACAACAGAATAAATCATCTCTTCTGTTTGTTAATTAATGGTCATGTCTCATCATAATGTAAACGATATTTTACATACACCTTAGTAGGATACAAAAAAAATCTTCAGTATCGATGTTAGATAAAAATTATGGAGTACTGATTATAGGATATTGAATTGGTTTCCATGGTACTGAGTCAGCATTCATCCATTGATGTGTGTCAAATTATCATTTAGAACGACTGAGAGAGAGAAAGAGAGCTATATTGTTTATACTAAGAGTAGATTAGTGAACTTTTGATGTTACACAAGTTTAAACATTGCCTAATATAATTATCAATTATTATGCTGAGCCGTGTCATATAATAAATGCTTCTCAGTGCTTATGAGTGATCTTCATATGTTGGAGTTTTTTTTTTCACGGCTTTGTAGATGTTTTACAATTGTAATGTTTGTTTGAATCTTGTGCCTCAATATTAGTCCATCATTAACTAACTATATTTTCTGTGTTCATTATATATATTCTTTTACTAATATTAATGCAATTATTTTGAATTCTGTAGATTACCTGCATGTAATTTATTCCTTTTTATTGTGTTGAAATCTTAATAACAAGAACCAATTACACTTGAACTATGTCCATTAATCAGATCTACGGTGTTTTGTTTTTTAACTGAGAGTATAGGATAAAGTAATGTCTTCTCAAGTGAGAATAGATAAAGATTGTAGGTTGTATTCTGTAAATGGTCGTTGCTATTCACTTCAGCCGCAAACTAGGATGCAACAATTGTCCAATCACTCTCTCCTATAATATACCAACTGTTACATTATCATACTACATCATCACAATAATATAATAATAGTATAATATCAGTAATAGTGGAAAACATGGGATATAAAAAGTATTATGGTGTATTCTACTTGTGTCTGTCAACATAACTTGTATAGTAACACCAATCGTAAGTGGAAAACCTCGTAGCAGAAGGTTAAGAAGATCAAGTTGAACAAAATAGAAAGGAATTATGAATTGGAAGAATCATACAGAGTGTAAAGGACAATTAATGAAAGATTTGCAAATCAATTATTTAATGTATGATTCTCTTATTTTCTGATGACATTTTGTAATCTTGTATTAAACAATAGTTTGATCGTCCCCACTAAATCTTCATTCATTACAGTATCGTTTGTGCAGAACATGTAAATTCGCGGAATCAAAAGTATAAAGTAGTAATTTTCTAAACCTGAGGTATAAAGAAAAACAAGGTCTAATTTATTTGTTTTAACGGAATTTATTTTAAACTATATCATTCATAATCTCTTACTATTGATCATGATAATTATCTGATTTTTTAACCATTGGTAGTTTACACATACCATTTCATGTAATAATGTCTTAGTTCCAATCCCAATTCCAAACATTAGCACTTTTCCAACTTATTCCTTAGCCGGGGGAATATCACTTATCGAAATAATTGTCTAGTATTCTTTCTCTCTTTCATTTTCATTGATTATATATTTAAGGTTAATCTCTGATTAAAAAAACTAATCTCTAAGTGTACAAAAACTTTTCTTGGTTTCATCGTAAATAATTTTTGATATCTAATGAGCAGAAAAGTGTAACCTTTTAATAATGATAAGACAATATCTGTCAGTTATGATTACATTATCATACCGAAATTCCTTATCAATAATTTTCTATCCAAATAAATTCATATTTCTTTCATTTGTTTTTTGTTGTTGTTGTTGTCGTTGAAGGCTTCAACTGGTCGTCATGTTAACTTCTCAGGTGAAACAAACATGAATTCTTCTATATATGATGGTAATTCACGACGGTCAGCTTATATTTCACAAGTACGATCTGTAGAGCATAGTAAGTTTATCATATTTCTGAAAATAATCTGGTAACTTGAAATAAAAGAGGAATATTTAAATTTATAATGTGTTGCATAAATTTTCAAAGTGTAAAGCGCATTTAACCTATGTTTAAACCGAACTTTAATAACTTTTCTTAAAGTTGGTTGCTGGTTTATATTTGAATCTAAGACATGCGTTTTGTCTTATTTGGGGTTCGTCGGTTATATATATGCATATGTTGTTATTATTCACACTGAGACTAATCTAATCCCTTTTTCGCTGGAAACGCCGAACGCGTTATCCACTGGGCTACTTAATTAGGTGAAAATGTCATTACTGAGGTGTAGCTATATCCATCTAGTGAGTTCTAAATCGGTTGAAACTGTCGTTCTGTATTCCACTACTAGTTAATATCGACTTTTAATAAAAGCTTATAAATAATTGGCAGTGCTAAATTAATCTGCTTACGATACAAATTTACCAATATAGTTTAATTGCGTACAGTCCTTAACATCAACGACAAGAAACTACAAATGTTTACAAATAGAACTGTATAGTGTATTTATAATTGTAGTTTAAAGTCTAAATCATGAACTACTCTCAGCTTAATCTTCATTGCAAACCTAAAATCATTACATGGCTGCTTTGTTGTAGTGTGGGTTTCCTCAGCAGTGCGGATTCACTGTCCTGCATCTCAGACTTCAGCTGTGAAAATCCCACAATTTGCACAAATTCTTATACTAATATATATAACTTTCTCATTGAAATTAGTGCTTCGTACATCTGCAGCATAAAATTCGACAGAGTTGTTAAAATATTTTTTTATGTAGGAAACTTAACTAGTGAATACCTATAGAACTTATACTTTGAAAAAGGTTTAAATCAGATAATAATAATAATGATAGTAATCCATTCATTACAACAAATTACCTAGTTGGGTAAACAAATACACTACTCATATAAGCTGGGGTTTTTTTACTCACCAATGTATAATCCTTACTGATAGCTAGTAAAGTTTGCTTTTGCATATATGTAATTTCTTCAGTTTGTAGAATTAATCAAGATAAGTTAATGACTTTACGTCTGACCATATCAGGTGTAACACAGTAATGATGATTCTGCAATATGGTATACTGATTGAATTTGTAAATACCAATTGATTGATTACAACTTAGTGATTCTCAGTTAACCTTCACTCATCACGAGACCTAAATCTTGTATGTTTAATTTCTAGTAGACTAAATATTTTGAGTGTTCATTGCTAGGCAGTTCGATACTTTAAATCAAACAGCTGTTCACCAACTTCTATTTTTTCAATGGTTGTATCTACCTAAAAATGAATTTGTGATGTAAATCACCCACTCCCCCCCCAAAAAAAACAGTAATTGACTTTGTTTGATGTTATCCACTTAGGTAAGTGCGATTAATTGTCTTTTATGAATACCTCTTTGTTTGTTATAGAGCCCTTTAGAGAAATTGCATCAAATCAATGCACTATTTTACATTTATTCATTCTTTATATAACCAATTACTGCCTATTCACTTTATTTCACTAGGTCAAGAAGTGTGAATCATATGTATATAAGCGAGAACAGTTTGTGTATTATATATATATATATATATATATATATATATATATATATATATATATATATATATATATATATATAATACACAAACTGTTCTCGCTTAATACATTAATTAGTAACTGAAACACAAACAAATAAACATTACTTTTGTTTTAATTAATGTAATATGGATTATTATTATTGTTGTTGTCATTATTGTTACATCTTTTTATATTAAAAAGCATTTGTTATTCGTAATCACACAGTTAATTTGGATAGTAATTGTTTTACTAAACTAATCTTGATGTATATATCAGCTGAAGCATTAGACAGTTGTTTCATCATCGGACAAATACAATATACTGTATGACTTATACAGAGTTAAATATGAATAATGAATCAATGAAATCTGAATTTAGTATTACAATAACTAGGCTGATTAAACCGCCTACTATCAATTATCAGCATGATTCATAGATCGTATACATGCATGAAATGGATAGGATAACGTGAAGAAAAGTACGAAATCAGAACCATTTACTCTGTGATCATGAATTCTCTATGATTTCGCTTAAAATACCTGAATACGTATCAGCGGTCGTACAATTGAACAGCTTAATGACATTATCTATTTAATGTGCGACACTGATTAGATTTATTAGGCAAGAGTGATAATACAACTCAATAAATGAATTAAAATTGTTGGTCGTAACAGTTCAATTGTGTGATATTTATAAATTGGATTTATGTATTAAATTAGTAACTAATTGGTATCAAGTACTATTCAGTGCTAGTTATTTATTCATTTAAAATCTGACTATTAATCTGTTTAGATTAAAAATATGTAAAAATTAGTGCATTTTCACTTCATCTATCGAGTGTCTGTACCTTTTTACGAGACAAGAACTTGATCTATTTCTATCTATTTAGAGCAGCGTGATATCATTTGTTAATTATTACTGTTACTCTGCACGTTAGTTTTTTTAAAATGCATTTTACAGTTTAATATCCGCAAAGTTTTTAACTTTTAATAAGTAGATTGTACCCAGAACTTTCAGTTATTTTTCGTTCATTCAGTAAGTAGAGGCTTCATGTTAGAGCATAATCTTAATTTCAAACTCTAATTTTCATTGTATTTATGTTTTTCTTCCGCTGCGGATGGTCTGTACTACACTGAGATAGATGATCATAGCAGATAGTTGTAAGAGGATACTTCTAAAGGCTCGAAATGAGATGTTTGATTAAATTCACTCTTCAATATGCAGTATTCATTTAATAAATAGATGGAAAAGTGGACGAAAGTGTTGGATATAAGAAATACATTGAACGTTGAAAGGATTGCGCATAATCTCATTTAATTTCTGATGCAAATGATCAAATAGGTCGTTTTCTAATCATAAATCAACTTATGATTATCTAATGTATGCCTAATTATTAAATCTGTAAATGATTATTTAAATGTGGAGTATGATCCATAACAGTTGGTTTCAAGTCAATGTACAAATTTAGTGACTAAATATTGAGGTTCTAGGAGTTCCCAGTCATTTTTTTATTAACATATTTAATAAAAATCTTATACCAAGTAAAATTGTTTAATTAGCATCACTGACATTCGTTGTCCATATGTTTGTGTCAAAATCTTCCATTGATTATTGTTTGGTTATATTTTCACTCTAGCCAACTCATTGATAATTATCAGGTCTCTCAAAGAAAACAAACATGAACTATAAGATACCAAATCGGTTTATAAAACCAGTGCATGAAATTTATAAATACTACTCAATGGAATTTTTTTCCCTTGATGTTTATTGTTCACAAGACATATCAGTTTAATGGTTAAACATGCCTTAATTTCTACAGCGCCGTTCATTTACGTTAATATGTCCTGATAGTCTGTAATATGACTCTTAATCAGTTGCATAGACAAATTGTGTGTAAACTACTATTGGCTTCTTTATGAAGAATGGATAAGTTATTCTAACAATCATAATTACAACAACCAATTAATAACAATTAAACAAGTGGTTGGGTCATCTTGATCTCCAATATCCCTGGTAATGTGAACAATGAAATAAAGAAACCATAAAGAAAACGGAATACCTTTTCGGCAACGTGGTTCCACTTATTTCAAAACTTGTAAAGCACTAACATCTAGTTTTGTCCCTGGTTTATTCTCTAAACTATACGTTTTTGTTTGATGTATGATTCACTACCATACCTTTTACTGTTCTGCAGCTACTGTAATTTAAGCGTAAAATTTCGTATTCTATTTTTACATCTTAGTGCTCAGTTAGGACATAATTGAATTTTCCTAATTGTGTTGTACGTTATAATCATGTTAGTCATTCATTTATCCATTTATCTTTGTACACTAATTTGAATTGGAAATCAGGAATAGATTGAATGATGTTCCAGTTGACTCATCTCTCCCTTGTCAACCAATCAATTAGTACAATAGTTTTCCTCTCTCTGCCCAAGGCCGTTAGTCTCAATTCGGACTTACTCAGTTTTGGGCTTAAGATTAAACAAATTTCCCTGTCGTGTCAAGGCCTTAATCTAGATTGAGACAAGTTCTCTCTTGTTTTTACTAGGTAGACAGATCAAGGATATAACACCTGAATACATATCTCTCCACTTCTTCGTTCGGTTTTTCTCACTATTTCATTGTTACTACATTAATTCAATGTTTGTTCTAGAGTGGTATGACGACTTGGGCTATAGCGTATGAACGTGTCAGACTCTACGTTGACTATAATAGGCTTACGAGTAGATTGTTCTAATTAAGTATAATAATGAAGTTTGCTTTCTTCGTATTTAAAATCAATAGGTGTTACATTTTATTTCGTAGTATAAAACAACGACACTGAGATACAGTTAAATACATACGTACAATTGACAAGTTCTAATTATCTAAAAAAAAGCACACGTCATCTGTCTTTTACTCTATTGGTTATCACCACATTCAAAATATTACAGTCGTGAATTGTATCACTGTTTGGAGATGGATTGTTAATGATGGTATTAGTAGACCTTAGGTATTATGGATATGCACACAACTACATTAATTATGTATCTACAGAGCGAACTTTAGAACATACAATTAATAATAATATTATCATCTATTCTACTTATATCTATACTCTCTCTCTCCATATATATATATATATATATATATATATATATATATATATATAGCAAATAAACTTTTAGAGTGCGTATTTATCAGGTCAATTAGGCTTGTCTTCGAGAAAATAATCTCTTTGACGTGTTATTCTCTTTAGTTGTTATCCAGGTTTCGCCTCTTTTTAATTTAGTAAATATTTATTCTCAACGGTAACTGAGTAGCTTCATCAAAATGAATCATGATGATAATTAAGTGATTCGAGTGTATTATTCCTCTTTTTTCTTCGTTGTCGTTTTTATTATATTATTATTATTGTTAAGATGATTTTAAGAGTGATATTCACTATTAGCATTGTTGTTATAGCTACTAGTTAGTAGTATTTTTTTGTTTAATAACGTTTATAATTTCATATATTTTTCTTTCTGATTAATGTTCCTTTTATTGTTATTATATTGATAGTAATTAATTATATCGGGTTTCTAACTGTTTATGTTATTACTTACTTACGCCTGTTACTCCTCGTGAAGGAGCATAGGCCGCTCACTAGCATTATCCATTCAACCCTGTCCCGGGCAATCCTACTGTAGTGAACAAGAACACGGGTGGGGACAATCGAATGTATTTAGCACGAAAATTACAGACTATCTCAATAAAATCTGAATACCATAAAGTCAATCGTCAATTTGCAAATTATCAATGTATCATATCAAACTGTACTGTTTCCGTTGCAAACACTAATCCATTGTCTCCCATTTCATTGTCCATGCGATTTCTTACAAATTCCGTTGTGTTCTTGCCCTTCGTTTCTTGATCTTCTCCATTTTCTACTGCCAGGTCTTACATCCTTTTAACGCACGTCATATACTACTTATGTCAATATAAGTAGCTCACACCACACTCGTCCCCCCCTTTAAAGCAGTCGTTCTTGTGGTGGTTCGTGCTCGCCGTGCAACATTCTCCGTCTCTGCAGCCTGTGCCACGCTCTCCGTCAAAATGTCGAGTCTGCGGCGCGCTGACTTCCGTAGCTCCGTCAACCTGCCGGGAAAACAACAACCGACATCCACCCGGCACCTGGGAAGCTTGACACCCGTACTCCACCGGCCTGCTGAGCCATCTACATTCGATGTCCGCCCAGCAGCCGCGCGTCCCACCGCTTCTCTCCGTCGACAGCACCCGCTACAGCCAACGCCGCCCCGCCAGAACACTCCACCAGACGCCACCTCTCCGCACCAGACTGCTCCAACTGGCACCTCAACTCCAGGCCCGCAACGGCGTCCGCAGAACAGCACCCTCCTCCTCTCCCGGTTGGCAGCGACACCAAATGTAGTGAACAAGAACACGGGTGGGGACAATCGAATGTATTTAGCACGAAAATTACAGACTATCTCAATAAAATCTGAATACCATAAAGTCAATCGTCAATTTGCAAATTATCAATGTATCATATCAAACTGTACTGTTTCCGTTGCAAACACTAATCCATTGTCTCCCATTTCATTGTCCATGCGATTTCTTACAAATTCCGTTGTGTTCTTGCCCTTCGTTTCTTGATCTTCTCCATTTTCTACTGCCAGGTCTTACATCCTTTTAACGCACGTCATATACTACTTATGTCAATATAAGTAGCTCACACCACACTACCAGCTCCTTCCAGTTGTTATTCATCCTTTTCATATCTGATTCTATTTCCCGATGTAAAGTGTTCTTTGACCTTCTCCTTTTCCGTTTCCCTTCAGCATTATAAGTTAGGGCTTGTCTCGTGATGCAGTTTGATGATTTGCGTAATTTCTATCCTATCCATTTCTATTGTCTTTTCTTAATTTCCTCTTCAGCTAGAAGCTGGTTTGTTCTCTCCTACAGTAGGCTGTTATTGATGGTATCCGGCAAATGTATGTTGAGTATCTTGCGTAGACAACTATTTATAAATACTTTTACCTTCTTGATGATGGTTGTTGTAGTTCTCCAAGTTTCAGCTCCGTACAGTAGAACTGACTTGACGTTGGTATTGAAGATTGTGACTTTGGTATTGGTTGAAAGTTGTTTTGAGTTCCATATGTAGGAATGCGGCCCTTGTTTGTGTTTTACTTTATTTATTTATTTGTTCATTCACTTACTGACTCCATTTTAATCGTTTGTCACTTTTTGATTGTTAAATACCATGTGAACATATTTCATGTCTAATTGATTTTTCATTAATCATAAGAATTTTTACTGAAAAAAAATTAAAGATTGATTATTCGTTTTCTATTTTGAAACTGTTTCAGTCAGTCAATTAATCAGCTACAACGTAGGACTAGGCACATGTATGCATCGGTGCAATTTTCCATACCTCATTAGTACAACCAGATGAACATCGAAACTGTTTACCTTTAAATAATATCTATTATATTTTCAATAAATAATAGTCATATAAGAAATGTTTGTGAATTTATTTTCAATCACCAATAATTAGTTATATATATGTTTTTATTTACTAAATTGTTGAGAATAACAATCATAAATAAATGTATTAGAATAATGGATTATATTAATTAAATCATTTCACTTTTAGTCAGTAATAAGTTTCAGATTCGAACCCATCACCATATCTGATTAGTTCTATGAAACTGAATAGTATCATTTGTAATTTATCGTATAAACAGTGTAGTTCAAAATCAAGCATATCTGTAAATCGATATTTACTTACTTACTTACTTACTTACGCCTGTTACTCCCAATGAGGCATAGGACGCAGACCAGCATTCTCCAACCCACTCTGTTCTGGGCCTTCTTTTCTAGTTCCATACAATTCTTGTTCATTCTTCGCATGTCTGTCTCCGTTTCTCGACGTAATGTGTTCTCTCGTCTTCCTCTTTTCCTATGGCCTTGAGGATTCCATGTGAAGGCTTATCTTGTGACGCAGTTGCGTACTTTCCTCAATGTGTGTTGGTAGGCGCATAGCATTGGATGATGTTCATTGAAATGCCCTCCTTCTTTGTTTTGAAGGAGGCTTTGATGATCCTTGGTCCATGAGATTCCCATCCTATAAGTGCATTCTGTGCTTGTTTGGACAGCATCAATGCAACTCCTTGTGTATGTGGGGTATTTTCTTCTTCATGGCCGGAGTATAACAGAAGCTCTCCTAAAGTTAGTCGTTGATGTTCAACTTGCGTCCAATGTGTTTCACTGATCCCAAGTACCTCTAAGTTGTATCTTCTCATTTCTGCAGCAATTTGGAGGGCTCTCCCGATGTCCCACATTGTACGAACATTCCATGTACCTAAATAAATGGTTTCTTTGGTTGTCAGAAGGGGCATTGACCTCGTGACTTCCGAAGGAATTCGGCTTTCATCATGAGGCGTCATAGTTCTTCTAAATGAAGACCTTCTGACTCCCAGGGCAGAGTTTAAAAGGTCTGAATAATTTTTTCTGGTTAGCGTTTTTTTTAGCGAGTTAGTTTTCTACGGGATGGGGACGGTAACCCCATGCCCAATCCTCTTCCTTTATCCGGGTTTAGTACCGGCATTAGCCCCCGGAGGGACTCCATGCGGAGTTAAATCGATATTTAGTTGTTAAATATTGATGAATAATAGGAAAAGATTAACTTTTTGGAGCTATTCCACGGTGAATTAATGCATACATATTGTTTATACGTTAAATTTTTCGTTTGTGGTATATTTCTTTCACCCTAATCGTAAAGCGTCATTCAACTTATTAACTGTTGATGTATGCAATACCATGGACGCATTACAGTTAGTTAAATATATACTTGTTACTTGAACTGTTTTCCGAGGTTCTACGTTTCGTATGACTGACTAACTGACTTACTTACCCGTTAATCAACTTTCTGCTGCAAATAACTTGGTTATGCATGTATTGTGATTCCTCATTTATCATGACTTATGGTCTTGTCATAATATGTATTATCATGTGAATTTTTCAGCTATAGAACATATGATACAAAAGTGAATCAGGTTACTGTTCTTTTCTGTTTTTGAATGGGCATTTGATTAAGAAGGATCTACGTGAAGCAATTCGTGTTAGAATATCCAACCATTGTTACTTATCATTGATGTTATTGGCTAAGTAAAGATCATTAGGATTATTTGTGGGGACGGCTTTGAGAAGCACGACGGAGCCTCCCGAGGCTTAAAAAGACTTGAAGAGATTCCATCCAATCAGAACCTGATGGGGCTTTCTAGAATGTCATCGTAGCATGCTACAATCGGACAATAGAATAACTTGCTTCCTTGCAGATTAGCTGAATTCAAATGATGTTATGGCCAACACTAATATCGATAAATACCCATGTTTTTCAGGACATTTTCGATTTTTACCCAATACTCACTTATCATGTTTTTCCCATCTTCTGATCTGCGATGGTGGAGTTTCCAGTGCCATTAGTTGTTTATCGTATTCTGCAATAACCAAGTAAAGGACGTACCGTTATTAGCATAAATCGAATCCGCCACTAAGTTACCTAATAAATAATCCGGTAACCCCTTTAAGTTGACAAATAGAATGTAATTGTAAATCATCAGTTACATACAAAATGAATAATACACCTATCATGAAAATAATTTTTTCTTATTTTTTCGTGTTTAAAAAGGTCCTACGTCAGAGAATAAAACTGATTATACAACATCAGGAGGAGTTCGTGAACGTCGTCATATTCGTGAACGTAACCCACCTGAACGAGTACTATCCAGTAAATCATTTTCTGCTGTATCAGATATTTTTGAACGTCGTATGTCAGATCAGAATTCATCGTATACTACTAATAATTCTGGGCGATCAGAATATTCACCATCTTCTTATACAAATACAAATAGATTCTTTAATACCACTACAAATACTACTAGTGGTATCAATGCTACCACTGTTCAAAATGAAAATGATGTTAAAGGGATTATTCAAAGGGTAATTATTATATTTCATAAACTTTAGCGTATTACATAATCTCTTACGTCATCTGATACTTTCTATTATGTCATATGAGAGAAGTATATCAGCTTTTTTGTATGCTTTTTACTCAAACACTATTAATCAGTTGAGTTAATACCTATGTAAAATGTTCAATAAAAATGTCAATTTTAAATGGTATTTATGACAAATATCCATTTTTATAACTTACACTTCATTCTAATGAAAACTGTTAAAATCCAGTGTTTTTTAACCAACCATATTGGTTAACAAATTGTAGAATAGTGTCAAATTTATAAAGTATATCTGAGTTTTTTAAATACTAAAAAAAACCGTCTCCAACCCTCTTTGACCTGAACTCGGTATAAACAAGAACTATTAATATGAAAAGATATATTTTTATAATTCAATAAGCCAAATCATAAATTGTTATTTATTTGAACACATAAGTACTAATACAAGGGGGCACCAATTACATATGCTTTACACAAATCTCATTTGATTTATGTGAGGGCTGTGATACTACCCGGTTACCCGAACCGAAACACGTGGTTCACTTAGGGGGCCACACACCGAGCCTTTAACCTCAAGGTCTGATCCACAAGGCACTAAAGCATCGTAAGGAGATGCAGTTTAATGGTACCCGGTGACCAACAGTTAGTTCATACGCCATTCGTTTCTTCAGGATACTGGAGCCCATGTGCACCATTTGTTTGGAATCAGGGTTTTCTAACTCCCCTAGGTGGACTCTCCACGTCGATTAGACATTCGCCTTTCGTCCTCTCAATTTCGTGACAATGCAGTGAGTAGGACTTCCTTGGTAGATGCTATATACGCGTGGCCATGTGAGAGGATTTTGATAGGAAGAGTTGACTCTCCCCACTCTTGGCCGTACCAGGACATTTGGGGGCAAATCATAAAATAAAATTAATTATGTATAATCCTTTTAAATCATAAAAGGATTACATATAATTAATTTCATTTCATTTGAAGTCTCAAAAACCAATTTATTAATCAACACTTATTCGACCCTATAATTAGGATATTTTCATTGTAACTTCTAGGACTGACAATTTAATGATACGTTCTATTTATCGAAAAGCATTTTATACATTTACAAGTGTAATCCATTAACTTATGTAACATTCGGTACATTTTTTCTCAATAAAATAACCATTCATAGTATCAAAATATTCAGACATATTTAACTGTTTGCCAATTAGGTCAAAATAATAACATTGTATATTACATGGTGAATATATGTGTAATACACTAAATTTCTAAGCAAATCTCTCTTTTACCTATTCACTCAACTTTACTGTTTAAGGTTCCAGGGTCATATGTGTTCTTTTTTTAAATATTATGATTCAAAATAGAAATTCATCTCTTTTTTCATTCGATATTGGCTATTTAGTGGTGTTCAAAGGATTGATCTTTTACCAGGAAAAAATGCACTTATTAATCTAAAGTACATAAATAACATTGTTCTGTTCGATGAAAATTTATAAAATGTTGGTTTTAGATCTCCTTGAACTGTTATGTAATAATATTTGAGATGAATTTCTGCCATTTTACATCTAAACTCTTACTTCAAGGACTGGTCTGTGTCAACGCTTAAACTAATGATACGGATTTATCTTAGAAGTTTCATGAACCCTGATTAGTTGATTTTTTCAGATTTTTATCAATTTTGGCGCTAGCGAAATTTCCGTCTCCCGAACGAGGTTTCATATACTTCTCTTTAGTTCTCTCTTGTTTAAATGATGACTCTGAACCGTGGTAGGGTACGGTACATTCGTAGTTCGCTAGCGACTGATTATGGTTTTTTTCAAAACATAACACACGTACAGTGGGATGAACAAGTGGGTAATATGTAAGTTCTATATGAAAATCTGGAACTGATTAATAAGGTTATTATATTTTATTGACTGTGATAATTGAGACGTATGTCATGTCATTAATCAATCATATCATTGACTGTTCGTATGTAAAAACTACTACTACTACTACTGTTAAATAACATGGATCAATGATTGGACGTACTGGGTGATATCGGTGAAAGTCGACCACAGTGATACAGGTCTGTCCATTCACTCGATCATCTTGATTTTTAAGATTATTTCGTAGTTATCATTGATCCTAATAATTTTTCTACTCTATGGATATTCATTTCATCAGCTGATATCGTCGATCATGGCTAATTAACTAACTGCTGATGATGATACCCAACAATCAACTTATTCATAATAAATAATAACTGACTTCTCAATGCACAGTTATGAATTAGTTCTTTGATCTTCTATAAATCGAATTTGATCACCATCCTCTTTTTCATACCCATCGCATTTAACCTCATCTGTGAATTCTTGATGAAAGTTGTCAACTTTCAAACAGACTAGATTTTTAGTTCAAATCTTGTTCTCTGTAACTTAGGTATCAATTCGTTACCTAACTCCTTAATACACAATATACCTCAAGACGATATTTGATAAACTCGTTGAAAGTTGTTATAATCTTTTTCTTACGGTTATAACCTAGCTATTTCTATTGCTTAGTATTCTCGGACACCGATTCACTCGACAATTCCCCAAATCAGAACACGGTTGAACAGGCAAAAGATTATATTCCAAATAACAAGGTTAGATGGAAGTAAGAAGCAAGTAAGCGTTCAACAAGAGCAATAGGGAAAACGTTAGTATATTTATAGTTTTTCACACGAGAAAATTTCTAGAGTGTTCACTAAGTATTGACTAGTACTGATTGGACGAGAATTAGCCAATCAGCATGCAACAAAAAGCAATCGTGCATTGAGTATGCTTTAATCCCGTCTATGTCCTGCTAACAAAAGTAGAATTAAATAAATAAAATTCACATTTTGTATACAAACTTCTTATCACAACTGTACATTAATCACCATGCTTTATTCTTTATTCTTTCCATTTAGTTGAGATCTTTTCTTTTCTTTAATAAACACATGATTATACATATAATATTAAATAAATCACTCATAGATAAACACTTTAAAGGGTGTGAGAAAAAAAAAGAAAGAGAATTGACTTGACTTAAATTAGAGAAGATAATTAGAAATATATTTTCTTTCATGAGTTTCTGTAAATAAAAAGTACACCCTTATTATTATTATTATTATTAGAATGGAAAATATGTCAATTACTTTGATGTAAATAGTCTTTTGGATTCTGTATTTCACCTTGAATGTTTATCATACAAAATAGGTCATTGAATTTGATTAAAGCCCTTTTTCTTTAAAATTAATTTAAATAATATTGAATGGGTTGGTTTGAATAGTTTTATTCCCCGGTTAATGATCTTTCTAAAAAAATGGTTTATTTTTTTACAGGATGAAATCGCTAACCCCCATATCCAATCTTTCTTATTTACCTGGGCTTAGAATCACCAATAAACCTAATCAGATTCCAGTTGGGAAATTAAGGATACAGTAATGATGATGTTAAAGTGGTCGTTTTTTTCTGTCCGACTAATAGTCAGTCATATAAAACATAGGACCTGATATACATATGTGCCAATTCAAGCTGCTACATTTTATCGATTCGTTGAGATGAGAAAATTGAACTTAAGTATATTTAGAAGTAGTATCTGAGCGGTTCTCACTTCTCAGATGGTCATATTTAGGAAGACTCTGTGAATCTATTGGAAAAGAATCTTGATTAGTGGTGGTTTTGGTTTCCACACTCAATGGGATAACTGCTTTTTCACTAGTCACAGTCATTCAGTCTTCTGGCGTGTTGTTCTTGATGTGTTTGCCCCGCGCTTATAAAGCCATGTAGTTGAGAACTGGGATCCATGTGTTATGGTGAGGTGTGCTATATTTAAGGCCTATTCTTTTCGATCGTCTACCTTCTTTTTGAAAGACAGCGTCTCTTCAGATGCTAGTTGTCTGAGGGAAACACCTGTCACAACCCAGTTCAGCCTCCAGTAAAACTTCGTCCATAAACCTTGGGTTGATGCATTTAGTCCTACCGCTCTCCAGCCAACCCGTTTATCATGGTAGGATTTAAAAGAATAAGTATTTCAGCCAATATCCCCCATTCCAATCTTCAGGATATACAACTCCGACTGTCACATCAAGTTAGGTAGCTGCTAATACGGTCGAGCCGCCTACTGTTATTCTATTTGATAGTCAATAATAATTGTCATTTAAATGAAAAGGTATGAGAGTGTAAAATATGTCGTTTAAAAAATTGTAATCTTTGACTGAGATATAACGCTATAAGAAGACAATGTTTTTGAAGAGAATAATGAAATCTTAAAATGTATGATCTCAATGATTACCGATTGTCAAGCCTTACTCGATTTTCAACGATTATTTCATACTACTGAAATCTTGTCTGTTTGGTTCTGCATCAAGTGTCTTGTCGCTTTATTAGCTTGAACGTGAGTCTGCTAATGATTATTCCATCACTAACAATCATTTAATCAGAATTATGGGATGTCATTTCTTACACTTGAGCCACTAACGTACTATTGAGATATTCGGAAAAAATTGCATGGAATCAGATATAGATGGTTATAGTCAGAATATAATATTTATTAGGGGTTGAAAAAGTAATAAGAAGTATAACAATCTTAGATAAAATACTGTCAGAGTTAGTTTTACTTGGGCGTCCTACACCGTGAACACATACTCCACCTTGTGAGGTGCCTAAAAAAAGTAAACTTGACTATTAGGGCCCTTTTTTTTTACCTGGGAGCATGTTTTTAGTTATAAGGGACAGATGCTTCAGAGTATTCACACACATCGTTCTTCGAGTAACATCTAACAAATTATCTCGCCAGTTTTAAGACTTAACTAGTGGCAGTGATAACTTGTTGAATAGAGTGAAGTGTACTATTTTCAAAGTTTCGTCATTGTCTAAAAGTTTTAGCTACCATTCAGTACGTTGCATGTTACTTGAAACTTGACATTCTTAGAGATTGAATCGTACGTTCAGATAGGTTTCACTGCAATCATACGACAAGCATATAGTATATTTGATAAATATATAAAGTATATTGTGTAGTCATTCGAATTCAATTGACTGCTTTTTTTATCGTCAATTCATCATTATAACTCTCCAAATTTTAATATATCATTTGTACGGATATTATTCGATGTATATGTCATCGTTATTTTCAACAAGTAGATTTCAATTATAAGCTATTGATTATTCTTAGGATGATACATCTTTACAAAGCGGAATCTTATTACTACCTTACATTTCAAAACGACATGGTAAATATATTGAGGAATACTGAAACTGAGAAGCTAGATTAAGTAAAATTGTGGATTTGTCTTTACCCAATTGTTAATAATTCTGAGACATGTTACTCAGCGTGTTCAGTCACTGTTTGTAATTATCAACACACGAACTACAACTAGGCTAATCTAACTTTAACGCAATAAGGCTCAAATTAAAAGTCAAATTATCTCACTCCTCTTGTAACTCTCAAGTTATTCTGAATCCAGGTACTATTATTATACATCAAAGTAGATAAAACACCAATTCATAGAATGTGTTCGATTGTTTATATCACATATATGTGTATGTTTTTTATGGATAAGATTATTCGCAGACTTCTTCATTCACTTAAATGCTGAAACCTATGGTTCAGGGCTGGCACTATATTATGATGATTATTATTCCTAACTGTATATGTCATGTTGTTTATAAAGCAGATTTTTTTAGGTTGTGTGAGTTCCCCTGTGGTTGGGGCGTAATGACAGGAAAGTACTCTCTCTCCTTCTGTCTCATGTCTGATTATCGATTAATTTACCTATATTGAAAATAGGACCGGTGACTTTCTAGTTACCAATTTGACAGTTAATTTATAAAAATCTAGAACAATGAGGCATATGACAACGATTTATAAATCAAATGAAAGCTTAGAAATCGGTGGATATAAAAAATGCATTTATATACACACGAATCATATTCCTGCACTATGCATTCGATTATATTACATATACTTACGTCGTTTTATCTTTTTTTCCCGATAACTGCCTAATCTCTTCCTTTATTTTATTCAGCCTACAAGTCGATTCCTTCATCAGTCAACACAATTAGTTAATACAAGTAGTAATTCAAGCTCCACACCTACATATTCATGGAATCCTTCACAAATCACATCAAATAGCAGTAATGTTACCACTGGTAGTTTGAATAGTGCTCGTGGTGTTGTTTCAACTAATAACCATCACAGTAATAATAACACTACTAATAGTACAGATTATTCTTCATCAACTCCTACTCCCCGTGATCACGTTTCACAATGGCAAGATGTAAGTTATGTGAGATAGTTTGATTTTTTTGTTTCCCTCTTCACTGTTGTCTTTGCCAATATGATGGATTTGTTTTTTCTATATATATATATATATATATATATATATATATATATATATATATATATATATATATATATATATATATATATATATATATATATATCTGTCAATCCTACAATTGGAATATTTCATTAACAATCCATCACTGCCTAAAGTCTATGAATAGAGGATAAGAAAGATATTTTGAGCAAACACCACATCCCTCTTGTCAGCTCATCATTACGGTGTAATAGATGCATATATTAGAATGTAAGTTAAATGCTTATTATGTCAATTCGGCTGTGGAAACAAATCATTTGTTTTAAGAGTGAAGGAGATCTAAGGACTTCAACAGTCTAGTCTATATTGATTGATCTATGCGCATCTTAAACAGATCGCTTCTATGCTATGCCATTTTTGTCACGAGCTCTTATTTTGAATAATGGCTAAAAGTGGAATTGAAGACTCGTATTTCATTCTATTTGATACTTGTCTCATGAACTCTTATAGCTATATAGACTCAGTTGTTCAGTGAATAACTCGTTTGGCATGTAAAACGTTAGGTAATTAAACTGTAATCTCAGTATGTACATCAACATTAGGATACAAGGATATCCAGGTGATGAATACCACGTAAGACGAAATGTGTTTCTTGAATTCCACTGATTCGTTAAAACTAATAATAGAATTCTAACCATTACCCCAATTGCTACAAAATCTGCTATTAGTGACACTAATCGTTTTATGTTCTACTAAGTGAATAGATATTGTGTTTGTAATTACAAGTTAACTACGTGTATATATATTTCATTTATTCCTCTCCGGTTTATCACAATTTCACCTCATTATTTATTTGAAACACTTCATTATGTCTTATGTTATTACTAATTGTTAACTGTTAAGTAATAGTTATTGTACGTGTGACGTAATTTGGTGTTGTATGTATATATGTATTTACATACACCTATACACAATATCGATTGTTCTCATCTACTAGTGCTCACAATCACCACCATATGAATTTACTAATATTACATAAGATATTCACGTTTAATATGTTAGTGTATTACTACCGATGACGATAACAATAATATGTAGTTGAATTGTCCCTTTTATTGATTAACAACTATACGTAATTAATTTCTTCTATTCATGTACATTTACAGGATACATTTTTGTGTAGACTATGAAAATGTTGATAATGAACGGATATTGTTGAATGTTTTTTTTACTTTATTAGTATGACATCAATCTATTGATAAATATTCTATTTATAAAGGCTAAAATTCTTAACCAACTAATTTCCTATTAGTTATAGTGAGTTGATATAAAATAAATGAAAGTAAATATGCAGAATCTAGATCATATATACTTAGCTATTTAATTTCTATTTCGATATATACTACTAGTTGTGTTAGTACTTGAGAAGATATCTAGTAGTATGACATCAATGTATAATATTGTTGTATAACTATTTCAATGTATTATGTGCAATAATGGATGCATATAGTTTGTTTTAAGATTATACCAAATAATTATAATCTATGATTAAACAATGAATACATTTGATTACTTCCAATCAATTAACTTATATACGTCAAAATATATTTTTCTTTTTAAATTCCATTTATTTCTCATTCATCAATCTCCATGTTATATGTACTTTGGAATTGTTCTCTCTTTTTATTTTTATTCCTTTTTTGCTTTACATTTAGTTTCTCACTATGATTTTTTATAGTTATTACTAACTTAGTCATACTATTAATTACAACCATTGGATCATTTCATGAAATGAGCTAAATTAGACTTCTAGATTAATGTTGTATGAGTGATGTGTTCACTTGCTTACTTACTTAATTACTTACTTACTTACTTACTTACTTACTTACTTACTTACTTACTTACTTACTTACTTACTTACTTACTTACTTACTTACTTACTTACTTACTTACTTACTTACTTACTTACTTACTTACTTACTTACTTACTTACTTACTTACTTACTTACTTACTTACTTACTTACTTACTTACTTACTTACTTACTTACTTACTTACTTACTTACTTACTTACTTACTTACTTACTTACTTACTTACTTACTTACTTACTTACTTACTTACTTACTTACTTACTTACTTACTTACTTACTTACTTACTTACTTACTTACTTACTTACTTACTTACTTACTTACTTACTTACTTACTTACTTACTTACTTACTTACTTACTTACTTACTTACTTACTTACTTACTTACTTACTTACTTACTTACTTACTTACTTACTTACTTACTTACTTACTTACTTACTTACTTACTTAAGCCTGTTACTCCCAACGGAGCATGGGCCGCCGACCAGCATTCTCCAACTCACTCTTTCCTGGTCCTTTCTTTCCAGTTTTATCCAATTTTTGTTCATTTTCCTCATGTCTGTCTCCATTTCTCAGCGTAATGTGTTCTTTGGTCTTCCTCTTCTCCTTTGGCCTTGAGGATTCCGTTTGGAGCCCCTCTGGGGCTACTGCCGGTCCCAAGCCCGGATAAAGAAAGAGGGTTGGGCATGGAGTTAGCGACCGCATCCTGTAGAAAACTAATTGGCTAAAAAACCGCTAATCAGAAAACAATTATTCAAACCAGTGGAGTGTTCAGTTTTTAATTTATTTAAAAAGATTTCAATAAGTCCTCTATACGATTAGATTATTTGAATGATGGATAAAAATTGACATTTTCATGATCGATTTTATCTCCGTCGTCACTATAATAAAGGAGATATTCTATAATTTGATTAAACTAAATTTTGACTTTTTTCATTGAGATCATGAACCGATTGGTGCTAGATCACCATTGAAAACCTGGAAGCACTGAACTACTGTTTCGTCTTAATGTGGGACTCCTCAGCAGTGCACATCCACGATCCCGCTCGTGGGATTCGAACCCAGGACCTTCAGTCTCGCGCGCGAACACAACCTACTGGATCACTTGGCCGGCATCCAATGGTGTTAATGTATAAGCTCAATCAATCCATGAACTTGCGCGACCATCTTCGATTATACTGAGGTCTCTACTCGACATGGATTAGCTTCACTGGTCACGGCTTCGGACTAGAATTCCGAGAATTCCCTCACGAAGCTAGTCACTAGTGTGCACATGGTAATTATCATTAAAGGGGTTGTGGAGAATATTAAGTTCATAATCTTAATTAAAAAAACTTAATAATCTCTACAACCCCTATACTGAAATTTTGACTGTTAAAATCAATGAATATAATGCTGATTGATGGATGAAAACAACGATGGAAAGTGTAAACGAGTTGATGCCTACTTACGAGACCGTATAATTGACTAATGCTCCTGAATGGTTAGAAATTAAAAACAAGACCACTAGTTAAATGAATTAATTCTTTCTGTAATAAAATAACATACTTATATACAGAATATGAACACAAAATAAACACGTTAAAATGCCATAGGTGATTGAAGGCAATTAACTTGTAGATCACTCATTCTTCAATTGATCAAGATCTCACTGTCAGGTCTAATGTATGAATTCTGTACCCTTTTCATTCTGTCAATATCTACTCATCACTGTACTGATGTAAAATGACTCAGTAATCAATTAGTATTCTATTACTCATTATAATTTACTATCCCAGTGGCATGGACTAACATGCCGATTTTAGAACAGAATTTAAATTTTTATGTGTTTGGCACGTTATTTTACAATAAAATACAATAATACGACTGGTAATCAAGATTAATATTATCACTAGACTGGATACTCAATTGACATGCTATACATAAAATGAACCACATCATACCAGGTACACAATTCACAAACAAATATAGACGATAGTCAAGACAATACTTGATTCAACGTAATTAAAAGCAGTCTACACAACAAGATCAGGGTAAAAATCCATAATGCAGAAGTAACCAGTTCATGCTTAATGTTTAATTACATCTTATTTTCACCATCACACATCAAATAGTGGCTACTCCTCCGAATGATCAAATCAATGTAGATCTGTACATTTACAGTCCTAGTTGAAAGTAGGTTTTCTTTCAATACTTCTCAAATGCCACCTTTTGATTTCTAGTTATAATAAAGAATTCAAATAATGTCAGCTTACCTGTAGTAACTTGTATCTCGGTTGTAAAATCGCTTATTCATCTCTGAAGTCGAATATCTTAGTACTAATCAGTTCAGTTGACTGACTCATTCCTCAATCTTAATGCATTATGTATAACATGGTCACAAGTGCTCTTTGATGATTAGTTTAATGTTATATATTTGACGTCTATACTTTTTATGACTTAACTATTTGTTCCTTTTGTTCTGTCTTTCTTCTGTTCTACTCACATCTTCAATCCTCTTATTGGCATCATCATCGTCATCCTCTTGATTCAAATTATATCTAGTCCAAAGATTATAAACGATTATATGAACGAGAGAAAGAGGAAAGAGAACGACTTCAACGTGAATTAGATAGATGTAATCGTCAAATAAATCAATTACGCCAGGAACAACAATTGAAAATTTCAAATGATCATAGTTATTCAAATACTTCAGATACAATGAATATTCACAATTATACTAGTAGTAATAATTGTAATAATTCACAAATACCGGACACTGTAAGTATTACTTGTCATTTTATTTTTATTCTTTTTATAAAAAGGAAATCATTCACTGTTTTCATGAAATCATGTTTTACATTTTAGATGGATTATTTATAATTGATTATGTTATAACCTTCATTTTCAATCTTGATTATTTTAATGTTAAAAACTAAGAAGGAAACGGATTCCATTACTTATTCAAGTCAAATCAATGAAGGTTCTCAGTAAAAATGTTTATTTAATTTTCAATGATGTATAAATCATCAACACTGAATAAAGAAAAAAAAATCAAGAGTATAATTTATTCAAATTGTAAACAGTGTACTTTTTTTTCTCTCTTGTTGTTATTGAAAGTAACTAGGTAACTAGTACAAAAAACAACAACAAGGGAATTATTATTATTCGAAAGAAAAAGAAGAAAAAAACGCTGCTCATAATTTAGTTCTGTTCAATGTATTTGACAATTATATTTAAAAGTTATTTTTTAGACAGTGTCTAGTAATTCACTTTTTGTTGTGTTAAAATTATGTGTAAAATTAGGTAGACTGTGAAATAGTGGAGACGTTCTGTAGCTCAGATAGATGATTTTGATGGAGTTTTGTTCTCTGAGTTTGACAGTTTGATCGTGGAGCTTTCATGGTTCTTCTGAACGACATGATCAGCACAAAATTCTGGCAGAAGTTCTATCTGAGAACAAAACATCACCATAATTAGGTAGATTGTAGGTGTGTGTATGTGATTCATTTTGAAGATCTGTTGATTATACGTGCTGCTGAAAAGTATGTTTGGAATATCTAACAAGATAGAAAACAAGTGATTAATTGTATGCACATTTTAAATACTCCCGTATTATATTCAAGGTGTCTGTCTGATTTAAAACGTGCTGAAGGTTCATGATCATTCGATCTAAAGTAATGTAATTTTATAGTCATGGAGCAGTGTTAGTTATACTGCATATCTTTCTTTCTACGAACCAATTCTTTCTTCTTGTACTGTATCTCTATATGCAATCTTTCTCTTATATATTACCACCGTTCACCTAACCACTGTTATGAATCCGGTGTTCATCTTGTTGTGCTGATGAGATATGGCAACCTGGACCGATGCACATATGTGCCTGGTCCTACGTTGTAGCTGACTGACTTGCTAGTTATACTGCAAGGTATTAAGAATATAAAAAATTCCGACATATTTATTCTATTTTATGTTATATTTTGTTGGATCAAAATATCTGGTAGAATTGCGTCTCTTCAGTATGCCAATCACGGCAAAAAAAATGGTAAAATGAATATCTATGAATTTCTACTTCTACTATTATTATCAGTTATTTATTCAAACACGTAAACATTGGTGCAAGGAGGCACCAAAGACATATACGCTACACTTCGTCATTCGACTTGTGTGAAGGATGGAATACTGCCCAGGCGCTCAAATCGAAGCAGGTGATTTTCCTAGGAAGCCAATTTCTGAGCTTTTGACCTAAACAGCGGAGCAACTTTAGGAGATGCAGTCCCATGATAGCCGGTGACCAATAATTAGTTCATACGCCATTTGTTCCTTCAGGATCCTGGAGCTTATGTGCCCCACTGGCTTGGAATCACGGTTTTCCAACTCCCCTAGCTTGCTCCTCCATATCCACCAATCCGGTTAGAGCCCCGGATGTTCACTTCACTCCCTCTCAGTTTTGTAAACAACACTCTTGCCACAAGAAGGCAGTGAGTAGGGCATCTCTGATAGTGTCTGTATACGCGTAGCCATTTTAGAGCATTTCGAGAAGGAGAGCTGACTCCCCCACCCTCGACCGTACCAGGGTATTTTCCATTTTTTCGAACCACTTGGGTTATACTCTGCTACTGTAGGAACCAAAAAGGAATGTATCAGATTGCCTAATAAGATATAAAAATCATTGTATTGTATGATGATATATCATCTTGTACTACTGAAAAGTATGATTTCTCTACGTCCATATGAATTAATTAACTCAAATATGTTTAATAAATAATTACTTATTTGATTCATTCAGCAGGTATTTCTGCATCACTCAAACTTTTATTTTGAGGGCTAGTGATACTAATCTGTTGCCCGGACTAAAGATGTAGATGGGGTGGGGCTCAAATACATAAAGGGAAATAATTTAATTTTTAGCATCTCTCTCTATCCGGTCGAAGGTAATAATTAGTGGTTCTCTCTCTGTTTGAGTAATAACATAAACTACTAGAAGTAGTTGTAGATAGTGATTTTTCTTCTGATATGAGACAGTCTATGGAGAGTATGTGAAGTTTAAGTAATCTAGCTCATAAATATATACGATGAAATCTGTGTGAAAACATAAATTCATAGTTATTTTTCTTATACTTATTGTATAATGTACGTTTGATAACTATTTCACTCTTGATATCATCTGATCACTATCAATGATAATTTCTTCTTAGAACTTCAATTATTATCAGTATCATAGATGTTGTACTGTTAAAAAGTTTCATACAGAGATAATACCAATATCTAGTAATCTCTCATCAAGACGAATACCATCTACAATTTGAAACAATCTTGACAAAATATTCAATGGTACTTTTAAAATGATAATTATATTTAAAAAAACTATTAATTCTCTAGATTTAAGTACACTTAATTGGATATATATATAAAGTTTTGCTCAAATCAATCATTTTCTTATTATCTAATAGCCCATGCAAGGTTTAATAGGGTTGTTTTGTATTCATGACTATATAAAACAGATTCTATAAATTCACATTATACATAAGTTTATTAAAACGATGGCTATATATGTATATATTGCTATCATGTGAACTGTATATATTAGATGACTGGGACATAAGATTTTTTGTTTGTCTTTATTTATTACTATCATCATCTTATGAGAATCATCTTTGTGAAATCATTTGATATCGTATTTTATGAAAATTATTTCTTTTCCATCCACACAACCTTTAAATGTCGAAACTAAGTTTAGTTAGTTAGTTTCCAGCTTCTATTATTTCTCTGCAACGATTTCACTAAAATTGAAAAAGTTAGTTTCTTGGAGATTATTGTTGATCTTTAAAGGCTTATTCATAACCAGGCAATTTTATCACTTAGTAATTGGTTTTTCCCTTCAGTGCTATATACACAAGCCAACTCCGTATCGAGCTTAAAGCAATCATTGCTGACATAATGTAACATTATATCTTTCGATTATTCAACAGTAATTTCACAATCTTCATCGTAAAATTATCCATTTTTTCGATACAGTGTGATCTTCAGCCAATGTCGCATTATCCACTACTTACTGTCTTCCATTTCGAACTTGTTGAATTCATCACAGTCGTTAACGAGAATTTCTGTGTAAAACGACACACCGACTAGTTTAATTATATTTACTGTTTAGCAAGTTATTTGTGATATTTAGTTTTAGTGTTTCCTCGATTGATTGACAATAATCATCAAATAGATTTCATGTAATCTCTATAGTCTACTAAAATAAAACCATTTTTTAAAGAAATAAATCAATTGTAAAATTTTCTTATTCTATGTATTGCAAGACATTGAATATTTTTCTATGATTTCCTGAAGTTTAATTCAATTAGTATCTGACGTTATTAAAAACCGGTGATAAACAATTATTAACCTTCGTATTTTGATTATTGTGTCTTCTGTACACTTGTCTTCTGTGATTAAGGCATTTAAATTTGACTAGGCTTATCCATCTTTTTTCCAATGTCCGATATCCTCAAGTATTTTCAGACATTTTTTCGTCCATTTAGTAGATGATTGTTTCATATCATAATGTGCTATCTATTAGAGATTTCATTTCAAGGCTCTTAAGTTATATATATTTGTTCTCTATGAACAGATCAAAGTGAAATGCATCTGTATTAATATCGTATCCGGAGCCATGTCGCCAAACGTCGTACAACTACTTGATCTATTCACAGTTATATTCGCAAGTTTAGTACTCGGGATTTCTTCTAGCAATAAGAAGAGAAACACATTAACCTACTTATAAAAAAATGGATTTTCCACTGAATTATTGTAAATTATTTCTTGTTTAGTAGTTCATTGAAATGATAATTCTGGGACATTATTAGACAAGAATACTTTTTTTTCTTTTGAATGAAAAATATTTTATTGAAAACACATTCAATATTCATTTTCTTTAGTTATACAAATCTGATCTCGAATGCTTCAGTTAGATCAGCCAAATGATATCAGTACGTGTTACACCTAAATAAAATAACAAGGTTATTAATGAATTTATTGGTTATATAGATGACGATTATATCATCTTTGTATGACAATAAGAACCGATTATTCGTGTAAAATTTCTATGTAATACATTCTAAGCCGATTATTATTATTATCGTTTTATAAAAGAAATCAATACTTCTTCATGTTCAACATACCATATTGTTACCTGTTAGTGTCATAACTGTCATATGATTATCGATTAGGTGTTTAGTTGATTATATGTTTCTCTCTTTCTATACGTATATGGGTGTACATCTGTGTACTTGTATGTGTTGTACAATACAGGCGGCCTATGAACAATATACTTGTTCATACATACACACAAAGTTACTGTAATCTATGTAATACTGAACAGCAATGCTCGTGAATCCAATCTTAATTTCACTGTTCACTTGATGAAATACCTGGGGGAAGTGTTTCCTTTTGTGTTCATTATAAGTGTTATTTTTGTTATTCTCTCATTGATTAGCTAACATACAAAAATTAACTGAATAAACTTATTTGATTAAAGGTCACTAATAAATCTTATAACTTCATTGTAATTATCACTAGTATTTCTACTGTGTTACCATTACTACATACTTCTTTCTCTTTTATTCTACTTCTAGAATTTATGAAAAATTTAGAAAGCCGATCACAGTAAATAATTATCACTTATTGCCTTATTAATTACACTGGTAATGTGATAAGCCTTGATTACTTTTAATTATTAACACTGACATGTAGACAATATAGATATCGTCGTCTCTTTATCTCCCCTGTCCCCCAATTCACTTATACCTTAACCAATTCATCAAAAGGATAGATCGATAGTACCGTGACTAGAACATTTCTGTTTGAATCGCCACCAACATGATTGATTTGATTTGGTTAATCGAGAAGTAACTAACTTTCCTTGTATACAGATGTTTTCTTAAATTTAGTGTGTTGGGGGGGAGCACAAATGCTTATTAAAACGATAAATGAATCAATAAAAGGAAAGGGTCTTCAGTCACACGTTGTGGTGAGTAAAAACCGTCAGAGGCAATGCCGCAAGGGTTGTTTTTCAGCCGTCTAATCATACATTCAGCAAATCAAATTGATTGTCTTCATTATTTCTGAATTAGTACTTCATTTAATCGCCACAAAACTGATGTTTTTGTCAGGCACTGTTTTTGAAACATCACTACAGTGAATTAAAACTTTGTTAAAAGATGGAGATAATCGATGAAGTGTGGATGATGTGTTAGCAAAAGAAGAACAAGTTCTTGTTTGATATTGGAGCCTGAGTGGTCGGATTATTATTATAGAAGTAGTGGTTTCATCTAGTTCCATTATTGATTAATTCGCCTCATTTGCTTTCATAGGACCTTATGGCCTTTCGTTAACCGGTGAGACAATCATCTTGTTTGAATTCTATCCTTATTTCTTCATTAAGATTTTTATTTATCATCATTCCTTACATTATTCTTCAGTTAATTCGTTCACAACATCGATCACGTATTCCTCGTTATACAACATCACTTCATCATACATACAGGTTGTCAATTAAATCACTTATTAATAATTATTTTATCACAATAATATATAATGATTATTAATTTATTCCAGCTTGTTTCATAGTGGTTGTTGTTACTGTTGCTTTTAATTATTAAGTCTTTTGTTTTATACTACTTACAAGTAGTTAGACTTTATTAATCATCATCAAGCATTACTAATTAATATCTACTGATAATCTTTTATTCTTTACATGTGCATGTTTATCGAATTTTCGTTCCTTATTTTTTCACTATTATTATTTTAAACGTTCTATTTTTTATGATTATGTTATTAGTTTAAGTTATTTTATAAAAATGAACCAAGGTGAAGCAAGTCCTGTAACACAATGTTTGTTATTTTCTAATCGAAAATTAATTATATCCAAGTTTAGTTTGATTATTTTCTGTTATGAATTATTTTCATATGTAGTTCTCGTAATTTCTTTCTTTAAAAATAGTAAGGAGTTAACACATTCAACTATTCCATATGATAGGTCATTGGTTCGAATCAGTTTATCATGTTTTTGTGTGCGGGCTGAGATACTGCTCGGGTGCCCAAACCGAAGCAGGTGGTTATCTTAGGGGGCCACTCCCCGAGCCTTTGACCTAAAGGTCTAACCCACAAGGCAGTGGAGCATCGTAAGGAGATGCAGTTCCATGGTATCCGGTGACTAACGGTTGGTTCATACGCCATTTGTTCCCACAGGATACTGGAGCCCATGTGCACCATTTGTTTGGGATCTGGTTAAAGCACCGGACATTCACTTTTACTCCTTTTATTTTCGTAAACAACACCAGTGCCACGAGAATGCAGTGAGTAGGATTTCCCTAGCAGAGGCTATATATGCGTGGCGGTGTGGGATTATTTCGAGAGGGAGGGCGAACCTACCCCGCTCTCGGCCATACCAAGGCATTTGGTGGCCGGTTTGAATCCTACTTCTATTATTTTACATTGGGCAATTGAATTGGTATGACTAACTTTTACATAAATAAATGTAACTAAGAATTGAGTGTATAAGATCTACACTTGATACTTATGTTATATGAATGCTTTTAAAAAAAACATCCACTGAGTGTTATCATTTAGCATTCTAACCTATTCAACCTCATTACTTAGTCTTATGTTTTAAGAGTTGGTTCTATTGTCATCTAACTTTAGTTCTTTTTACGTTAGATTTACTATTATTATTATTATAGCACGCCAATGGTGCTTCATTTCTATACTAATCTTAGTTTGTTTGGTTGCATTCATTTGTTTTCTTTATATCTCTTTTCCTCCAATTTATCAATAATTTATGTTATAAAGCTCGAATTATTTATCCCTCTGGTTAGTTAAATAAATAGATTATTGAGTTTGAGAATTTTTATTCACTGAGATATCTGAAAAATGTATTTTGCGCATAACTAATCACTGCTTAACTCAATTTTTTTAAAGTTGATCAACGTATGAATTGATTGAAGAAGAAGAAAAAAGGACTATTGGTGGTTATCAAATTTAGATTTGCCACTTCTCTTCTCTATTGTATGAGAATAAGCTGTGTCTTGAAAGGTTTAAACCTTCTAGTTGTCATCTTTATTGTAATAATTTTAATTGGACAGTTTTGATAACTTAGTTTTCAAAATCGATCACTATGACATTGATTTATTCACCTTATTATTCTTCTCTAGATATTGAATTTATATATTAATCTTTATGTGATGTGAATCGAATCAAGCTGAAAGAATCTTCTATGTTTTTGAATATGCCTTTATCTCTAGTTTAACTTTTCAAGTTCAACGGATAACCTGATCAATATTAATCTTGTAGTGTATAATTACTAGTCGATTTGAAACAGAAATCTGTATTAATCTAATAACGTAACTTCAATCACATGAATATTAAGTCAAACATTATTTACTGTCCCAATGATATTTCACTATTGACACTGATCATCTGCCCAATGAATGTAAAACAGTCTAATCACTTCCTTTGTATCAGATTCAAATTTTGTTTCGGTGGGAAATATGATTCTTCTTTTTGTAATTTGAAGTTTGTATTTGTATAATTTATTTGTTGCATAAAAAAGTCTGTATATATCAGGTTAAAATCCCTGGAATTTTAAGGTTTCACAACGATAGATTGTTAAAAGTCTGTCTTATGATTTACATCATAAACGGAACTTAGTTTTTGAAGTTAAGGAAGCACTGGACGGCTGTTTTGTCCCAGTATGACATTCCTAAGCAGTGACCATCCATTATATAATCGGCAGTCTAACCAAAATGATTGAGGTCTCGCAGTGACCGCTCAACCTTTTAAACACCACTATATCAGTATCGAATGGTCTACATCTTCCAGTTTCATTAGTGGCCATCTTCATCATATCCATATCAGTGACAAAACAACTATCAATTGCTTCTTGTTTTTCATGATGTAAACTATAAAGGGCACCAATATCCACAAAACGTTTTTACATTAATAAAATGCTTTGGTTAGATTGTCTTGAAATCAAATTTATTTAGATCGACATTACCATAATCACACCAATTAATTACATTTCCGATTTGAATTGGAGGTTGATAATAATTAGACACTTTCCATCATCAGTCACTACCAAACTGTTAATTAGCGCATGGTATTAAGAGTTGGCCATTCATATTAATGTAGGATTATTATGTATCTTATTTTTCTCACATACTCTTTTCTTTAATTACTTCAGCTCCAGAATCGACTATACTCGTATGAAGACAAAATGAAAGTGAGTTAAAAACTCCTATCCATGAATAATAGTACCTTACCCTTACTTTATTCACAATGGTCGTTTGTTTTGTCTTCCTATTTTTAGTGTCTAAAATTATTGTACAATGTACGTGAAATATCATATTCAACTATCATACAAAACATTTTACCTCATATCACCTTTAGTGAGAAAGAAAATCTGTAAAGACAACAATTCATGACACTTTCAATCGATAAATGTGAGCTAATTCACAAAACAGTCAGTTACTTATCAATGATGAAAATCATCATCTAGGCTCTGTATTTTGTTGTATTAATAATTTTACACATACAAGAAGAAAGAATTGTATGATAAAATTAATTTGTTGAAATCACTAATCGATCTAAAATTAGACAACCAATTCACAACAATCATTCAACCACTCTTTGAATATTCCAATGTGACTACAATAATTACTGAATAGTATTGATCAGTCAGAAGATAAGAACATATCTATCAGTCAAATAATAGATTGTACTTAGAGATGATTACTGACAAAATTTCATTTCTTCAAATATTTATGACACTTATTTTTGGTATTCTACTAGCGTCTATTTATTTAAACACATGAACGTTGGTACAAGGAGGCACCAAATATATATGCGCCACATAAATGGTTCGATTCATGTGAGGGCTGGGATACTACCCGGATGCCCAAACCGAAGCAGGTGGTTTTATTAGGGGGCCACACCCTCAGCCTTCGACTTAAAGGTCTGATCCATAAAGTAGTAGAGCAACATCAAGAGATGTAAGTACCATGGTAGCTGGTGACTAACAATAGGTTCATACGCTATTTGTTCTCTCAAGATACTGGAGCCCATGTGCACCATTAGTTTGGAGTCAAACTTTTTCATTTCCCCCTTGGTGGATCTTTGGTATTCACCAACCCGGTTGAGGCACCGAATATTCACTTTTTGTCTTCTCAATTTCGAAAACAAAATCCGTGGGGCGTTAAGGCAGTGAGTAGGACTTCCCTGGTAGTGGTTGTATGCCCGTGGCCATGTGAGAGCATTTCGAGAAGTGCTGACTCTCCCCACTCTCGGTCGTACCAGGGGATTGGGGGGGCCTACTAGTGTTTACGATCGTAATTCAATGTATACATTTTTTTATTGACCAATACTTTTTTTCCTACTTTCCATAGGAAATTGTTCGTTTACGTGAAGAAATTTCCAAGATGAAAGAAGAGAATGGCGCATTAATTCGTGTAATCAGTAAACTTTCAAAACCGATATAATCAATAAGATTTTTTTGTTGTTGCTTATCTCCTCTTCCCTATTCTTTCATTTAATTTGTGGTTTGATTCAATGTTTATGCATAATTGTGTGAATCTCTTTATTGGTTCGTTAGATTGCCTTTTCATTCATTTCATCCATATTACTGGGTTTTTTTCCTTCTTGTTAACAGAAATTTATCCATTTTTTTCTTCTTTATTTTATTTAAATGAATGAGATTGGCATTATGTGTATATGTTGGATGGGAGTAGAAGTGTTCCAATTATAGTCAACAAATGTTTACACACATTCATGTAACTGTCCATACAATTCATTTCATACATGATAGAATATTTAATCATAGACTTACAGGAATGAATGATTATTCAAGTCTAGAAATATCTGTGGTCATATATATATATATATATATATATATATATATATATATATATATATATATATATATATATATATATTCATGTCAAATGTTCAATATGAACTATACCATGAACATCCGAGGGGGGAGGGTAGTTACTTTTACTGGCTGATTTAACACTTTTTTTAATTATACATATACACATACACGTATATATCATCTATTTCCCCTTATTTGTCATTGTGGGAGAATAGCACGACCACAACCGCTACTGCTACTACCAGTGGGAATTACTGGAGATGATAATATATATTGTTCAATGAAATGTTTAGAATTTAAACGTACTACATAAAATCATCTGTTTTTCATAGCTATAAACTACCTGTTAAATGTGTGTAACTATGCGAATTATTGAATACGTACACATTTCTAGAAATATATTATTCATATATCATTATTATTTTATCTATATTTCTTCATCTATGCGCCAATTTTCCAATCGTTTCTTTATGTTCATATCATTGTTGTAATATAGAAGTAGAAACGAAAATCAAAGAATTGGTGTCATTATTTATGATGACGATGATGATGATGATAATAATAATGATGATGTTGACAATGATTAATAAAACTTATTTTTATATTTCAAAAAAGAAAAAACAACTGAACTGATATATATGAAGGACAGATATTCATGTATGTTGATTTATGTTAGATCATCAACTACCCATCCATCTGTATATCATGGAGCGATCGATGTTATAGAATAAAACTTACTACTAGTAGTAGTATTCTTGCATGGATTTTATTCAGAAAAGCGAGAACAGACTGATAGAGGTTACATTGTTCCCTTTTTCTTGTATTTCTGATGTAGATTAGATCTTGTCTACAATTATTGTCACATTGTTTGTGTATTTCCTTGTTATTATTTATTTCAACTTATATGCGTTCAACTACCTAATAAATGAATAAACTAACTGATTATTAGCTAATCATAGCTAGTCTCTGTTCAATTTGTGTGTTCAATATTCTATTTTTATTCATCTATTTGTAATATTCAATGATTTTGAACACATACTTTTCACCACCCACCCATCCCCTCTTTTCTTCATCTATCTCTCGGTATATATACATATTGTATGTGTACGTGTTTATTTATCTTTAAAAGAAAGAAAGATTAACTATTATGACTCGTATTTAATTTGTATTTATTGACAACAACCCCCCTATGTGTCTTTATAACATACATACATACACCAATAATGTGCCTATGTCAAGCTCCACTTGTCAGTAACAATAATGATACTGTGAACAAAAAGGATTTGGTATATTCTCTATTCATTTCATATTTGATTCGTTCTTTTGTTGTTACATTGATACTGTATTATTTATTTGCTTATTATTATTATTATTATTACAATTTGTCCGTTAGTCATTTAGTGTTTGTTTGCGTTTGAAATGAAAGCATTTGTGGAATGTGACAACTTACTACTTATTTATCACAATATTAGTATTATTACTATTACTTATGATTGTTTACCCTATTTTTACAGTTGTGTACATAATAACCATTTTCTTTTGTTTTCATCTTTTCCTGTTGAGTATAAAAACAGAGAGAGAAAGAATAGTACACAGCTAGACAGTAACAGAGAGAAAAAAATTTGCATGTATATGACAACGATTATTTGTGTTATTTAAGAACAATGTGTGGCTTATTAAAAGTATTTTGTGTATATTCTAGTCCACCATCATATACACATCACTTTACATATGTACATATATATAAATTTAACGTACATGAACACACATAAATATTGAGTTCTGATCTATTGACTCTTTTGTTTTGTATTAAATGTATTTTTGTATTAAGTGACAAGTTAACTCAGGGACTAAACTACGTATACCAGTTGAATTAATTCAATAGACCAGTAATCAGTGACTTCATTGACATGTGATTTTAATATTACCATTTCTAGCTTTCGTTTTAATCTAGTATTATGCCAGCAGACATCCTGTATCTTGGTAGATGACTGTCGGACATACATAATGTCTCAAATGACAACCTCATTAACTGATTTACTAGCTTTGCTTAGTGGCCTGCCTCTAAACTTAACATTGCTTACTTAATTGTCCCAACAAACCCGGAGATACTTCGAACTTGCACATTCTCCTTACTTTTAATTGCCACATTTAATAAGAGCGGACTGCGGTGCCGAATACTAGCCTGATCGTTGAGACAAAGGTTTAGCCTACGACGTGTGTTAGTAAAAGGTAAAGTGAGTCTTTTAAATCCGTGCCGAGTTTCCGTTAGTCACCAACTAACTTATCGGGGTTGATGAAACTAACAAGGTAATTGAAGTAGTATGTGTTCAACTACTTCAATTCCTACTGCTAGTTCTGGCGCTGACGGAGACCAGTGCTGAAGCAGTATTTCGCATTTAGAGAAAGACGCATTCCAGACATGTGTTGTGGGGCTGTTATCTTAATTATATACTTCGTAGACAAATCAATTTCATCACTGTTACTGCAATACTTATCACATACGGAAGTTGGAGAACGAAGCTAATTTCGAATGATGCATTCCTTGCGAACAGCTGAAGTGGCGTCTGTTAAGATCATTGAGAACACGGAAGAGCTATCCAGTTATTCAATCCTTATTTGGGCCTCCTAGGCGCTAATTAGGCAGCTTTTCGCACTATATAGAACTTTTAGGTCTTATGACAAGCACAGTATCAATATGACTACCAACTTGAAAAACTATACGTCACTTTTTCTATACTAGTGTGTACACGATTGTGAAATAATGAACAGCGACAATCCCTCATAGTCTTCAATGATTCTTCGACTGATGACTTCAACTCGTGAGTACTACTATGTATGAACCACTAAGCATGTTGTCAATGAAATAATATTAGGTCTTACATAGATCACTCATCAAGCTGAATTGTTTCTGCATTAGAAGACTGATCGTCAGGTGCTGATCTGTCTAGGATAATCAACGTGGGTTGATCGATTGCATATCAATGATCACGTCACATGGCAGTGTCTCTATACTCTGTACTTTCTCATCTATCCAACGTAGCAAATTACTTTGGTAAGATTCCATTTATTCTATACAACCCTCAAAGAATACGCACTACTTGGTCATCACGACAGAGGAACCCAGGATAGGTGTTATTCACGTATGACCTTTTTATAATTCTCTCACTGGAACCGATCAACAAACAATGATTCACGGCTCAGTCACAGAATCATCGTGAGAATTGTTGACAAGCTGCAGATATTGACAGACATGGGATAATGACGAGTGTTCAACGAATACATGTGTAAAAGCGTTTGTTTATACTGGGTGTATGTGTGACTGTCCGGTTATCACTCAATAAATATACCCAGGTGTAGGTGCGTTTTCGCGCACGCGAACCTGCACGTTCACATGTATGACAATGCGTTAGTGTGTACTCTGAAGATGGGTTGTTGGATAACGACGGTGGGTTTTGTGATTGTCATGCGCTGGTCACGTAGCAGCTGTGTCGATGAACATTGACAAAGCGAGAGCACGTATGGTGTGGTTGATGGATGTTGTCACATTGTCGGTATTTTTCTGAGAGTTGTTTGTAATTTGAAAAACATGTTTCCGTCCAGGCTCGAACTGGGGACCTTCTGTGTGTTAGACAGACGTGATGACCACTACACCACGGAAACGAAGACTCACACGCCCTCCCGCATCAACTCGCACAACTCCACACAACAGGATGACTGCCTA